>JAJAGP010001256.1:90934-140939 GCA_025084515.1 Ancistrus triradiatus
AGTTATTGCCATGTTTCAAGTCCAGTTCAGAGGTAACAGTGACTGGTTGTCTTAGTCACTAGATGGAGACACACTTGCATGAGGCAGAATGAGGACAGGACAGGTCTCTGAGTAAACACATCTGCGACCTCATTTATGTCTTCATGTTTACAGAAGTTCAGGACACAAGATATTCACAGTTTGGAGGACTATAATAAAATGTAACCCGGTATAACTAATTTAGCTTGCAAACACGCGCACACACACACACACACACACACACACACACACACACACACACACACAAACGTTTGTCTTGCTATCCTTGTGAAGACTTTCCATTGACATGAATGACAGTGAAGGATTACTGCAGCTAATGAATACTAGACCTATGCCTTACCCTAACTGCAACCTCAGTAACCTAAAGCAAGTTTTTTTGAGTTCTTTTGGTTGTAATAAAAGTTGCCATTTATGTAAAACAAGAAAGCAATTAATGAATTTCAGGTTTTCAAATCATCATAGGGACATTTGTTCCTCACAAGTATGGTAAGACAAGGTACACATACACACAGTAACACTTTTACTTTCTTATCCGCTTACTCCTTTACAGGGTCACAGGAAAGCCGGTGCCTAGCCAGTAGCACAGGGCGCAAGGCAGGAACAACCCTACACATTGTGCCAATCCATCGTAGGGCATATACACACTCGTACATACAATAGGGCCACTTTAGAGACATCAATTAACCTAACACACAGATTGAACCCAGAACATTCTCACTATGAGGCGGCAGTGCTAGCCACCATGCCGCCCACACGCAAACGTTCTTGGTAAACATATGTTTTGGAGACTTGATTACTATATCTTACTAAAGCTTCACATAGGCCTAACTTTAATCTCAGTTTCCCAAAGCAAATCTTTTGGTGTTTGCATTTTTTTTTGTTAAAGTTTTCCTTATGAGGACCAGCAAATGTCACCACAGGGTAACAAGGTGAGAACTTTCTATATTTGTGGTAATATTTACAATGGTGATTTTAGAATTCCTTTAGATTTTCTATATTTCTGCATAAATATGACCTAAAACATCATCAGATTTTCACACAAGTCCTAAAAGTAGATAAAGAGAACCCAGTTAAACAAATGAGACAAAAATATTATACTTGGTCATTTATTGAGGAAAATGATCCAATATTACATATTAGTGAGTGGCAAAAGTATGTGAACCTCTAGGATTAGCAGTTAGTTTGAAGGTAAAATCAGAGTCAGGTGTTTTCAATCAATGGGATGACAATCAGGTGTGAGTGGGCACCCTGTTTTATTTAAAGAACAGGGATCTATCAAAGTCTGCTCTTCACAACACATGTTTGTGGAAGTGTATCATGGTGTGAACACGGGACTGTGGTAGCCTAGTGGTTAAGATACTGTACACTGGACCAGAAGGTTCGGGGTTCAAATCCCACCTTTGCCAAGCTGCCAAGAGTCCTTGAGCAACACCCTTAACCCACAATTGCTTGGATGGTAAGACTGTACCAATTGAAGTCGCCCTGGATAAGGGCATCTGCTAAATGCTGTAAATGTAAATGTAAATGAACAAAGGAGATTTGCTCTAAAGAGTTTGGGACAAACCTCAGTCAGACAGACTGTGTACAAATGGAGGAAATTCAAGACCATTGTTACCCTCCCCAGGAGTGGTCAACCAACAAAGATCACTCCAAGAGCAAGACATGTAATAGTTGTCGAGGTCACAAAGGACCCCAGGGTAACTTCTAAGCAACTGGCTAATGTTATTGTTCATGAGTCTGAACAACAATGGTGTGCATGGCAGGGTTGCAAGGAGAAAGCCACTGCTCTCCATAAAGAACATTGCTGCTCGTCTGCAGTTTGCTAAAGATCATGTGGACAAGTCAGAAAGATATTAAGAAGAATGTTTTGTGTTGGATACCAAAAAATAAATTTTTAAGTTTAAAAAAAGAAAAGCATTATGTTTGGAGAAAGGAAAAACACTGCATTCCAGCATTAAGAACCTTCTCCCATCTGTAAAACATGGTGGTGTTTTCATGGTTTGGGCCTGTTTTGCTGAAATCTGGGGGCCAGGACGGCTTGCCATTCATTGATGGAACAATGAATTCCTGAATTATATCAGAGAATTCTAAAGGAAAATGTCAAGACATCTGTCCATGAACTGAATCTCAAGAGAAGGTGGGTCAAGCAGCAAGACAATGACCCTACGCACACAAGTCGTTCTACCAAAGAATGGTTAAGGAAGAATAAAGTTCATGCTTTGGAATGGCCAAGTCAAAGTCCTGACCTTAATCCAATCAAAATGCCAAAGGGCCTGAAGCGAGCAGTTAATGTGAGGAAACCCAACAACATCCCAGAGTTGAAGCTGTTCTGTATGGAGGAATGGGCTAAAATTCCTCCAAGCCGGTGTGCAGGACTGATCAACAGTTACAGAAAACTTTTAGTTACAGTTATTGCTGCACAGGAGGTCACACCAGATACTGAAAGCAAAGGTTCACATACTTTTGCCACTCAGTAATATGTAATATTGGATAATTTCCTCAATAAATAAATGACCAAGGATAATATTTTTGTCTCATTTGTTTAACTGGGTTCTCTTTATCTACTTTTAGGACTTGTGTGAAAATCTGATGATGTTTTAGGTCGTATTTATGCAGAAATATAGAAAATTCTAAAGGGTTCACAAACTTTCAAGCTTTCAAGTCCTCGTAATGATATGCTGTTAAGCATCCTTGGGTTTGTGAAAGGCGCTATACAAATTGAACATATTATTATTATTATTGTTATTATTTTTAGTATTATTATTATATGAATGGTGCGTCAGTGTGTGAGGTCTTTAAAATTTGGATATTTCTGCATACGTATGATCTAAAACATCATCAAATTTTCACACAGTAAAAGTAGATAAAGAGAAGCCAATTAAATACACAATACAAAACATTATTCTTGGTCATTCATATGTTACCCAATATTACATATATGTTACCCTTCTGTAAAAAACTTGGGTGTCATATTTGATTCAGATCTCTCCTTTGATGCGCACATTAGCAACAGCACTCGAAATTGCTTTGTTTCAATTACATAATATCGCTAAACTTAGAAATATCCTCTGTTTTAATGATGCGGAGAAACCAGTTCATGCGTTTATAACCTCAAGGTTGGATTACCGTAACGCTTTTCTTACTGGTTGCTCCAGTAAATAAACTTCAATTAGTTCAGAATGCAGCTGCCCGAGTGCTAACTCGAACTATAAAATTTGATCACATCACTCCTGTTCTATCATCACTGCACTGGTTACCAGTCAAATTCCGCATTGATTACAAAATACTTCTTATAACTTATAAAGCTCTACATGGCCTGGCCCCACATTATCTGAGTGAACTCTTAGAGTCTTACAATCCAGCACGTCTGCTTTGTTCAGGGTGCAGGACTTCTGTTAGTTCCTAGAATTAAAAAGTCACAGCAGGGGGAAAGGCTTTTTCATACATGGCCTTCCAACTATGGAATAAAATTCCCACTTTAGTTCAAGATTCAGACAAATTCTAAATTTATTAAGTCTAGGCTAAAGACATACCTATTTACACAGGCTTTTTTGCTAGAATGGGATGCATGGTTTGGGTTACTGGGCCGGAGTCTGGAGTCATGTCTGACCTGCCGGCCTTGTCATGCCTTGTCCTTTGGCTTGGCTGGGCTGGCCTTCGGTTCTCTTGATCTTGACTTGTGCATCCTCATGCTACACGTGGCATCACTGATTGTTCGTAAACACTGTGCTCTTAAACAATAACTAATTACATTTTCTGTTTTCTCTCCGTGCTGTGTTCCGGTACCAGTTCCTGCCCCAGAGAGTAAGATGTTCATCTGCTTCAGCTCCACTCAAGATGTTTCTGTCATAAGCTCCAGCCCCAAAATACCCGGGCCACACCAGAGGGCAGTAACTCTCTCCCTCCTCCGGTTGGCCTTGGGACGAAGTGCCGCCAAGGACTTTCCTACTTAGACTCAAGATCCTAGAGTGACTCTGTGTATCGGACTACATAGTGCCGATATGCATATTTTGCATTATTTTATTTGAACTATCATTAGCTTCATTTTTACATTTATCATCTACGCCACCCAAGGAGTTTGGGTCCCCTTTTCAGTCTTGGTTCTTGGTCCAAGGTTTCTTCCTCATTACGCTTAGGGAGTTTTTCCTTGAAACTGTTGCTCTAGGCTTGCTTAATTTGGGATTGGCCATAGATATTAGAAAATAATCTAAAGTTGTAAAGTTACTTTGAGACAATGCTATGTTGTAAAAAGCACTATACAAATAAATCTGACTTTACTTGACTCTAGGATTAGCAGTTAAATTGAAAGTGAAGTTAGTCAGGTGTTTTCAATCATGACAATAAGGTGTGAGTGGGTGCCCTGTTGCATTTAAAGTACATGGATCTATTTGATCGATCTATCCGATCTTCACTACACAAGTTTGTGGAAGTGTATGTTAGTATGAAGAAAGGAGCTTTCTGAGGACCTCAGAAAAATAGTTATGATGCCCATAACCAAAGGGTTACAAAATCATCTCCAACGAAACTGTACTAAAGGAAATTCATTTGCTTTGCTAAAATATTGAAGTCCGACAAGATTAATGAATGGTATAGACACATTGCTGCATTTTGATGCAGTTGTGGAAGATGCTGGGCTTTCATTGTAATCTGCAACTGCCTGTGATGAACAGGCAGCTGAACTGTACATGACATTGGGTTCACAAGGTTTTACTATTTTTCGTTTTGATGCATTGATTGCCTCTACCATTTTTGACAAATTATGTACTCCATCTTTTCAGTCCCTGTGATCAGGCTGTGGCTCATTATTACTTCATTATTACTTATTGTACATCTTGTCATCATTGACCACCTTGTCAGCTTGCTGACTTGATCCCCAAAACACCAAACCAGTGCACTGGCTTGAGCAGTTCTGTGTGTACTTCCATTCCTGTGTTGCACATGAGTCAGGAAAAGCTGCCTTATAGGAAAATAGCCTATAAAAGATAGCCTGTTCCTCTACAGATTTCTTTTTTGGTCTCTCATCAGTAGTGCCTTCACATTTCACAGATCAACATTTTGTTGTCATCAAGACCATTCACTATGGTCTTGAAAAGCTGATTTCTATTCATAGACTTGGCAGTGATGGAAACTCTCATCTTTGCTGCACATGCCATTTTAAATCTTTGGGTACCCAGGACAGGACATATGCTTTTAAACTCCAAACTCCGTTTTCATTTAGAGTTGGTAGAAGACTGGATGCAGAGATCAATATCTCTCACTAGATTGTGCATTCAGACATTTTTTTTTTCCTATACTTCATGACCACTCTCAGGGTCTTTTGTGAGTAGTGTTATTTTATACAGGACGTTGGCTTATTGGAGGGTTAAAGCTTGAGGCTGTTACACATCGAACACGGCACTAAAAAGTAATGTGAAATATTTGGACGTGATTTCTTCTCTTTGGAATTTCAGCTTTTTTTTTCACAGCAAAGAAAATGGATAAGACTTTTTATTATAAACTGTATTCAATCCTACTTTATATGCAGATGTTTCTTTGAGAAAAGACATCACACCCATAAATTTCCATTTCCGTTTGTTTTTGACTGCTTGGCTGCTTCTGTCCATCTCTGTTGTTCCTAAGGTATGTGTCTCTGACATTGTTTCATAGCCTTTTCACTTCATCAACTACAGATTAATAACAAAGTTCAACATCTAAAAGCAATTACAGGTCAACGGGTTACACAGGGAAACAGATTTCAGTTTAGCGCGATACATTATAACTAACAGGTTTGTAGTGTAGCAGTGATAAAGCAATGCGTTCTCTCTACCTCTCTTTGGAACAGTGTTTTTGTCTCATCTCTTCTTTCTATAAGTACACATACTATGACCATCTTCATTGGTAAAAGCCGAATTGCTGTCTTTCCAAATCATCTGTTTCAAATGTAATCAGCCAGCTTGGTTGCTGCTATGCCAACACCAATAGTGATGGTGATTGGTCAGTGGGTTTCTGTCACCGATGATAGTTTGCAAAAATTGAATAAGGGCAAATAAAATAATGTCACATTTTCGTTGTCCGAAAAATACCATTTGGTCTGGAAAATACAGTCATTATACACAAGCTCAAATTAATTTGCTGTCTTCCAAAAAAATCACGTTCTGTGTGTAACAGCATTTACATGAAAAGAAAAGAGTCAAAAATCCACATACTACAGTGGTGCTTGAAAGTTTGTGAACCTTTAGAATTTCTGCATAAATACGATCTAAAACATCAGATTTTCACACAAGTCCTAAAAGTAGATAAAGAGAACCCAGTTAAACAAATGAGACACAAATATTATATTTGGTCATTTATTTATTGAGGAAAATGATCCAATATTACATATTAGTGAATAGTTTGCTTTGAACCTTTGCTTTTAGTATCTGGTGTGACCCCCCTGTGCAGGAATAACTGCATCTAAACATTTCCTGTAACTGTTGATCAGTCCTGCACACCGGCTTGGAGGAATTTTAGCCCATTCCTCCATACAGAACAGCTTCAACTCTGGGATGTTGTTGGGTTTCTTCACATTAACTGCTCACTTCAGGTCCTTCCAGAACAATTCGATTGGATTACGGTCAGGACTTTGACATGGCCATTCCAAAACGTTAACTTTATTCTTCTTTAACCATTCTTTGGTAGAATGACTTGTGTGCTTAGAGTCGTTGTCTTGCTGCATGACCCACCTTCTCTTGAGATTCAATTCATAGACAGATAACCTGACATTTTCCTTTAGAATTCTCGGATATAATTCAGAATTCATTGTTCCATCAATGACGGCAAGCCGTCCTGACCCAGATGCAGCAAAACAGGCCCAAACCATGATACTACCACCACCATGTTTCACAGATGGGATAAGGTTCTTATGCTGGAATGCAGTGTTTTCCTTTCTCCAAACATAGCGCTTTACTTTTAAACCAAAAAATTCTATTTTGGTTTCATCCATTTACAAAACAAAATTACTAAGGGAGAAAAAAATCCAAACCTACATGGCCCTGTGTGAAAAAGTGATTGCCTCCTAAACATAATAACTGGTTGGGCCACACTTAGCAGCAACAACTGCAACCAAGCGTTTGTGAAAACTTTACAGCATTGTCATGCCCACTCATCTTTGAAGTCAAATCAAGTCAGATTTATTTATATAGCACTTTTTACAATGGAGCATTGTCTCAAAGCAACTTTACAAGTTTAGATTATCTCCTAATAACTACGTCCAATCCCAAATTGAGCAAGCCTAGGGCAACAGTGGCAAGGAAAAACTCCCTAGTTCTAGGAAGAAACCTTGGGAGGACCAAGACTCAAAAAGGGACCCAACCTCCTTGGGCGGCGTAGATGATAAAATCTAAGAGCGAAACTAAAGTCATGGAGTCAAAGTTTGAATAAAATGTGAAGTATACACATCGACATTAAGTGGCCCGGGTATGATGATAAATCTAAGAGTGAAAATACTAAAGTCATGGAGTCAAAGTTAAAATAAAATGTGAAGTATGCACATCGAACATTAAGTGGCCCGGGTATGATGGGGGGCTGGAGCTGTTGACGGAAGCAGCTTGAGTGGAGCTCCAGCAGATGAAACAATCATGTGTGGGGCTGGAACTGCCGGAACACAGCTCGGAGAGAAAACAGAAAATGTAATTAGTTATGATTAAGAGCACAGTGTCTATTAACAATCACTGATGCCAAGTGTAGCATGAGACCCCGGCAGCATTAGCTATAGCAGCATAGCTAGAAAGAGGAGAACTGGTAGGAAACACAGCCAAGAGGGATCACATGAGACATTGGCAAACCCCCACGAGAGGCAGAAGACAGCAAACCAACATCTCTGATCACCCATAAGACTCTTTGACTATGAACCCGCAGCTCTGCCCCTTATTCTAAGGCAAGGATGCACGAGTAAAGATCACGAGGACCGAAGCCCAGTTCAGCCAGACCGCCCACTCGACACTCCCGGCTAACGGACAAGGCATGCAGGCCAGACATGACTCCAGACTCCAGCCCCAGTGACCCAAGCCATGCATCCTGGTCTAAATCTAGAGAAAAGCCTGTGTAAATAAGTATGTATTTAGCCTAGACCTAAAAATTTGGAAAGTGTCTGAGTCTTGAACGAAAGTGGGAAGTTTATTCCACAGTTGGGGGGCCATGTATGAGAAAGCCTTTCCCCCTGCTGTGACTTTTTTAATTCTAGGAACTAAAAGAAGTCCTGCACGCTGTGAATGAAGTAGACGAGTTGGATTGTAAAACTCTAAGAGTTCACTCAGGTAATGTGGGGCCAGGCCATGTAGAGCTTTATAAGTTATAAGAAGTATTTTGTAATCTATGCGGAATTTGACTGGTAACCAGTGTAGTGATGATAGAATAGTAGTGATGTGATCAAATTTTCTAGTTCGAGTTAGCACCCAGGCAGCTGCATTTTGAACTAACTGAAGTTTATTTATAGATTTACTTGAGCATCCAGTAAGTAACAGTAATCCAACCTTGAGGTTATAAACGCATGAACAAGTTTCTCTGCATCATTAAAAGAGAGGATATTTCTAAGTTTAGCGATATTACATAATTGAAAAATAGCAATTCGAGTGATGCTGCTAATGTGCGCATCAAAGGAGAGATCTGAATCAAATGTGACCCCTAAGTTTTTTACAGACGGACTGAGCAATACTGGAGAGCCACCTAGATTTAGGATAGATGTAGCCAACCTGTCTCTCATAGCCTTGGGTCCCACTAATAGAACCTCAGTTTTATCTGAGTTAAGTAAGAGAAAATTAAATAACATCCAATCTTTTATTTCCTTTACACAGTCCTCAATTTTGTTGATTGTAAGGCTGTCATTAGGTTTGGCTGATATGTACAGCTGTGTATCATCTGCATAGCAGTGGAAACTAATGCCATGTTTACGAATAACTGAGTCTAGTGGCAGCATGTACAGAGAGAATAAAAGCGGGCCAAGCACTGACCCCTGAGGCACGCCATACTTTACTTTTGAGAGCTTAGACCTTAGATTATTATATGAACAAAACTGGTACCGGTCAGTTAAGTAGGATTTAAACCAAGAAAAGTGCTGATCCCTTAATACCTACAATATTTTCTAGTCTGTTTCATCATGACCATATAGTGTCAAATGCTGCACTTAAATCTAACAGAACAAGAAACACATCCCTTATCTGGGGACATTAACAAGTCATTTAGTACCCTAATTAATGCTGTTTCAGTACTATGAGGGGCCTGAAGCCAGACTGAAATGTTTCATAAATTTCATTCCTTTGGAGGTGACTACAGAGCTGCTGATAGACGGCTTTTTCTAAGATTTTGGACAGAAACGGTAGATTTGAAATTGGTCTATAATTAGATATCACACAAGGGTCAAGATTGGCCTTTTTAATCAGTGGTTTGATAACGGCAGACTTAAAGGATTGGGCACATAACCTAAGGTAAGGGTTTGAATTTAAAATAGCTAACACTGGCTCTATAACACTAGGTAATACTTGTTTGAGTAAACGTGTAGGAATTGGATCTAATAAACATGTTGTGGACTTAGACGAGCTGATCAGTGCGGATAGTTTCAGTATTAGTATTTGGGTATTTGGGGTAAAAGATTCTAGTCTTGATTTACAGCTCATTAAAAAGATGTCTTCACTAGTGCTGCATCTGGAAAGATGCTGAACAGTTTGGTGATGTCTCCACTTGTGCTCTAAATGACGTGTTCTTTGCTTTAAGGTACGGGTGTGGTCATTATACCATGGTGCTAGCCTTTTTCCCCTAATACGTTTGACCCTAGCAGGGGCAGTCGTGTCGAGGGTTGAGCGAAGTACACATTCTAATTGGTCATTTACACACTCAAGATGATTGATCTCCGTAGGTGTATTAAATTTCAAGTCTGGTAGGTTTTTTAATAAACGCAGCTGGAGTAAGTAGCAGGATGTAGAGTAGCGAGATGTGATAGTGCGCTTGGGTGATAACGAGGAGAAGGATTTAATTTATTAGAGAGATACCTAAATACTAAAAGATAGTGATCTGAAATCAAATCACGTTGCGGGAAAACATCAAGGTTATCTATATTGATACCAAATGTTAATATTAGATCTAAAGTATGATTACAGCGGTGGGTTGGTCCCATCACATTCTGAGTGATACCCATGGATTCTAAAATGGACTCACAAGCAATTTTAAGTGGATCCTGCTCTTTGTCAAAGTGAATATTGAAATCACCTACAATTAAAGCCTTATCTGTTGACAGTAGTAAGCAGGAAAGAAAGTTAGCAAATTCCTGAAGAAATTCTGAATAGGGACCAGGAGGGCGGTAAATAGTGATAAGCTGAAAAGAGTGTGGTTTTGACTTCCATAATGATGGATCAGTCACATTAAGAATCAGTATTTCAAAAGAATTAGCCTTGTATTGGGATTTAGCTGTAACACCTAACTCTTTGTCAAAAAAATGTAGCTATGCCTCCCCCCTGACCATTAGGACAAGGGCGACTAGCATGACTGTATCAAGGAGGGGAAGCTTCATTTAAGGCTAAATATTCATCAGGTCTAATCCAAGTCTCAGTGAGACAGAGAGCGTGTAAGCGTTTATCAGTGATCATTTCATTTACAATCACTGCTTTGTTTGTAAGTGATCTAATGTTAAGTAATCCTAGCTTTAGTCTAATGTTGTTATTTCTTTGGCAGCTATCTGTGTTTATACAAATGAGGTTATTAAAACAGACTTTTTGAGAGTGTTTACGTTTAGGGCAGATGCGGGTAACAGACACAGTTTCAATAATGTGGGTTCTGGTTGACAGTGCATGGCTACCAGCAGAGAGTTGGTTAAGCCGGTCTGTCTGCTGCCTGACCCCTGCTCTGGATAGTCAGCCCCTAACCAATTGGGCCATAAGACTATGGGCAATGTTGCAGGAGATGAGAGCAGCACCCTCCAGAGTGGGATGCACACCATCCCATCCTAAAAGGCCAGGCTTACCTTTAAAGGCTATCCAGTTGTCTATATAGCCCACGTTGTTTTCAGAGCACCAGTTGGACAGCCAGCAGTTCAGCGACCATAACCTGCTGTAGGCTTGGTCACCTCGCCTCATTGGGATGGGGCCAGAGCAGACTACAGCATCGGACATTGCCTTCGCCACGCTAACCACCTCTACAAAATTAGCCTTAGTAACCTCTGACTGACGAAGGCGTATATCATTAGCCCCTACATGAATAACTATCCTAGAGAATCTCCGGCTCTCAAGTTCACTAAGACTCGTTACAATGTCCGGCACTCTGGCTCCGGGGATACAGAGAACTCTAGCTGCTGGTGTCCCTAAAGGGGTAGCAAGTTTCACGTGTCGTAAAATAGAGTCACCTATGACCAGAGCTCTTTCAACAGGCTGCTCAGTGGGTGTTTCACTGAGGAGGGCAAACCTGTTGGACACGTGAACAGGTAAAGAGTGGTGATCTCATGGACTAGCCTTACGACTACGTCGCCGAACCGTCACCCACTTGCCCTGCTGCGAGGACTCTGCCGGGGCTCTAACTTCACCTGTGGCATCCAGATCTGCTAAGCTAGGAGCTAAGCTAGAGTTCTCTAATGTCTGGATGCGTGCCTCTAAAACTACAATCTTCTCCGTTAGTCTGGCTACAAGTCTACACCTATCACAAGCAAAATTTACACTAATGACGGAGGAAGAATAGCTAAACATGCCACACTCGGCACAGGGAACAAGCACAGCAGAAGAATTGTTAGTACAATTAATTAAAGGTACTTAGCTTCGGGTGGTTTTGTGGGGTGCCGAGTGAAGATCTGGTTCAGCTGCAGCCGAGGGTCCAATGCAATGCTCGATTAAAGCGTCAATACAAGTTAATACAAAACGTCACAAAAAACTAAGTCTCAAAAAGAAGGTGGGAAAAGACTGTAAAAAAGTTATAAAAACACACACTACTGCGAAGAAGACGCAACTCTGGTAATTAGCTAATGGCTACAAACACAAGCCGGTATACCTGTAAAGTTACTAAATAACGATTAGCGGCAAAAAAATATAATCCGCCGGTACGATAATAAAATAATTAAGATGTTGTAAAAACCTACTATATATACGATTATATATGATACAGATGTGATCGGGAATTAAAATAGTTCAAAAGTAATAAGCTGCTAACAGCTACGAAAAGGGCGTGCGACCTGTGTACAACCGCGGAGAATCAGTCTGGGTTGCCAGATCCTCGCTTGCGTTCTCTCAGCGTTCTCTCAGCGTTCTCTTTGAAGAATTGTTGTAATTCATTGGAGGGTTTTCGAACATGAATGGCCTTTAAGGTCATGCCACAGCATCTCAATAGGACTCAATAGGATTCAGATCAGGACTAGGACACTCCAAAGTCTTCATTTTGTTTTTCTTCAGCCATTCAGAGATGGACTTGCTGTTGTGTTTTGGATCATTGTCCTGCTGCAGAACCCAAGTTCATTTCAGCTTGAGGACACATACAGATGGCTGGATATTCTCCTTCAGGATTTTTTGGTAGACAGCAGAATTCATAGTTCCATTTATCAAAGAAAGCCTTCCAGGTCCTGAAGCAGCAAAACAGTCCCAGATCATCACACTACCACCACCATATTTTACTGTTGGTATAATGTTCTTTTTCTGAAATGCTGTGTTACTTTTATTCCAGATGTAATGGGACACACACCTTCCAAAGAGTTCAACTTTTGTCTCGTCAGTCCACAGAATGTTTTGCCAAAAATCTTGGGGATCATCAAGAATTGTTCTGGACAAATTGAGACGAGCTTTAATGTTCTTTTTCCTCAGCAGTGGTTTTCATCTTGGAACTTGGAGCCATTTTTGCCCAGTCTCTTTCTTATGGTGGAGGCATGAACACTGACCTAAACTGAGGCAAGTGAGGCCTGCAGTTCTTTGAATGTTGTTTTGGGATTTTTTGTGACCTCTTGGATGAGTCGTTGCTGCATCACTCCTGGGAAGCTTCACCACTGTTCCATGTCTTTGCCATTTGTGGATAATGGCTCTCACTGTGGTTCACTGGAGTCCCAAAGCTTTAGAAATGGCTTTATAACCCTTTCCAGACTGATAGATCTCAATTACTTTCTTTCTCAATTGTTCCTGAATTTCGTTGGATCTCAGCATGATGTGTAGCTTTTAAGGCTCTTTTGGTGTACTTCACTTTGTCATGCAGGTCCTATTTAAGTGATGTCCTGATTGAGAACAGGTGTGGCAATAATCAGGCCTGGGTGTGGCTAGAGACAGTGAACTCAGGTGTGATAAACCATAGTTAAGTTATGTTTTAACAAGGGGGGCAATCACTTTTTCACATAGGGCCATGTTGGTTTGGATTTTTTTTCTCCCTTAATAATAAACACCTTCATTTAAAAACTGCACTTAAATTGGTTTGATGTTCTGAGACACTTAAGTGTGACAAACATGCAAAAAAAAGGAGAAATCAGGACGAGGCAAACACTTTTTCACACCACTGTATACTTAAGTAAGTATACTTAAGTATACTTTTGTTTAGTATATCTCTGATACGTACAGTACATAAGTAAACTGAAAGCATATTTATTTAGTTTTTGTTTAAAATATGTATACGAACAGCACACTTACATAAATAAAAAAAGCATTATTTATTTTTTCTAAGGGTGTACTGCCTGTCCTCTTACTCTGGTTTGTTTATGCTGTGTTTCAATACAGTTCAAATCCAACTATCTTGCATTCATCTCCACACTCTGGTTGGTGTTGCAGTTGACTTTGTTCACATGGAGACAACAGAAGCTGGATCAGCAACTCAGTCCATTCCTCCAGGAACTCGGCTATGTTGGAACGTGCTGCCCTCTACTCATGTTATTGCAGTTGCAGAACTCTCTCATCAAGTCACCCAAGGCTGAGGTTCCAAGCCCATCTACTGTCAAATCAGTTTTGCTGCCACCTAGCCCCTTGGGTCCTGCTGCCAGAATTAATGCAGTTTTCTCCATTTTAAAATCTCACTCCTTGAAGTATGATCCCAGAGGGCTATCAAGGCTTCTTGCTTCAGTGTGTGCTATAACTCCCTGCTGAGCACTGATTCTGCTCACTTCCACTCTAGTTATCTCCCTCTTGACATGCCAAGCCTCCTCCTGGGCCACTGCTCTCTGGTCTAAGACTGGTGAGCAATCCAAGAACTTCCATCTCCTGTTTCTAAAATCTTGATTGTAGATAGATTGGATACATTAAATTGCCACTAGATGTTGATTAAAAAACAGAAGAAGTGCTGCCCCACAATGAACTGGGCTTACAACAGGTGATTTAAAATGCCATCAGGTTCAGCAGTTTTTTTGTTTAATTCAGTCAGTATCTCATCTGTAGATGGAGTGTGTATTGGCAAGTTACTGAGACAAGTATTGTGGCTGTATACGATAAGTCAAACAGACGTTTTAGGGGGCGGCACAGTAGCTTGGTGTGTAGCATTGTTGTCTCACAGTGAGAAGGTACTGGGTTCAATCCCCAGATGGGCATGTCTTTCCCATGTCCGGTGGGTTTAGTATGGGTACTCTGGTTTCCTCCCACAGTCCAAAGACATGTGTGTTAGGTTAATTGGGGTCTCTAAAGTGCCCCTAATGTGCGAGTGTATGTGCCCTACGATGGATTGGCGCCCTGTCTAGGATTGTTCCTGACTTGCACCCTATGCTGCCGGCTAGGCATCAGCTCTTCAGCAACCCGGTCCAGGATCAAGCAGAAAGTGGATGGATGGATGGATGGATGGATGGATGGATGAATTAATTAATACATTTTTAGGGGCAAGATTAAAGCACTTTGTTTTTAGGGGTTCGTTTATTTCAGGCCACGTAATATTATACAACCTAAAACTACGTAATAGACATCTATACACAGCTCCAGTCTAAGTGGTTATAAAGGTGAGATAGGACTTTCTAACTTTCAATCAGACACTTAGATAATTTACCCCAAGCTAAATTCCTAGCAGTGGCATCAAGCTCTAATTTATATTTTGACATTTTAATTACGTTCCTCTAATTAAAATTTCAGAGCATGTATAGCAAACAATGACTTATTGCTTCCCAGGTAAGTCAGGTTCATTTAGTTGAGTCACAGTGGATTATTGATATTCCATAACACATTTTACTCATTTTATTCATATTGTGCTACATTTGTTATGATGTTTTGTCTGCCTAGTTGTATATTGAACTTGTATTACATTTGGTACACTATTTACAGTATACTTGTCCTAGCCATGCCTAATGTAGTTCTTTGTGGTGAAAGTGGCTCTGAAAGCAGAATATTACATTCCATTGCTACATGTCTATGTAATGGCTTTAAAATGGCCTGAATAAGCATTCCACATAGTTTACTCTCTCTGCCTATTGTATTACTTGTCTAAGTTAAGTCTAAGTTTGTTTTGTCTTTGAGGTTCTCACATTGTGGCAGGTCCACTTCCCCATTCTTTCCTTATCTCCCACCACATGCATGACCCCCCATCCCAAAGGATATGAATAGTAGGTCAGGGAGTGCCTCTGCACAACACATGGCCACTGGAGGAATGTACTAAGCTCCATAGGTTAATGGGGCCAGCATTGTCGTGGCGGGAAAATGATCCCCATCTGTCTTTCTCTCCATTGTGTCTGTGTAGCTGAAACTTGAACATGGTAGTGGCAAGCGTGTTTGACTGCTGCACCGCTCAAGCCCCAAGATTTTTTTTAATCGTTAAAATTTCAAAATGTGTTCAACTGTGACTAATTTTGTAATTTATAACTGTATTCAGAGTTGGTGACTCAGAGTTGGTGTCATGCTTGAGCAGAGATCAGAGACTAGCACAAGGTGCTGACAGAAAAATGGAGCTTTAAGTTCACTGGCTTGCAAAACACGGGGGGAGGAGAAAAAATTATAATCCAAACACAGTGAGGCAAACACACAGGGAGAAAAAATGGAATTGTAGTAGTAGATGGGGAAAGTAGTAGATGGGGAAAAAGGTAAAAACTGGGAATAACACACAACTGCAAAAGGAAATGCTCTGAAACAAAGGTAAAACAAAGTGATTTTGGCCAATATCCCTTACAGTCAACAAGGTACTGGATGTGGCAAGGCACTGAGTAGGGTAGTGTGCTGCACACTTCACTGGTGGTAAGCAAACGAAACAGAAATAGTCATCTCACAGACCCCTTTACAGAAGAGTCAAGCCCCGAATGTCTATAGATCTGAACAACATCCTGCTCCATGGCATTAGCCGTTTTCCTGTTTTGATTTAGATGAGTTTCTCTAATCACATCTATGTTGTCACTTTCAAACAACCATTTCCTTTAAGCTTGGAAACATATTTTTCTTAAAAATCTTTTCTTCATTTGTTCGGCATGTAATCTAAAAAGTCACTGGAAAGAAATTGCCTTTAACCTCTTTCAAATCACCTTGAGAATGATTGCCATCTGTCTTTCTGTCATTTCAATGAAATATTAAACAAAGTTCTCTTTGCATTCTTCATTTATGCTATAGTTATTTTCTTTCAGAGGTCAGACCCTCCAACGCTCATTTAAAGGCAATTCTGTGACCTCCTTAATGAAAAAACTATTTCAAGGATATAATTTTCTCCATGTCAGGTCTTTATTAATGGTGCCCTGTTATTTCACTGTGATTGATTCTAAGATGCCAGTAATTTATCTTTAGATAAGCATTTACTTAGCCATTTCTAAAACAGGATGATGTCTTTTGAAGGTACTGATGATCAGCAATGCTGATAGGTGTGATGTGTTTCTCTTAAACCATTGGTAGACGATTACTAATAACAAAACATGCCAAGAAGAGTTTAGAGACAGCAGGTTGGAGTGAGCAGGGCAATACTTTGGAGAAAAACCTGTCCCTTTAGTGTATTATCAGATGCACTTATTCAAAGCGACTTAGAAAATGTGCAAACAATTGAAGGTGCCATGATTTACTTGATGATGTATATGTATTCTCTGTCAGTCAGATTACAAATGAATGCCTCTCAGAGACAAGCAAGCAAGTTCTAAGGTTGACACCAAAGTCACATATAATAACAGATACTACAAACATGAGGATGAATTGCTGTGGGAAGGCCATTCCTCCAATGAGGAGCCAGGTGGGCATCTTTCAATCTCAGAGAAGGATGTACAAGACTCTCTGCAGCTGAAGACCTGAGCTTGCATGCATGTGTGTAGTTATGAACCAAAGAATATAAATAATGCAGAGACAAACCTTTTGACACCTAAAAGAAAGGCTGCAACAGGAAGCCATTGGAGTGGCAAGTGGAAACTTTGGGAGTTTGTAAACCTAATGGGCTGCAGCATTCTCTGTAGTGGAGCAATGGAACATGAATACACTCAAGCAAGCAAAACATTGCAGTAATCAAACCTGGAAATGCTTCGAGCTGATTTGAGGATCTGAGCATATTCTCGGGTCAGAAAAAGGCATATTCTTGTGATGTTGTGCAATATCTCATGGTTGATGTGCTGTGGTTATAAAAATTTAAACTGTTGTCCAAAATCACACCAAGATTCTTTGACCCTGTTTACGCTTGGTTGTTTCATTCTTCTTGAGTACCAGGACTGTATTCGGACAAGCCACATAAAAATGACCGGGTTAATGCAACCCAAGATGCACTGATATCCGATTTCTGATTGCTCAAACCAATTCAGAAGGAAGCTTGAGATGCATTTAAGCCACATATTAAACAATTGTAAATGCCTGCATTTTCACCAAGGTGCATGAGACTGCCAAAACCCACCCAATATATTTGAAAAATTCAAACAAGCATTTTCACATAGTGGTCTTTTGGTCCCGATTGTAAATATTAATTACTCCATGTGTGCAAGGAAATACATTATCTGTTAGTGATACATCCGTATCTATTTCAAATTAAGCTCTAGTAAATCTCTAAGTTTTAGACCATATCTGTCGTATTAGTATTTTATGCACTGCACTTTCCCAGACAAGGTTAATTAGTACCTGCAAATAATATCCATTCTGTCTGAATAAATTAACTTGATGGTAAAAATGTTCCAACAGCAATGTAACACTTTTTTTTATTGTCTCTCGTACACGCCAAACCAAAAGTACTGGTCAAGTGAAAAGAAAAAGTTTTAAAGTGTACACTCACCAATCACTTTATTACTTACACTTCCTTGTTTCTTCATTCATTCTCCATTTTTATCAGCTCCACTTACCATCTAGAAGCACTTTATAGTTCTGCAATTACATCTATCTTTATTTGGGTGGATCATTCTCAGCACTGCAGTGACACTGGTGTGGTGGTGTGTTAGTGTGTGTTGTGCTGGTATGAGTGTATCAGACACAGCTGAAAATAGTCTGCCAACCAAATATGTCCAGCCACCAGCATGCTGTAGGCAGCATCCTGTGCGCACTGATGAAGGATTAGAGGATGGCTAACAACTGCAGTGCTGAGTATGATCCACCAATCAAATACAACAAAAAACAGAAAAGGTTGAGATGGTGTGGAAAATGCTAATTTAAAAGAACGCAGCGTTCCTTACATTTACGTTGTCTTTTATTTCATTGCAGACAGCATGAACCCAAGATACTTCGTGTTTTTTTTCTGGTCAACTTCATTTCATTTGTTAAAAGGTCCATTCTTGCATTTCAGACCTGCAACACAAGGGGAAATTTAGGGCTACTGAGTAATGAGATAAAAAAAATGGATGTGATTTCAAGCAGTTGATTATAATCATGATTTGGTACAGAAGCATGAAAGTCTGAGTCTTTGAGGAGCAAAGGTGGGAAGAGGATCTCCAGTTTGTCAAAACAATCCATGAGAAAATTATTGAAATGTTTAAAAACAATGTTCCTCAAAGAAAGACTGGAAGGGATTTACATATTTCTCCCTCTACATAACATATCATTAAACAATTCAAGGAATCTGGAGGAATTTCAGTGCATAAAAGGCAAGGACAAAAGCCTAAACTGAAGAGGTGTGATCTCCGATCCCTCAGACGGCACTGCATCAAGAATCGCCATTCATCACTAGCAGATAGAACAACAGAGGCAAAGGATTACTTTATCAAACACTACAATATAGAATCACAGTTGCAAAAGCCACTTAACTTCACTGTGCAAAAAAGAAGCTAAACTATGTTAATGTTTCAGAAGTGGCATCGACTTCTCTGGGCTCAAAGGTATCGAGGATGGACCATCACACAGTGGAAACTATTGTGTATTGTGGTCTGACCAATCAGTATTCTAGGTCTTTTTTTGGAAGAAATGGACACGGTGTACTCCGGACTAAAAGGACCATCCAGATTGTTATAAGGGCTTTGTCATGGTATGGGGTTGGGTCAGTGCATTGGCAAAGGTCATTAACACTTCTGTGATGGCAGCTTTAATGCAATAAGGTACACTGAGATTTTAGAGCAACATAATCTTTTCCAGGGACGTCTATGCATTTTTCAACAAGACAATTCAAAACAAGTTGAATCCTAAAAAGTTAGGACTGAAATATGTAAATTCTTTACAGTCTTTGAGAAACATGTTTTCAACATTTCAATAATTTTCTCGCATTTGTTGATAAACTGGAGATCCTCTGCCCATCTTAGCTCCTCAAAAACTCAGTCTTCAGTGGATACTGCTTTTGTACCAATGCATGATTATAATCACCTGTTGACATCATCTGTTTGAAATCACATCATTATTTAGTTTTTTACCTCATTACTAGCCCTAAATTACCCCCACACAACTTCTTTTGGAATGTGTTGCAGGTCTGAAATGCAGGAATGAATGATTATTAACAAATGAAATAATACTGACCAGACAAAACATGAAATATATTGGGTCCATACTGTCATCATACTGTTTTCTTATTTGGAGTTGTAGTACCTGATCTGTGGTGGCCTTGTGGGGGTCCTGATCATTAGAGTGGCTTTTAATGTTCAAGAATGTTGACAGTTTGTAAGAGTCTGCTTTGAACTTAAATATATTCTCCATTCTCATAGTTTTGTAATACACTGTTTTGACAATTGCAGTTACTATGCAAACTGCACTTTACATTATCTGCGTAGCCTTACCTGGTAAGAATTTCGACGCATAGACATTCACAAAATAATTTTTACTCTTAGATAAATCATTTTCTGTGCATAACGAATCTATTTGCATTGGTGACTCCCTGTATTTTGAACCATTATATAATAATAATTGCACATGATTATATGTAATCATGCAAAATAGACAGGGTGGGCCATTTTGCTCATGTGACAGACACTTAGCATAAATGTTGTTAGAAGTTCAGCCCCCTTAATTGCACCCAGTGATCTCAAGGTCAGCTGTGACCCTGCTCAGAAAAAAAATGATTGCTGACACTATGTGAATAAATAACTGTTTCCCTCAGTGGGTGGTGATAATTACATACACTTGTCCGATTGTCAAACTTATGCAAGATAAAAGGGTTTACAAAATCATTATCACTAACATCTCTATCTTTAAAAATGAATAAATGCATCTTAATAGGTATGATTCTGTTATTGATTTTATTCAATTACTTGGCTTAAAAAAGATAAATGATGGCAAAAAACTGCATCTGTAGGAATCAAGAAGGTCAACTATATATATATATATATATATATATATATATATATATATATACACACACACACATTATATAACATTAGCCAATGACATTTTCCAGCCTGATGAGAATCAACAACTCTTTTTCTGAGGTCCTCAGAAATCTCTTTGTTCGTGCCATGATACACTTCCACAAACATGTGTTGTGAAGAGCAGACTTTGATAGATCCCTGTTCTTTAAATAAAACAGGGTGCCCACTCACACCTGATTGTCATCCCATTGATTGAAAACACCTGACTCTGATTTCACCTTCAAATTAACTGCTAATCCTAGAGGTTCACATACTTTTGCCACTCACTAATATGGAATATTGGATCATTTTCCTCAATAAATAAATGACCAAGTATAACATTTTTGTCTCATTTGTTTAACTGAGTTCTCTTTATCTACTTTTAGGACTTGTGTGAAAATCTGATAATGTTTTAGGTCATATGTATTAGGGTTCATAGCAGTGGGTTCCAGCACACACACAAACATACACACACACACATATATAATTGGGGATTTTCTGGTATTCTTCTCTGAAGATCCTCTCAAGCTCTGTCAGGTTGTATCATCGGTGGATGGCCATTTTCAGATCTCTCCAGAGATGTTTGATTTGGTTAAAGTCAGGGCTCTAGTTGGGTCACACAAGGATATTCACAGAGTTGTCCCTAAGGCACTCCTGTGTTGTACTGGCAGTGTGCCTAGGGTCATGGTCTTGTTGGATGGTAAACCTTCGGCCCAGTCTGAGACCCTGAACACTCTCTCAATAAAATCTCTGTACTTAGCTCCATTCAGTTTTTACTGTGCAGGTGATGAGCAGTGCCCAGTTTCATCAGACTAGAGAATCTTGTTTCTTACAGTCTGAGAGTCCATATATATATATATATATATATATATATATATGTGTGTGTGTGTGTGTGTGTGTGTGTGTGTGTGTGTGTGTGTGTGTGTGTGCAAACAAAATAAAACAGTCATAACTTCACCATTTACGTACCCTAATAAGGCATTCTTTAAATTCCAAATTTAGAATCCAAAATGAATATTACACATATTTTCCTTTGTAAATTTGCAACACAAGAGCTAATCAACAAAGATACAGCATTAGATAGTTTTTCTAATACACCTGTTGAGACAGCACTATATTAATATTTAATCATAAAACCTACTTGCCCTTGATTAAAATAATTATTCTGTCCTCTGTTCAATCGACCCTTTTGATAGCCTGCAGCCACAGCTGTCTCTGGTTCTCCTGAGAAGAAGCTGCCAGCATGGGAGTCGATCAAATTTCAACATGTCTCAGATGAGTAACAGTTTGAACAACCCCAGACAGAACCCATGTAGTTTAATTAATTGCACCTGGTGTTAAATGCCATTACATGATAACATAAGTCGATGATAAGCTAATATGCATGCATGTCATCTTTGTTGAAAAATTTGTATGCGACTATTAAATCAGATCTTGGTGACTGAGGGTCTATAAAAAGCCTAATCCCATAATTGCCACAATGGCCTAATGTATATAAGCTAGGAATCTCTGGTACCTGGTACCCAGTCCCCTGATCTGGGGAGATCTATGGAACCATGGAAAAGATGTTGATTAGTTTTCTGCACAATTCTGACAGGTGTGCTGTTAAGTCAGAAGAGTACTGGATACTATTATTTGCTTTTAATTTATGTATTAAATCCAATACAAAGGGACTATTTTATGAAAAGGAAGAGGTTTTAGTGGGTTATGTTAGGTCACAGGTTTGGAGAGCTGTTAAAAACAAACACAAAAGTCTGTGTAGGGTCAGCGAAGGAAAGAACCAGAGATCGATCCTATTGATTTTTTTCTCCACTTACTGCTTTTCTCCTCATGCTGGGAGCTAGTACTTTTTCATTTCACCCCATTCTCTTCTGCTCCTGCAGGCTGCCAATGAGAAATAGTAAACAAAGTGCAATCGTATTCTCAGTTTAGCATTTTAGAAGCTTATTTGTAGCCTTCTGAAGGAAAAACATTTTATGAGTGCATGACTCATCCCAGATTCTAAATTTGAGAGTTAAAAAGGAGAGTGCCAAGCGTTCTATTATGAGCAACGTGTGCTTATTGAAGAGCTTGCTAAACTTTTTGTCATCATTGCCTGCTTTGCAGAAACTCAGCAAACAGAATAATGCTTTGCCACTGATTTTTCTTTAACCTAGAACAACATTACCCATATAGCGCTGTGAGAATTAGAAAGTGCGCTCTTCATAAGTTCTGCTTTATTACGTAACAAGACACATCAAAAGATCCAAACTAGGTTTGACTTGATTATCTTCTTTCTCAGGCTTTCAGTTGGAGCTTTACTGGTGTGATTGAGATCCTTGTGCTGTTGGGGGCTCTTTTCTATCATCATTATTCATTTAGTTTTGTTGGTAATGACAATTTTCACTTTGGCAAGAAAAATGATATTATGCCATGAATTTGCTAATGCTAATCAACAGCTATATATATATATATATACATATATATATATATATATATATATATATATATATATATATATGTATATATATATGTATATATATATGCTCTCTGTCAGTCTTTGTTTCTATGGTTATGACAAATAAGTCTTACCTTTACAGTATAGGGTGTTGTTGTAATGATGTTAGGGGTGATATGTTGTTCAAAAATATGCAAAAGTTGTATAGATATAAAAAAAATGTATGTTATTATAAAGACAAACTGAGATTTTTTTTTTTTATGAATTGAACATGTTTTATCATTTTATTGTAGCAGAGAAGTTTTAAAGTCTGGCTTGGGGACAAGGCCAAAATAGCAAAGTATTGACGTTTAAAACATTTAAAAAATGGAAATCATATTGATTGTGGTGCATACTTCTTGGTGATGCAATAAATTATTTTCATATCTATGCTATGTATTTTGTAGTAAAGTATTTCTAACATGAATTTACAATCTGGGCTACGTAAAAGATCCCCTAATTGAAGAATCATCCATAAAGAGAATTTGGTAATCCATTCACGAACTTCACGGTGTACAAGTCAAGTCAAATTTATTTACATAGCACTCTTTACAGTGGAGCATTGTCTCAAATCAGCTTTACAAAAATCTAGTCTCAGAGCCCTAACTAAGCAATCCTAGGGCAACAGTGGTAAGGAAAAGAGAAGAAACCTTGGGAAGATCAAACCTCAAAAAGGAATCCAACCTCATTGAGTAGCCTAGATGTTATAAGTAAGAATCAAACTAAGTTGCCAAATTACTATAGTAAAAGTGCAAATACACAGAAGCTAAATCTAAAAATTAAGAGAAAACATTTAAAGAAAAAACTTATAAATAGAATATAATAATAATAATAATAATAATAATAATAATAATAATAATAATATAAAAACAAGAATTAATTAAACATAATACAATACTATGAAGAGTTTAATAAGTACAGATCATTCCCAAATCCTTACCCAGTACCATGCTTGTTAAATGATGGGACTGTGGTAGCCTAGAGGTTAAGATAATGGACTATGGGCCAGAAAGTCCAGCTTTGGCATCTTGGGGGAGAAAAACTGGATCTTATCATGCTACGCTTCCACAAAATTCAGATATGTTCAGAGTTTATTTACCACACCTGCTAAGAACTGCTGATCTCTATACGATGTTCTTGCATTCCTTGGCTGATTACCATTTCTTGGTAATCAGCCAGTCTAACGTCAGAGTGAATTTCTGGGAAATGCTTACCTCTGGAATGATTGGTACTTGCTGTGAATGATCTCTATTTTAATAAGCATTCTTCCTGTAAAATAATAAATTTGAAATTCTTAGAAATGGATGATCAAATAAATGATTAAATACATGGTGCTTTCATAGATGTGGCTATTCAATCTAATCATTTTCATCTGATTTAGGGTCGGGACATGTAGGGTCTAACTGGCAGCACAAAGCTCACAAGGTAGAAACCAACCTTGGACAGGGAGCCAATCCATCACAGGGCACTTTTATACACACACACACACACACACACACACACAAACACACACACACACACACACACACACACACACAGACACACACACACACACAGACACACACACTCTTTCAATATGGGACGACACTTTAGAGACACCAGTTGACTTAGCACACAAACTCCACACTGGCGGATTCCGAGCCAGAAATCAAACTGGGGATCTCTAAAACTGTGAGCGCAAACCACTGTAACCACTGTAATATAATTACTTATATTACTGTGGGAGCAACACATTGAAAGAGTTTAGACCTGGTATGGTACAGGTGATTGTTTTATGTCTTGCTGCATAGGGTAAATTGCAGGATTGAAGAGGGTGCAGGATGACCTTTTCATAACTGCAGTTATTTTTAATAATTCCATACTTTTTTATGTCTAAACCACATTCATGCACACAGTGGAACCAAACCTTACTGTTGTATGCTGGTCAGTTTTGGCCAATTTGGCCATCCCCAGATCTGAAACATTGGTACAGTACAGTAAAGTTTTAAATGGCATTTGTGAATGTAACTCTGTATTGTAGTGCTTGACAAAGGTTTGATAAAGTAATCCCTTGCCCATGAGGTTCTATCAGCTATTGATGAATGACGGTTCCTGATGCAGTGTAGCCTGAGAGATCAGATGTTCAAGCTTAGGCTTGCACCCTTACCCCTATCGTACTGAAATTTCTCCAGATTCCTTGAAACATTTAATGACATTAGTCATTTTATAAAGAGAAATATGTAAATCTTTTCCAATCTTTATTTGATGAATGAGAAAAACTCTGCAACTCTCATCGACGCCGCAATTTGTTTGATTTGACCTGACATTTGAAATGAATGGGTTTAAAAGGAAGTACAAACTAGGAAAGAGTTTCTTAATGTGTAGTGTAACAATTTGTGATACGGAATGCCTTTAAAATACTTACTTTAAGAAACCCTAAAAATTAAACACTTACAGTGGGGCAAAAAAGTATTTAGTCAGTCACTGATTGTGCAAGTTCTCCTACTTACAGAAATGAGAGAGGTCTGTAATTTTCATCACTTCAACTATGAGAGACAAAATGAGAAAAGAAAATCCAGGAAATCACATTGTAGGATTTTTTAAAGAATTTAACTGTAAAGTACGGTGGAAAATAAGTATTTGGTCAATAAACTTGGTTCAACTCAATAGTTTGTAACATAACCTTTGTTGGCAATGACAGAGGACAAACGTTTCCTGTAAGTCTTCACCAGGTTTTTCACACACTGTAGCTTGGTATTTTGGCCCATTCCTCCTGCAGTCGCCTCCTAGAGCGTGATGTTTGGGGCAACCTGGACTTTCACCCCTTCACAGGTGAGACCATTTTTCTATATGGTTGAGGTTCTTATAGACTGGCTAGGGGCCCCTCCAGGAACCTGAATGGCTTTTTACAGAGCCAACCTCCTTCGTTGGCCCGAGCGGTGTGTTTGGGATCATTGTCATGCTGGAAGACCCAGCCACGTTCCATCTTCAATGCTCTCACTGATGGAAGAAGGTTTTGGCTTAAAATCTCACAATACATGGCCCCGTTCAGTCTTCCCTTAACACGGATCAGTCGTCCTGTCCCCTTTGCAGAAAAACAGCCCGAAAGCATGATGTTATAACCCCCATGCTTCACAGTAGGTATGGTGTTCTTGGGATGCGACTCAGCATCCCTTTTCCTCCAGTTGAGTTTTTACCGAAGAGTTCTATTTTGGTTTCATCTGACCACATGATATTCTCCCAATCCTCTTCTGGATCATCCATATTCTCTCTGGCAAACTTCAGATGGGCCTGGACATGTACTGGGCTAAGCAGGGGGGCACGCCTGGCACTGCAGGATCCGAGTCTCTCTTGGTGTAGTGTGTTACTGATGGTTGTTGGATGATTGTTACTTTGGTCCCACCTCTCTGCAGGTCATTCATCAGGTCCCTCTGTGTAGTTCTGGGATTTTTGCTCATTCTTCTCATGATCATTTTGACCCCACAGGATGAGATCTTGCGTGGAGCCCCAGATCAAGGGAGATTATCAATGGTTTTGTATGTCTTACATTTGCTCCCACATTTATTCACAACAACCTGCTTGCCTATTGAAGATTCACTCTTCCCAGCCTGGTGCAGGTCTACAATTTTATTCCTAGTGTCCTTCAGCAGCTCTTTGGTCTTGGCCATGGTTGAGTTTGGAGTCTGACTGTTTGAGGCTGTGGACAGGTGTCTTTTATACAGATAAGAAGGTCAAACAGTTGCCATTAATACAGGTAATGAGTGGAGGACAGAAGAACTTCTTAAAGAAGAAGTTACAGGTCTGTGAGAGGCAGAAATCTTACTTGTTTGTGGGTGACCAAATACTTATTTTCCACCATGATTAACAATGTAATTATTTAAACATCCTACAATGTGATTTCCTGGAATATTTTTTCTCATTTTAACACAACAAGACGGTTAACGCAGATTTTTTAAAATGCAAAGACTTAAATAAATTGTGGATATGTGTGGTGTTGTACAAATAAGTTGGAACTGAAATATGTTCATGGTCCAGCTGTGTGTGTGTGTGTGTGTGTGTGTGTGTGTGTGTGTGTGTGTACCTTGTCTTGCTATAATTGGTTGCAAAGGTTAGGGTTAGGAGTAGGTGTAGCATTAATTAGCTACAGCAATCATCCTTGTCAATTGAAAGTAAGCACAAGAATAGCAAGGCAAGTGTATGTGTGTGTGTGTGTGTGTGTGTGTGTGTGTACATCTGTCTGCATACTTTTCTCCATATGGCATTTGTCTGAGTCTCTAATAGAGCTACTGATGTTGTTGAAGTTTGTGCCAGCTCCAGTCCCATCCCTGCCCTTCCACAGGAAACAGCCATTGGCACCAATGCAAATCAATAAAGCGTGTCAAATTACAGTGACTTGTGAGACAACACCATCAGGCAATCAACCAGATGGGCATCATTCTGCCTATCAGAAGTGGCCTGGAAAAATAAGCACCCACTAAAAATCAATGATAAAAGAGAGAGGCAAAAGATGGATCATTTGAAGTTACGGAAGTGCTGTGCAACAGATAAGACTGACTGACAGTGTGTGTAATACCCTGGTGCATTTGAATGAATCTCACTATCATGCTATATCTTAACTCTCCATGACAGACGATGACGCCTGCTGAAAAGCTCTTTTTTATGAAAAGTGGTGTGGGAGTAGGCACAGGGCCAGCACAAAAGCTCAGGAGAGTCACTGGCTTGAGAAAGCCTCTATCCTCTTTCAATGGCTGCATGCATAATGCATAATAGCAGGTGTGTTAAGGCCTTATTCAGTGCACCCAAGAGAATATATTTCAGACGAAGGGCACTTCAGTCACAAATTTGCAAGCAGCCATACAGACTGTCAGGAGATGAGCAGTAATTCAGTAACACGAGACATTCATGATCAACTGATTGCTTGTTGTTTGCTTTCACTCAATTAGAGTCATGCATAATTAATGACAACATGTTGTAAATAAATTATATCCAGTGCTCAACTATGTGCATCTTAAACGTTTAGTTTTGGCAATGGCCACACTAATCCTAGTAGAAAATTAAGTGCACTTAATTGTGGTGCAATGGTTAGCACTGTTACCTCACAGCTCCGAGATCGACGGTTTGATCCCGACCCCGGGCTCCGCCTATAACCTGTGCAAAGTTATGTACTTTACTTATAATACTTATAATTCAAAAAAATAATAATACTAATAATAATAATACTAATAATACTAATAATTCAAAAAAATATAATACTTATAAATCAAAGTATTACAGAAAATATAAATGTCAAACTTTAAATGTAAACATATATTAATGTCAAATACTAGTAAACCTTAACCATATTTTAAATAAACTTGTATTATACATCTGCACAAGGAGCGACATCTGTAACAGGAATTGGTATGGATGGGAATCCTCCAGAAAAGCCTTGTTAGTTGTTGGAGTAGGTCAGAAAAATGTGTTTAGTGCTGAGCTGTCTGTCCTTGTTGCACTTGTACTCGGTGTACAACCGAGTCTTCATGCAGAGAGTCTGAGGCAGAGATGAAAAGACAGAGATCATATGATTATTCTGGAAAAGAGAGAAAACCAAACTCCTCTTTCCTACAAGTTAGATTTGTAGCTGATAGTGGTAGGGTTGTGGCTAATATTTGTGCTGTTAACCTTGATTGTTAGTGCTTTGGTCTGTTTCCTTGCATTCCCAGATTAATTTGTGCTTGCTCTGCAGTGCTTTGTGCAGTGTAGTATCTTTATAAATCAGCACATAAGAGCTAATAGCAGTTACCCAGATCTTGTTAGAGGAAGAATTTAAACTGTTCTGAACCCTCCATGCCCTGCTTCATTATAACATAGAGACCACAGCTTGCTTCACCATGCATACTCATCGGCAAAAAATAAATAAATCACCAAGAAGGAGTTGTTGGAATCGCATGAAACTTTATATGTCACAGCTGATATCATAAATGCTCGATTGGCGATAGACCTGGCAACCGGCCAGGCAGAGGAAGTGTTGCAATCTGGCAGAGACATTCATGGCAAACCCTTACTGTGTGTGGCTGAGCATTCTCCTGCTGAAAAATGCCAGTTGGAAGCCCTGCCATGAGAGACAACACATGTTCTGCACATATCACTGAGTTGGTAGTGCCCCTCGTATCACTACTAGAGGTGACCAACTGTTATATGCGATGGCTCCCCAGATCTTCACACCAGCAGTTGGGGCAGTGTGTCGCTCCTCAGCAAAGGTAGGATTGAAGCGCTCACCATGAGGCCTCCATTCTTGAACCCAATCACAGTTGGATCCCAAACAGAATTTGAGTTCATCACATAACAGTCCAGATTTTTCATTCACAACACAACTGTAATCAAAGGTGAAGGTGTCGTAATGGGTAATGTAATGGTCGCCATGACAACGAATTTCCTTCTGCTTAGCGCCTGAAAAATATACGGGCAGAAACTGGTGTGTAGAGAGGTGCCACCTGTGTCTGGTTGGTGGACAACGAAACTGTGGGAGCTGCTTTCAAACAATTTTCTTTACTGTTGGTCTGTCTGGGGTGTCCGCAGCCTGTTGGCCATGTGTGCGTGCCTCCACGGAACCCAACAGCTAGGTGGGAATGGTCAAGATGATGGGCGGTTTGTCGAAATGACCATCTTGCTTTTTTCATTCCAGTGATGTGCCCCCTCTCAAAGTCTGTCGACTGGACAAAATGTCTTCAAGTGCATCATTGAGGCATGTCTAGCAGTGAATGATCTCTCACCAAGAGGTACACTACCCAAAAGTAGACTCTGAGAGCCGTTTTTTAGGGTAGCGCGAGACGCACTTTTATGCCATCTGCTGGCAAGACCCAGTGTCTAATCAGACCACACCTGTAATAATTTACATATCTGCCTGAGACATAACTGCGTGCCGTGTTTTGCAGCAATCCGACATTCCTATCTGGATGTGTTATTTTTTGTCAATGACTGTAGTTTGTTCTTTACTTTGTATATTTTGTTAATTCCATCCAATCTATTGCTTAACATGACATTTGGTGGTTATAGTTATAGCCACAGTTATAGTGGCATAGATTGCTCTCAACTTTGTGCACTGTCCTATGAAAAAAACAAAAGTAACATACTACATACAGTATAAGCTTCATAACATGGCTGTCATTTCTGTAGCTATATATCTACAGAAGTCTATATAAAGGCTGCTTCCATGCAATAGACTGCTGGCATGTGACATGTAACATAAATGTATGAAGTTTGCAATCCAAACTCAAAAACCAGCTTTACAGGAAGTCTGGAACACCCTTTTTAGACCATCTCCCATTTTGTAAGTCTATGGAGACTGCATCAGTCATCGCAGAGTCGGGGAAAGAATAGTGATATAATTATGGAAAATGGCCAGCAATTATTCATAGCACTATGATGGAGGACACAAGATCACTCAGTGACTGTTTATTAGACTAAATAACACAAAGAGACACACTCATATTGTCTATTTTATAATATTTATTATCTTATTTTTGTATATTCTATTGTACTATATTATATAGTTTCATAAACTCTATTATTTATATTATTTTTTATTTATTCTTTATTATGCTCCTCATAATATTGTATTCTCTTTCATTTATTATAGTCTAAATTTTAATATATTATATTTGATTTATTATATTTTCTTTTGATCTTCTGTTGTTTAGTTTATTTCTTACATTTAATAACCAGGCTTCCCAAGAAGGTTGGTTCCCTTTTTGGGTCTTGGTCTTCCCAAGGTTTCTTCCTTATAATGTTTAAGGAGTTTTTCCTTGTCACTGTCACCATAGGCTTTCTCAGTTGGAGCTGTGGGCCTAAATATTTGTATAGCTGCTCTAAGACAATGCTCTGTTGTAAATAACACTATATAAATACAATACATTTGACTTGACTTAGCGTTATGTTACTACTTCTGAATTCAAATCAGCTCCTCTCATTTCATTTAAAACCTACAATCATTATGGGGCACTTGAAGAGAGAGGAGCCAAGCATTCAGTAACCTCAGTTTTTGAAATATTGCGCTGGGATAACATTGGATTAACAGATTTTGCACAGTTGTTGTGTTCATGCAAGCTCAAGTGCACGGTGTCATTACAGCAAAATTGAGAATAAATGGGAATCAAAAAGAATTTTAAAACGATTCAAACTTTACTCAAATTTTATTCTGGTGATATGATTTGTAAGGAAAACCATTTTATTAAATGAAAAACAGAAACATTGTTGCTAGTGTCCTCAAACTTTTGGCCTCCCACTAAAAATTTCTTTCAGGGTTCTACAGTGCTCACATTTGTGCCTCCTTTTAAATAAATGCTAATATAATATTTATTTAGGAGCACATAAGCGAGACAAGAGTTTGACCTGAGTGCCACTTTAACCAAGTGTTCATCTGCTCTGTCTCATTACCTAGTGAGTGCCCTTGCTGCTTACTTCCTATTTAGGCCGTTCTCTGTGTAAAGCTTCTAACCAACAATGGAAGCCCAAGACATTTACAGCATTTAGCAGACACCCTTATCCAGAGCAACTTACAACTGATGCAATCTTACAATCCAAGCAATTGTGGGTTAAGGGCCTTGCTCAAGGACCCAACAGTGGCAGCTTGGCAGAGGTAGGATTTGAACCCTGGACCTTTTGGTCCGTAGTACCGTACCTTAACCGCTAGGCTTCCACAGTCCACCAAGACTGGTTAATGAGACATTGTACTGAGTTACTGATTGTGTCACCATTTGTTCACACCCTCTACATGCAGCGAGTGTATACATGTACTTCAACTGTTAGGATGAATGCTAGCAAAGTTTTACGGGTCTGGATTGTAGTCTTTTTCAGCTTTATTGAAATTTTAATATTTCCTTAAGGCTACTTTTTTGGAGGAACATCGCAACACAGGAATTCTTGGCAAGATGTTTTAAGAGGAACAGATAAAAGGTAGACAGAAGCTAATATGAGGACTAATATGAGGGGAAATGTAAGCCCTTCTGTATGAGATCTGTGGTTTAGCACATTTAGGTGCAAACTGTATAAAAAAGTACATTTACATAATTAAATACATACTTCACACCTGAGACACAGATCAACTGGTGCAATGTGCAATTCAATCTTTTTTTTTTTAAGTCTTGAACCCTAATCTTACAGCTAAATTGTATTTAATTTATACATATGTAGGTCCAAATTCAAAATAAAAATATATTTCAATTATTACAAATTAACTTTTGATGTATAAAGTTTTATGTTTAAAGATGTGTGTTTTATTTTTAATTTTTTAGCATAAATGACTCAAACTGTTCCCTCAGTTTACGTTTTATGAATTAAAGCTACTTGTGACGTACAATGAGCAAAGTTGCATAATTTCCTCACCCTGCCTTTACATAAAGGAACATTCAAGTTTTCAAATCACATGCTTTGCTGAACAAAATTTTATTCATACCTAAACCAGAGGAATAAAGTAAAAAATAAATAAATAAATAAATAAATAAATAAATAAATAAATAAATAAATAAAAAGTTAAGTTTGTGCTTCTGGATTTTTGCTTCTGCTGATTTCAAATCAGGAGCTGCTTGCTAAAAAAATGTTCTTTATCAAGTCTTGTTACTGTGCTGCTGTCTGCTCCCTGTTCTCTTTTCTTAGCCTGTTTCTACATCGTGTTCTCTGTCTTGCATCTTGTTGTTTTTTTCTCTTGCCTGTTTTTGTTTGTTAGTGGTTAGCAGTAAACTCTGTATTATACTAAATCTTACCTGTCCTTTCATTTGTCTGCATTCACCTTAGCTATCCCTGCAGTGTTCCTTAGTATTTCACTCTTCTATCTGTGCCTGTTGAGTATCTTCTTCAGCCCCTGCGTATTACCTGTCCTCCTTGATCTTTTGTATTCCTTGTGGAGCTCCATTCACTTAGCCTCGTTAGCTCTGTCTCTTCTTGTATTTCATTTTGTGCCATGCCTTCCACTGTAAATAAATGAGAACCGCTTGTACTTACATTTGTCTCCGTCTCCATTCCTCTGACCTAATGTGACGGTTGTGTTATTTTGTACTTCATTTTCTATTTCCACGTTCATGATAATTAGTAGAACAGTTAAATAGCTGGTTAATACAATATACACCAACTGTTGCTCCTCATTCAATTAGAACTGGAGAAATTCTCAATTTTGACATCTTACAGTACTGTGCAAAAGTCTAAGGCCACAATTATATTTGTTGTGTTAGCAGTAGCATGATGATCATACAGTATATAACATATTGTTTGACAACTGGACCCAAAAATTTCCAACTTGGATTCATCACTCCATATTACTCTTTTCATTCCAATCTATGTGAGCTTTAGCACATCTTAGCCTTTTCAGCATGTACCCTTTTGAAAAAGTGGATTCTTGACTGCTATCTTCGCAAAAAATCATTACTGATCAGACTGCTTTGGACTGTAGAAGGATCAACTTGGGATCCTGATGAAGTTACTGCTCCAGTATAAGGGGAGGCCACACTAAATACTATACTTGCCACTGTATCTTATAGAAGCTGTTTCCTGTTTTTTTTTTTAAATACTGCATACAAATCTTCTGTTTGTTTCTGGTTGTATCCTAATAAAGACACTGAGGAATAATTATGTGTGATCATTTTACCATTTCTAAAACAGTGGTATCATTAATCTAATGATGGCCAGTACTGTACATAAATATTAGACCCCCTTTCCACGTCTTTTCGTGTGCCTTGTATCTGGACTGTACAAGTCTTACATGCATTTACTTCCTGTTTTTGAATGCACATAAGACTAAGTTTCTGCTTATTGGCATAAAATCTGTGGTTTCCTGTCTTTCTGCTCCAGTTCTTACTACTGGTAATATCTCTGCCAATGCCTCTGCCACTGCTCGTAACCTTGGTGCCCTGTTCGATCCTCTCTTGTCATTTGAACCATGTACAGTGGTGCTTGAAAGTTTGTGAACCCTTTAGAATCTTCTATATTTCTGCATAAATATGACGTAAAACATCATCAGATTTTCACACAAGTCCTAAAAGTAGTTAAAGAGAACCCAATTAAACAATTGAGACAAAAATATTATACTTGGTCATTTATTTATTGAAGAAAATGATCCAATATTCCATATTAGTGAGTGGCAAAAGTATGTGAACCTCTAGGATTAGCAAGTAATTTGAAGTTGAAATCAGAGTTAGGTGTTTTCAATCAATAGGATGACAATCAGGTGTGAGTGGGCACCCTGTTTTATTTAAAGAACAGGGATCTATTAAAGCCTGCTTTTCACAACAAATGTTTGTGGAAGTGTATCATGGCACGAACAAAAGAGATTTCTGATGACAGATGAGTTGTTGATGCTCATCAGGCTGGAAAAGATTACAAAACCATCTCTAAAGACTTTGGACTCCACTAATACACAGTAAGACAGATTGTGTACAAATGGAGGAAATTCAAGGCCATTGTTACCCTCTCCAAGAGTGGTCGACCAACAAAGATCACTCCAAGAGCAAGGCATGTAATAGTTGGCGAGGTCACAGTGACCCCAGGGTAACTTCTGAGCAGCTGAAGGCCTCTCTCACCATCAGAAGAACACTGAACAACAATGGTGTGCATGGCAGGGTTGCAAGGAGAAAGCCACTGCTCTCCAAAAAGAACATTGTTGCTCGTCTGCAGTTTGCTAAAGATCACAAGCCAGAAATCCATTGGAAGAATGTTTTGTGGACGGATGAGACCAAAATATAACATTTTAAAAGAAAAGCTTTATGTTTGGAGAAAGGAAAATACTGCATTCCAGCATAAAAACCTTATCCCATCTGTGAAACATGGTGGTGGTAGTATCATGGTTTGGGCTTGTTTTGTTGCATCTGGCCCAGGGTGGCTTGCCATCATTGATGGAACAATGAATTCTGAATTATATCAGAGAATTGTAAAGGAATATGTCAGCACATCTGTCCATGAACTGAATCTCAAGAGAAGGTGGGTCATGCAGCAAGACAACGACCGTAAGCACACAAGTCGTTCTACCAAAGAATGGTTAAAGAAGAATAAAGTTAATGTTTTGGAATGGCCAAGTCAAAGTCCTGACCTTAATACAATCAAAATGTTGTGGAAGGGCCTGAAGCAAGCAGTTAATGTGAAGAAACCCATCAACATCCCAGAAATGAAGCTGTTCTGTACAGAAGAATAGGCTAAAATTCCAGTGTGCAGGACTGATCAACAGTTAGAGGAAACGTTTAGTTGCAGTTATTGCTGCACAGGGGGGTTACACCAGATACTGAAAGCAAAGGTTCACATACTTTGCCACTCACTAATATGTAATATTGGACCATTTTCCTCAATAAATAAATGACCAAGTATAATATTTTTGTCTCATTTATTTAACTGGGTTATCTTTATCTACTTTTAGGACTTGTGTGAAAATCAGATGATGTTTTAGGTCATATTTATGCAGAAATATAGAAAATTCTAAAGGGTTCACAAACTTTCAAGCAGCACTGTATTAAACCTCTGTCTAGGTCTGCTTTCTTTCAGCTTCGCAACACTGCACAACTCCATCTACTCCTGTCCCCTGAGGTATCTGAGATACTGGTCCATGCTTTTGTTACTTCCCAGTTGGATTATTGTAACTCTATGGTCTTCCCTCCAAAAACACTCTGTCCTCTACAACTCATAGAGAATGCTGCTGCTAGAGTCCTGGTTCACACCAAAAAATGTGAACACATCACACCTGTATTAGCACAGCTCCATTGATTACCCATAACTCAACACATTCAATACAAGCTTTTAATACTTGCCTGTAAAGCGCTCCACGGTCTTGGCCCTGCCTATCTGTCCAGCCTTATCAGTAGGTACACCCCATCATGGAGACTAAGATCTCTAATTTATGGGACTCTGGTTCTAGGGACTAGGGACTGTGGTAGCCTAGTGGTTAAAGTACTGGACTATGAACCAGAAGGTTCAGGGTTCAAATCTCACATCTGCCAAGCTACCACTGTTGGGTCCTTGAGCAAAGCACTTAACTTTGCTTTGCTTGGATTGTATCAGTTGTAAGTCGCTCTGGATAATGGCGTCTGCTAAATGACTAAAGAATGACTAAATGAATAAAGTTCTTCTTGTTGTTCCGAGGTTCAGGCTTTCTACCATGGGTGGTAGATCCTTCAGTATTACCGCCTCCTTGCTCTGGAACTCTCTTCCTTCTTCTCTGCACTCTACTACTTCTCTCGCTAAATTCAAAGCTCTCCTTAAAACACATATTTTTTTCTCGTCACGTTCGTTCTCTTCCTCTGTCTGTTTCTATCTGATGTCTTTTGTTTACTCTGTTTATTTCCTTTGTACTTTCTGTGTAAAGTGACGCTGGATACTGTGAAAGGCACTATACAAGTCTAACTTATTATTATTATTATTATTATTATTATTATTATTATTATTATTATTACTATTATTATTATCAATACATGATGCATCTCCTGTCAGTCAGACTGAAATCCGCTGTATCCTATGTAATATGTGAATCAGCTCATTAGACTGTACCACTCACTTCCTGTGTAGTTTCCAGTTTGTATGGGCAAAAGCTAGTTACTAAGTCAGACTTCACGATTTTGCATAATCACTTTCAATTTCTTCAAACTAAGAGGAAGGTGCCAACTTTGGGAGTTAATGTTTGGAATCAGATGGCTGTTAAACCTGATTAATACAGCGGTGACACAGTAACAAGTGCAGCTATGGGGCTCATATCAAAGTGGGCATGACATATCAAACTGGTGGCAGCCGATCATATTACAGTTTATTTCAGGCAGTGATATCAATCAAAAGTACTTATACAAATTTTTGAAAGTTCTTGCATTCACCAACATTCACCAGCTCTGAACATCTTCCATTTATTGATCTCTGGCCATGCAGGAATAGACATCATGGGCGATGTGTGGTATGTTGTAAAGTATTGGGTGGGTCTTGGTTAAGACAGATGCATTTACAATTAATATGTAAATATGTGGCATCTTAAGCCACCTCCTAAGTGGTTTGAGCAATCAGATTCAAATTGTATATCAATGCGTCTTGGGGTGCACTTACACATTTTTATGTGACTTAGCAAGGAGTGTTCTGGGCCGCACTCAGAAATTAGAGGGGCACAATTGTTACGCTACCCCCAGCTTGCCAATCAGTCATAGGGGCACATATGTGCATAAAATATGGGGCAAAAAAGTATTTTGTCAGCCACTGATTGTGCTAGTTCTCCTACTTAGGAACATGAGAAAGGTCTGTAATTTTCATCATAGGTACACTTCAACTATGAGAGACAAAATGGAAAAAAAAATCCAGGAAATCACATTGTAGAAATTTTTTTAAAGAATTTAATTGTAAATCATGGTGGAAAATAAGTATTTGGTCACCCACAAACAAGCAAGATTTCTGGCCCTCACAGACCTGTAACTTCTTCTTTAAGAAGTTTTTCTGTCCTCCACTCATTACCTGTATTAATGGCACCTGTTTGACCTCGTTATCTGTATAAAAGACACCTGTCCACAGCCTCAAACAGTCAGACTCCAAACTCAACCATGGCCAAGACCAAAGAGCTGTCGAAGGACACCAGGAAGAAAATTGTAGACCTGCACCAGGCTGGGAAGAGTGAATCTACATAGGCAAGCAGGTTGATGTGAATAAATCAGCTGTGGGAGCACTTGTAAGAAAATGGAAGACATACAGGACCATTGATAATCTCCCTTGATCTGGGGCCCCATGCAAGATCTCATCCTGTGGGGTCAAAATGATCATGAGAACACTGAGAAAAAATCCCAGAACTACACGGAGGGACCTGATGAATGACCTGCAGAGAGCTGGGACCAAAGTAACAAGGCTACCATCAGTAACACACTACGCCAGGAGAGACTCAGATCCTGCAGTGCCAGGCGTGCCCCCCTGCTTAAGCCAGTACATGTCCAGGCCCGTCTGAAGTTTGCCAGAGAGCATATGGATGATCCAGAAGAGGACTGGGAGAATATCATGTGGTCAGATGAAACTAAAATAGAACTCTTTGGTAAAAACTCAACTGGAGGAAAAGGGATGCATGAGTCGCATCCCAAGAACACTATACCTACTGTGAAGCATGGGGGTGTAACATCATGCTTTGGGGTTGTTTTTCTGCAAAGGGGACAGGACGACTGATCCGTGTTAAGGGAAGACTGAACGGGGCCATGTATTGTGAGATTTTAAGCCAAAACCTCCTTCCATCAGTGAGAGCATTGAAGATGGAACGTGGCTGGGTCTTCCAGCATGACAATGATCCCAAACACACCACTTGGGCAACGAAGGAGTGGCTCCGTAAAAAGCATTTCAAGGTCCTGGAGTGGCCTAGCCAGTCTCCAGACCTCAACCCCAGAGAAAATGTGTGGAGGGAGTTGAAAGTCTGTGTTGCCCCAAAACATCACTGCTCTAGAGGAGATCTGCATGGAGGAATGGGCCAAAATACCAGCTACAGTGTGTGCAAACCTGGTGAAGACTTACAGGAAACGTTTGACCTCTGTCATTGCCAACAAAGGTTATGTTACAAAGTATTGAATTGAACTTTTGTTATTGACCAAATACTTATTTTCCACCATAATTTACAATAAGATTCTTTAAAAATCCTACAATGTGATTTCCTGGATTTTCTTTTCCCATTTTGTCTCTCATAGTTGAAGTGCACCTATGATGAAAATTACAGACCTCTCTCATCTGTCTAATAGGAGAACTTGCGCAATCAGTGGCTGACTAATTACTTTTTTGTCCCACTGTAAGCCTGTTAAACACTAAACAGATTAAAAGATTGAACTCTGAAGTGGGTGTTTACTCTGCCATAGACAATCAGTGAAAAACAAATTAACGCTAAAGAATTGTTTTTAAGTACATTGATTTTGTTAATATAGTTTAATGAATGTCTTTGCTATGGTAGTCTAATATGTACTTCTGGTAGATTATACTGTTGTAAGTTGCTACTCAAAACATATAGCCATGAACTATCATTACCTTACCTATTTCTTTTAAATATTTGCAGAAGTCCATTAATCCATGCAAAAAAAAAAAAAGCGGCTTGCCACTCAATCATTTGGAAAGATTCTGAGGCATTATGGGAAATGTAGTGCCTCTAGTGAATTTGTGTAGTGTCCTGTAGTGCTGTTTATCAATCCAGGATAAAATTGAGTTTTTACCACCGTGATTTTAGTGGGGCACAGCAAAATTTTACTGGCGCATGGGCTTAGCCCTATCTGGATACAATCCTGACACTCAAGACACATGAAAGTGTAAATGGAGTCTTAGATAAAATGTGTAATGTTGCAAGATATGTTTGTTTATATTTGTCACAAATAAGTTATGTTTATTAGGTACCTGAGTGAAGTAGCCAGTTTATGTTGATGTTAATGAAATATATCGTGCAGATCCACAAAATTGGATTATAAAATTGTAATTTCAAACTGAAAATATACTGATGGACAAGTTGTTTGCAAATAGGGCAAGATCTGGCTTACATTCAAAGTAGGAATATATTGACATTACATCAGGAAATTACAGTTGTTCCTGTTACGAGTCGGCATCTAAAACGATGGCGAATCGTGAAAGCAAAAGAAAAAGGGTTTTAGGACCCAATCGCAGTTAGCTCCAGATGGTAGTAATGAACTGAAATGGATAAAAGAAATGAAACAATAATTAATACAACGCAAATAAACGACAGGAAACGAAAAAAGGTGAGACTTTGTGCGTGTCAGGGAAACTGCCGAATCCGCGAGCAGAAACGCACACACAAAGCTCACGACCGCGCCTACAGGGGCAGCGAAAGGCGAGGCAAAACACCTGCCAAAGGCGCGAAGCGCGGCAGCGTTAACGCGCTGTAACACGATTCAACTGAAAAATACTCCTCTTTAAAACAGGAGAGGAGGCGGCGCTTGAAGCGCGGCTGCGTTAACGAGCTGTAATGTGATTTGACTGAGAAATACTCCTTTAGACTGGAGAGGAAGCAGCGCTAGAAAGCACGGCTGCTTATACGCACTGATACTGCAATTAAACTGAGAAATACTCCTTTAGACTGAAGAGGAAGTAGCGCTAGAAAGCACGGCTGCTTACACGTACTTATACTGCGCTTAAACTGAGAAATACTCCTTTAGACTGGAGAGGAAGCAGCGATAAAAAGCACGGCGACTTACACGCACTTATACTGTGCTTAAACTGAGAAATACTCCTTTAGACTGGAGAGGAAGCAGCGCTAGAAAGCACGGCTGCTTACACGCACTTATACTGCGCTTAAACTGAGAAATACTCCTTTAGACTGGAGAGGAAGCAGCGCTAGAAAGCACGGCTGCTTACACGCACTTATACTACGCTTAAACTGAGAAATACTCCTTTAGACTGGGGAGGAAGTAGCGCTAGAAAGCACGGCTGCTTACACGCACTTATACTACGCTTAAACTGAGAAATACTCCTTTAGACTGGGGAGGAAGCAGCGCTAGAAAGCACGGCGGCTTACACGCACTTATACTGCGCTTAAACTGAGAAATACTCCTTTAGACTGGAGAGGAAGCAGTGATAGAAAGCACGGCGGCTTACACGCACTTATACTACGCTTAAACTGAGAAATACTCCTTTAGACTGGGGAGGAAGCAGCGCTAGAAAGCATGGCGGCTTACACGCACTTATACTACGCTTAAACTGAGAAATACTCCTTTAGACTGGGGAGGAAGCAGCGCTAGAAAGCATGGCTGCTTACACGCACTTATACTGTGCTTAAACTGAGAAATACTCCTTTAGACTGGAGAGGAAGCAGCGCTAGAAAGCACGGCTGCTTACACGCACTAATACTGCACTTAAACTGAGAAATGCTCCTTTAGACTGGGGAGGAACCAGCGCTAGAAAGCACGGCTGCTTACACGCACTTATACTGCGCTTAAACTGAGAAATACTCCTTTAGACTGGGGAGGAAGCAGCGCTAGAAAGCAGGGCTTTGATTAAACGAAAGGAAATTAATACCGAAATCGGGGAAAGGAAAAAAATACAATGAGGCGCCTGAAAGCGCTGAGAGAGAGAGCTGGAAACCAACAAGCCGAAAGCGCTCAGAGTCACAAGCTGAGCCTCGTGCAATCGGCGAATGAGCTCTCTCTCTCTCTGAATCGCTCTCAACACAGAATCAGGACTGCCTTGAACGCAGCCACGCAGCCTGAGCGTGAGAGCGGTGACGCGCTGTGCGGGCTTCAGAGAGCGAATTTAATTTCTGAAGAAATGCGATGCATTTCACGGTCCTGTGTGTGTGACACAGCATGAAACGGACGTGCTGTGCAGGCTTTAGAGACTGTATTTAATCTCTGAAACGGCGCATTGCGATACACGGTCCTGTGTGTGTAACACAGCATGAAACGGACGTGCAGAACCCGGACGAAAGCGGGGGACGAGCCTACCACTCGGATCCGAGGCTGAAAAGCACAGAGGGGGCGGTTCAAGTGAGGGACACGCGGGGGCTCGCAACGCCGGAGCGAGTGAACCTCTAAACGCTGGAGCGAAGCCGCGAACGGGCGGTAGAAGCGAAAACACGGCCCTACGCTGAATCTACGCCCTGGATTACCTCCAAATCTCCTGGTTCGTACACTGGCTGAGCCCCTAAAGCGGGCACAGTCTACCAAAAGTCCCTGACACCGAACGGCACCGAAGCAGCAGCACAAATGAGACCCCCGAAAGTCTCTTAACAAAAACCGTGGCATCCCTAAGCACAGCAAAAACCTGGCATAGACGCCACGAGATAAGGCGAAATAACAAGGAGCAAAGGAGATGGTGCGACGCCTGTCAGTGCCGAACAAAGCTCTTAAATAGAGCCACTGACAGGTGTGTGCAATCGTGCCGTAATCAAGCAATACAGGCACGATCGCGTGGTCTGAGGATCCCGACCGTAGCTGAACCAATACTGGCCTCTACTGTCAGCTTGGCGGAATCCCCAGACTGCCAAGAAGGTAGTACACCGCAATGGGGATCAACAGTGGCCACTAGCGGCCACTGTGCACCCCATGACAGTTCCTACGCTAAAATGAGAGATTGCATGTTAATTATGGGTCTTACTTTGTGATCTAAAGGACAGTGGGCAGTGGTGGCTCATGTTCCAGCACAAGCTCAAGTTACTCTGGAAAGGTTGTCTGTTACATGCTATGTCTATAAAAATTGCAAATAAATAAGATTTGAAACACCTTCTACCTATGAATTGCATAGCGACTCAGAAGGACCACAATACCAATATCTTGACTGATGGAGCCAGATAACCGGAATATTCAAGTTCATATTAAAGTGGCATGTGTACTGATTAACATCTGTGTAGGGATTCTTGTAGGTGAGGAGAGTTGTATAACATATGGTAGGCAGCAGCCTATGTTTAACAAGATATTCAAATTAGCAAATCATGTTGCTTACCTTTGCATATTTCTAATTTTATTATTCCCACAAAGAAACAAAACAACAATCCGTGAAATTCTGTGATTTGGACGCCTGGGACTTTGGCTATAGGGTCGGGAATATGCTCCTGCTCTACTGTAATTAATGAATATGCACGATCTAGCTATAATGAGGCAAGATGGGAATTACATTTCCAAATGCACATTCACCTTCATCTGAAAGTTCTGGCAGCTGGAGAGAAAGATGTGCTACATGCACCAACAGAATAATGTATTCTAAAGATATGACCCATTGTTAGATAGTTGGGGCCAAAGGTCTGTGACCATTAGTGAAAATGCTTCTGTTTTGCATTTTTCTTAACTGTAATACAATATTTGTTATGAAATGCCATGCACTATGTGGATAAAAGTATTGGGACAACCACATATTGCCCCTACATGAGCTTTTAAGATTTGATGCCCCCTTTGCAGCTATAACAGCTTCCATTTTTCTAGGAAGGCTTTCTGTAAGATTTTGGACTGTGGCTGTTTTGCCCATTCATCCAGAAGTGCACTTGTGAGGCAAGATATTGATGTTGGAAGATAGAGTCTGGCGCATAGTCTCCGTCATAGTTCCTCCCAATGGTGTTAGAGATTGAGGTCAGGGCTCTGTGCAGGCCAGTTAATTCTTCCACACCAAACCCACCACAAAAGGGCCTTCCCCAAACTGTTCCCACAAAGCTGGGAGCATACAGTTGTCCAAAATGTCTTGGTATGCTGAAGCATTAAGATTTGTCTTCACTGAAACTAAGGGGCCCAGACCAACACCTTAAAAACAACCTCACAAGGTTAGCCCTCCTAAACCAAACTTTACAGTTGGCACAATACAGTTACTCAGGTAACATTCTCCTCACATTCGCCAAACCCAGACTTTTCCATCAGACTGCTAGACAGAGAAGTGTGATTCTTCACTCAACAGAACATGATTCCACTGCTCCAAAATCCAGTGGAGGCGTGCTTTGCCTCACTTCATCAGACGCTTATCGTTGTGCTTGGTGATGCAAGGCTTGCATGCAGCCAACTGACCATGGAAACCCATGCCATTAAGCTCCCAGCATTTAATGTTTGTGCTGATGTTAATGCCAAAGGAGGTTTGGAGTTATTGTGTGAGCGGAGTGTTGATGACTTTCATACACTATGCACCTCAGCACACGGAGACTCTGTAACTTTACGTGGTCTGATACTTTGTGGCAGAGTTCCTGTGGTTTCTAAATGCTTTCACTATTCAGCAATATCAGTCACAGCTGATCGTGGAAAATCTAGGAGAGAGGAAATTGAACAAATTAACTTGTTGCAATGGTGGCATCCAGTTACAGTACCACAAAAATTCAGTGAGCTCTTTAGCACCACCTATTAATTCACAACTCTTTGTAAAGGCAGACTGCATGGCTAGGTGCTTGTTTTTTATACTCCTGTGGAAATGGGACAGAATGAAAGACCAGTATTGAGGAGATGTATCTCCATACATTTGTCCATATGGTGTATAATCAGCATAACAATCTGGGTCAAAAGTTTAATCTTTTTACAAAAGATATGTAATGATAGCATCCACTCATGCTGGCATGGCCTCCGAAATCTGATGATCCATCCCAACCCATCCTTCACTATTATTCCAAAGTGCATTTTGTGATGTAACTGAATGCTTGGCTTTCTGTCTTCAAGTGTTCCCATAAATGCTTGATGAGGATTTAGGTCAGGTTTTTGTGGAGAAAAGTCCATAACACAGCACTCATTTGTCTGCTTTGGTTTTCAAGTAGTTGTTGCAAGGCACTGACATGTGTTTATACTTATATATTCTGGGCTGTTGTAGCTGGTGTTTTCCTGCCCTCATTGCCAAGGTTTAAGTCTTTCTTATTTGTCATCTCTAGGCAAGTTCAGTATTTTTCCAATTGCTGTCCTCTGGATTTCCTCAGATGCTTTGGCTCTCATACCTTTGTGAGTTTGGGATACTGTATTCCTATTTAAGCTCTTTCAGGTTTCGCATGCTTCTGAGATATTGAATTGTATGCTGCCATTACAAGTTGTGATCATCTGGGTTGTTTTTTTACTTTTCTCTTCCTTTATTTTGAGTATGTCTGGGATTTTAAGTATTTTCTCTGTTTGGATTTCTGCTGTAACCTCGATGCTTTGGGGATACAGTGGTACTCGGTTCTTGACCACCTCAGAACTTGTAGAATTCGGTTCTCGACGCATTTTCACTAGACAAATTTGTTTCTGTTCTAGTTGATTGCTTGAGTAGTCAGCGCACTTTCTTAAAAAGCCATGTGACCAGTTTCAGACCAAATTCTCAAGTCATGAGTCACGATTCACGTTTCACTACAGAGTAATTCAGATTTACAATAGCTCTCACTCAGAGATTTATTACACTACTGTATTCTTAGTGCAAATAAGTCTCCATGTGTCCTAAAAAGGTTAGTTTATAAGAGTTTAGTTAGTTCAAAAGGAAACCAAAAGCAAAACAGGAATTGCTCCAGAACAAATCAGTGTTTTGCACTTTCAATCCATTACTCACTAAATCACAGTGGTGCTTGACAGTTTTGTGAACCCTTTAGAATTTTCTATATTTCTGCATAAATATGATCTAAAACATTATCAGATTTTCACACAAGTCCTAAAAGTAGATAAAGAGAACCCAGTTAAACAAATGAGACAAAATATTATACTTGGTCATTTATTTATTGAGGAAAATGATCCAATATTACATATTAACATTGTTTTTTGGAGAGCAGTGGCTTTCTCCTTGAAACAACCTGCCATGCACACCATTGTTGTTCAGTGGTCTTTTGATGGTGGACTCATGAACATCAACATTAGCCAATGTGAGAAGGCCTTCAGTTGCTTTGAAGTTACCCTGGGGTCCTTTGTGACCTCGCCAACTATTACACACCTTGCTCTTGGAGTGATCTTTGTTGGTCGTTCACTCCTGGATAGGGTAACAATGGTCTTGAATTTCCTTCATTTCTACACAATCTGTCTGACTGTAAATTGATGGAGTCCAAACTATTTAGAGGTGATTTTGTAACCTTTTCCAGCCTGGTAAGCATCAATAAGTCTTATTCTGAGGCCCTCAAAAATCTCCTTTGTTCGTGCCATGATACACTTCTACAAACATGTGTTGTGAAGAGCAGAATTGTCATCTTGCAGACTTGTGATTGTCATCCTATTGATTAAAATCACCTGACTCTAATTTCACCTACAAATTAACTGCTAGTTCTAGAGGTTCACATACTTTTGCCACTCACTAATATGTAATATTGGACCATTTTCCTCAATAAATAAACGACCAAGTATAATATTTTTGTCTCATTTGTTTAACTGGGTTCTCTTTATCTACTTTTAGGACTTGTGTGAAAATATGATGATGTTTTAGGTCATATTTATGCAGAAATATTGAAAATCCTAAAGGGTTCACAAGCTATCAAGCAGCATTGTGCCTGAGATTTTTATATTTTATTATTATAAAATAAGCGTTGTGTTAATTATTTTGGCCAACTGTAGGTTAATGCAAGTGTTTGAAACTTGTTTATCATTACTTATCATGAGGCAGAATCTCCATCTACAGGTGCCATAATGTAACTGCAGTCATTTAAGGCGTACCACGCAGGTGTACCACACGTGAAAGATGTCAGTGAGGATTTTGCCAATGATATTTAAGAGAAAGTTCACATCCGAAGCCTGTATGCCCTTGCCACTAGCAAATCATAACAGTAGTTCATGAAAGGGTTGTAATGAAACTTGTACTCAAAAATTCAGCCTGGCTATGAAGAGGCCGGTCAGTGGCTCCATCGTTGAGCTGCAGCCATTGCAGGCCTAATCTCTGTGATTTTACGTTTACAATTAACTGGTAGTTATTCACAGGGAACAAATACGCAATTGTGACTGCAGGGAGACTATAATTGAAGTCATAAGGTTAACACTGATGATGGAAAGAGGCAACGCATGAAAACACAGGGACAATGGAGGTGACTGATTGCTCCTACTTTCTGAAACTAGAAGAAAGTTGATTTCAGCACTAAGAATTATTTGAAACTTTGGACAATAGCCTACATTCTGTGTCTGACTAAGGAATTTCACACTACCGTATCCTTTTTAAACCATGTTTTTACAACATTTCTTAATGTAAATTTCTTCATAATTTCAATGCAGGTCATCATTTCTATAATGCAGCATGGTAGGAATATAAGCGAAAAGACTGCATAGTAATATATGTAAAGGTCTGCATGACTGCCTGATCTCATTATGAAATAGAGAGAGGTTATAAAGTACCAATTAATACACTTATTACTCACCAAACACCATACACAAGAAGGCATTTTTTCAGATTTATTTGAAGCTTAAGGGGCCCAGGTTTTATCCACATTACAACGATTCAACGTGAACCCCGTGGCTGATGCAACAAACATCAATTTGTGTTTGTTTTTCTGGAAAATTACACAAGATCGATTGAAAATATTTATTGCATAAATTACATATGCAGGCTACAGGTATATTATTTTGATTATAATGAGTATAGAGAATATTATCTGTTTTTACTGTGAATCAAGAAAACAAGTCAAGTCAGATTTATTTATATAGCAGTTTTTACAATGGATCATTGTCTCAAAGCAGCTTTACAGTTTTTCATTATCTTCTAATAACAAAGGCCAAATTCAGCCAGCCTATAGGGAGACAGTGGAAAGAGTCTCAGCGGCAAAAAAAAACAAAGAAGGACCCATCCTTCTTTGGTGGCTTAGATGATATACACTGGTGCTTGAAAGTTTGTGAACATTTTAAAATGTTCTATATTTCTGCATAAATATGCCCTAAAACATCATCAGATTTTCACACAAGTCCTAAAAGTAAATAAAGAGAGCCCAGTTAAACAAATGGGACAAAAATATTATATTTGGTCATTTATTTATTGAGGAAAATGATCCAATATTACATATTAGTGAGTGGCAAAGTATGTGAACCTTTGCTTTCAGTATCTGGTGTGACCCCCCCTGTGCAGCAATAACCGCAACTAAACGTTTCCTGTAGCTGTTGATCAGTCCTGCACACCGGCTTGGAGGAATTTTAGCTCATTCCTCCGTACAGAGCAGCTTCAACTCTGGGATGTTGGTGGGTTTCCTCACATTAACTGCTCGCTTCAGGTCCTTCCACAACATTTCCATTGGATTGAGGTCAGGACTTTGACTTGGCCATTCTAAAACATTAACTTTATTCTTCTTTAACTATTCTTTAACTTTGGTAGAACGATGTGTGTTTATGGTCGTTGTCTTGCTGCATGACCCACCTTCTCTTGAGATTCAGTTCATGGACAGATGTCCTGACATTTTCCTTCAGAAGTCTTTAATATAATTCAGAATTCATTGTTTCATCAATGATGGCAAGCCGTCCTGGTCAAGATGCAGCAAAACAGGCCCAAACCATGCTACTACCAGGTTCTTATGCTGGAATGCAGTGTTTTCCTTTCTCCAAACACAATGCTTTTCTTTTAAACCAAAAAGTTCTATTTTGGTCTCATCCATCCACAAAACATTTTTCCAGTAGCCTTCTAGCAAACTTTAGATGAGCAGCAATGTTCTTTTTGGAGAGCAGTGGCTTTCTACTTACAACCATGCCATGCAAACCATTGTTGTTCAGTGTTCTTCTGATGCTGAACTCATGCACATTAACATTAGCCAATGTGAGAGAGGTCTTCAGATGCTTAGAAGTTACCCTGGGGTCCTTTGTGACCTCACCAACTATTACACGCCTTGCTCTTGGAGTGATCTTTGTTGGTCGACCACTCCTGGGGAGGGTAACAATGGTCTTGAATTTACCTCCATTTCTACACAATCTGTCTGACTGTGGATTGATTCCAAGAGTCCAACTCTTTAGAGATGGTTTTGTAACCTTTTCCAATCTGATGAGCATCAACAACGCTTTTTTTCAGGTCCTCAGAAATCTCCTTTGTTTGTGCCATGATACACTTCCACAAACGCGTTGTGAAGAGCAGACCTTGATAGATCCCTGTTCTTTAAAAAAAACAGGTTGCCCACTCACACCTGATTGTCATCCCATTGATTGAAAACACCTGACTCTAATGTCACCTTCAAATTAACTGCTAATCCTAGAGGTTCACATACTTTTGCCACTCACTAATATGTAATATTGGATAATTTTCCTCAATAAATACATGACCAAGTATAATATTTTGGTCTCATTTGTTTAACTGGGTTCTCTTTATCTACTTTTAGGACTTGTGTGAAAACTGATGATGTTTTACGTCATATTTATGCAGAAATATAGAAGATTCTAAAGGGTTCACAAACTTTCAAGCACCACTGTATGAATGAAACTAATTCAGCTAGTCAAATAAGCCTGTAGTAATAGTTAAAAATATATAATATTTTAAGTAAATAAGTAAATATTAACAGATAAATAAAATCTTAAAAAGAAATGAATACGTCTGCAAACTACACCTTTCTGGTTTTGTTCTTGGTCAAATCTATGTGATTCCAAGTCATGTTTCACCTTGTATTGTGAGCTCTAAAATACTGAAGTGGCATCTACAACCCCAAATCAGAAAAAGCTATACAGTATGGAAAATGCGAATAAAAAAACAGCAAGTCTTATCCTTACCTTGACTTTTTTAAGTGCAGACAGTATGAAGATATGTTCCTGTTTTGTCTGACCAACTTCATTTTGTTATTATAGATCCATTCCTGCATTTCTATGCCAGCAACACTTTCCAAAAAAAAGTTGGGATAAAGCATGTAAAGCATTTATCACTTCTTGATGTTGCCATTCCTTCTCACAACACTTAAACGACATTTTGCCACAGAGGACACCAAGTGATTTAGTGTTTTAGGTGTTATTTTGTCCCATTTTTCCTGCATTTTAAGATGTGCAACAGTACAGGGTTGTGATTGTCGCATTTTTTGTTTTAAAATTCTCAACACATTCTCTTTTGGGGACAGGTCAGGACTGCAGGCAGGCCAGTCCAGTGCCTGTAAAAAAATCCTGAGGAGAGAACGCTGAAAGAACTGACGCGAGGATTGCGAGGATCTGGCAACCCAGACTGATCCGCGGTTGCACACAGGACGCCGTTTCGTAGCTGCTAGCAGCTTATTTACCTTTGATATATTTTAATTCCCGATCGCATCTGTATCATTTATAATCGTATATATAGTAGGTTTTTACAACATCTTAATCATTTTATTCTCGTACCGGCGAATTATTATTATTATTTTTTGCCGCTAATCGTTATTTAGTCACTTTACAGGTATACCGGCTTGTGTTCGCAGTAGTTAGCCATTAGCTAATAACCAGAGTTGCGTCTTCGTCGCAGTAGTGTGTGTTTTTATAACTTTTTTAGTCTTTTACCACTTTCTTTCTGAGACTTAGTTTTTTAGTGACGTTTTGTGTTAACTTAACTTGTATTAACGCTTTAATCGAGCATTGCATTGGACCATCGGCTGCAGCTGAACCATATCTTCACTCGGCACCCCACAACACCACCCGAAGCTAAGTACCTTTACTTCATTAATTGTATTAACATGGCTTCTG
>JAJAGP010001256.1:141039-176040 GCA_025084515.1 Ancistrus triradiatus
ACTTTTACTTTAACAAACACATACAGGCAAGCAGACGGTAAAGGCATTGGTGTTTCTGGCATGCGAAGGCTTACCGGTGATGGAGAGTAAGGTGTTATTCATCACATAGAGCCACGTGCACCTGCGAGGAAACAGCTGCAACCAGCCCCATGCGTTACACACCAACATCTAAACATACAGACATCATCTAATATGCTCATACGTCTGAATGTTCTCACCTGATCCACGGTGGTCTCATGGAGTTCATTAAGGTTTAGCGTGTAGATTCCTTCCTCTGCTCCGAATATCAAATACTGATCTGTAACAACAGTAACACAGAGCGACGTGAGGACACGTCTACCAATAATGAACCGTTTGAGGCTTTCATTTAACCGTACCTCTAGTATCTGGGTTGATCCAGGAGGTGGCACAGTGAATTTTCAGTGGACAACCATTGAACACTTTTGAGAAACACGCCCCCATCTGCTCAACATAAAACCCACAAAGACTCATACATTAAACACGTTCTGCAGGTTCAAGTTTGTATCAATATCCACTGAAATGGCTTTCTTACGTGGACTTTTGGAGTTGGGGGGAGACCATTACTGCTCGGTATCTGTGAGGAAAAAGAACACAAATGTTTTTAATCAGAAGTGTAACCATACACTCTGCTCACAATTCAAATCAATTCACGATTCATAGTTCACAACTCGATTTTTTCACATTTACTAATTTTACATTCAATAAAAAACATTACTTTCTTATTTCTGGAGGCAAACAATGCAGTATTTATTGTGTAGTTTTTTTTTTTCTTTCAAAAAAATTGTCCCCTGCCATTAAAAGAAAATGACTAGAAACAGAGGTTTAAAATTGTAAACAAAATGCTCTATATCTACCATATCGTAAATAACCGAGTGAACACATTCCATTTATATTTCAGAAGAATAACAATTCAAAATAATACTTTTCTTGCATAATAACTAAACAAAAATAATCTTCAGTCCACTGCAAGTAAAATAAAGTAGAAGTCTCACTGAGAATGGGATATGAGCATGACGTATAAAAGCGCCCTCTGGTGTTTGAAAATGCAATTGCATTAAATGATGTAATAAAAAAGAGTGTAGTCCAACTCGACAATAAGTGCATTTACCGGTACATGCACTTAACAATCCGAAATACTCCTAAAGCGTGTTGCTGTGTTTAATTCAAGGGCTGCCAAATCACACGAAAGAAAACCCACCTGGTCTATGTAAATAAGCCACAAAGAAGTGAAATCTCTAAGAATAAGCAGACCTGGCGGATCTTTTTGTCCACTTGCCACTCTGTGCACATGTGCGGACTGCCAAATCCGGTTGAAATCGGGTAACTGGTATACATGCTATCAGTACTCCGATTACTGGGGTAAAGATCAGAGTATGCTGTATACATGACAACTTGAATAATCAGATAACTGCAGAAATCCGACCATGATCGAATTGTTAAGGGCAGGTAAACACACTTGATTCACATCATCCCATTTTAGCATTGCAAGGCATAGTGGTACTCTACTTTTAATTGTAATAAGCAACACAGGATCCAATAATCTTTAAATGCTCTTGGTTTAAAACAAAGAAACATTACAAACCTTTGCTCTGCAATCCTTTATGCATTAAAGTAAACTGTACTGAACACCAATCAACCAAAACATTAAAACCACACACAGGCTGAACAACAAATAAGGTTGATTATCTCATTCCAACAGCACATGCTAAGCTGTAGGGTGTATCAGATGGTAAGTTAACAGTTGGTTCTTGTAGTAGATGTGTTGTATGCAGGAGAAAAGTTCAGAAGCAAGGGCCTGAGCTACTTTAACATGTCCAGGCTCCAGGACAACAGTGGAGAGTACCTAATGACAGTGGTCAGAGGAGAGACAAACCACGAACTGATAACACAGTGCTTTTTGCCCAAGGTTCCTTCATGCACAAAAGCAACAAATCCTGCTGTGAAGCACAACTAGGGTAATGCTGGTCACAACACACACAGTTGCCTAGTTGCAGACCGGTCAGAGCACACACTCCCTGCTAAATGGGTATGCTAGTGCCAGAACTGGACCTTTGAGCAACAAAAGGTCATCTGGTCAGATGAGTCCTGGGAAATGACAGCACCAGAATGCAGTGTGGGAAGAAGACTGCCAATGGATGGAGTGTGATGCTCTGGGTAATGTTCTGCCAGGAAAGCCTGGTTCTGGGCAATCATGTGGACATTAATTTGGCATGTAACACCTACCTAAACATCGTTAAACACCAGGTGGGTTAAATGTTTTGGCTGATCTGTGTAAATTGAGATCTAAAATTACCGGAATGTCCTTTTTGTCCCTGCGTGGGGTGACAGGGGCGGAGATGTCGCCAGAACCCACTCCACCCTCGCTCAGGCCATTTCCTGTGTGGATGAACATTGATTAGTCTGTTACAAAAACAAGCATCTATAATCTACTCTGACCACCATGCTATAGTTAAACAGATTAAACTACAGGTGAATTGTCTGATTCCAAACATCCTCCATCAAAACGTGCTAAAGGTGCAAAATGACCTCTAGAAGTTAGAATGTTTGCTTGCCAGGTATATGAATAATATCTTAATTCTTGTTTTAATAGTGTGCGTGCTGACTATTAATAAAGCTGGTGATCTACGTAGAAACGCAAGACTGAAGTTAAAAATGAGTGAACAAAAGCGGTCTCAAATTTTAAAACAAGTCTAAACACATACTTTTTATCATTCGGCATTTGAATCATTTTAATGTTTGTATATTTTAATGTGTTTGTCTGTGTGGTTTGTTGTCTTTTGTTTGTTTTATTGACCTACATAAAGCACCTTGGTTTCATAGTGCTTTAGAAATAAACTTGAACTTGAAAATGCACCAGGAGACAAAATACAGACACCACCAGCCTCGCAGTCTTTGACATTAGATTTAATTGCTAGACGTGGCTCATCCTCACTCACATAGATGTGGTTTGGCTTTGAAAGGGATGGATGTTGCTCAAAAGAAGGCAACCTGCAGAATTACCAACTATGTCAGAAATCATTTGCTGTTAAAGACAACTCGACAACTAACTTATTTCACCATCTGCGAACTAACTACTATGCAGAATATGAAAATTATGACTGCAGAAGCCAGATGTCCACAACAGGCTTAAACCAGCCAAGGTAACAGCACAAAAACACACTCAGCAAAACTTTAGAAGAATCATTCTCCGAAAAAAAACGTTATGACAAGAAAAGCAACAGCTGGCAAGACAAATGCTGTCAACAATTACATTGCGAAATATCTTGCATGTCACAACTACAAGCGTCAACCCAGACCTAACACGTACAATCCACTGCACTCACATTAGCTTTTAGTGGGCTGGCTCTTCTGGTAAGTTGCTTGAATTTTAGCACAAGGATTATTTGTAGATTTCTTTGTATTTAGTTGGTCATGTGACATACACACACACACACACACACACACACACACACACACACACACACAGTTCTTCGACTTAGAAAGATGAGAGAGGTCTGTAATTTCATCATAGGTACACTTAAAAGACAAAATGAGAAAAACAATCCAGAAAATCACATTGTAGGATTTTTAAAGAATTTAATTGTAAATTATGGTGGAAATAAGTATTTGGTCACCCACAAACAAGCAACATTTCTGGCTCTCACAGACCTGTCACTTCTTCTTTAAGAAGCTCTTCTGTCCTCCACTCATTACCTGTATTAATGGCACCTGTTTGATCTCCTTATCTGTATAAAAGACACCTGTCCACAGCCTCAAACAGTCAGACTCCAAACTCAACCATGGCCAAAACCAAAGAGCTGTCGAAGGACACCAGGAAGAAAAAGAAAATTGTAGACCTGCAGCAGGGCTGGGAAGAGTGAAATCTACAATAGGCAAGCAGGTGGGCTGGTTTTCGGGTGTGAATAAATCAACTGTGGAAGCAATTGTAAGAAAATGGAAGACATAGAAATAAAGACCACTGATAAATCTTCCTTGATCAAGACCTCATCCCTTAAACCAGATGGGATGGCATGTCGCTGCAGAATGCTGTGGTAGCCATGCTGGTTAAGGGAGGTTTGGATTTTGAATAAATCACCCACAGTGTCACCAGCAAAGCATCCCCATACCATCACACTTCCTCCTTCATACTTCACGTTGAGAACTACACACGTAGGAACCATCCGCTCACCTTTTCTGAGTTTTACATGGCGTTTGGAACCAAAAATCTCAAATTTGGACTCATCAGACCAAAGGACAGATTTCCGCCAGTCTAACGTCCATTCCTTGTTCAACCATAAAGTCCAGATTCACGCAGTCTTCTCTGAACAGTTGATGTTGAGATGTGTGTGCTGCTTGAACTCTGTGAAGAATTTAGGTGGGCTCTTATCTGGGCTGCTGTTAACTTGCGGTGTCTGAGGCTGGTAACCCTGATGAACTTATCCTGTGCAACAGAGGTAACTCTTGGTCTTCCTTTCCTGGGGCGATCCTGATGAGTGCCAGTTTCATTATCAGTTTGATGGTCTTTGCGACTGCACTTGAGGATACTTCTTGAAATTTTTCAGATTGACTGACCTTCATTTCTTAAAGTACTGATGGACTGTCATTTTTCTTTACTTAGTTGAGTAGTTCTTGCCATAATATGTATTAGAACATTGCTTAAATAGGGCTATTCACTGTATACCAACTCTAGTCACGTCAAATTTATTTATACAGCGCTTTTTACAACACAGCATTGTCTCACAGCAGCTTTACAAATATTTTGACTAAAAGCCCTAGTTGAGCAAGCCTGAGGCGACAGTGGAAAGGAAAAACTCCCCTAGCGTTACAGGGAAGAAACCTTGAGAGGACCAAGACTCAAATAGGGACCCAACCTCCTTGGGCAGCCTGGATGTTAAATATAAGAATGAAAAAATATATGTAAAGAAAACACACTATGTAAAATTAGAATAGAATAATATGTAGGCTAACATGAAGTAAAACAAAAATAGAAAATAAAAAAATATATAGATTAAGGAATGAGTGAGTAGGGACAGTTAGTCCCAATAAGAAGAGTCACTGTAGGTTTTTGTGTCCTCTATGGGAAAGAACTCGACCTGTTCACAACACAACTGATGGTCTCACACACATTAAGAGGGCAAGACATTCAAGAAATTAATTCTTGACAAAGCACAGCTGTTAACTGGAAGCCATTCCAGGTGACTACCTCATAAAGCTGACTATGAAGCAAGAATCTAAAATATAAAACATATTCTGGTTTGTTTAACACTTATTTTTTACAAAATAATTCCATATGTATTTCTTCTTAGTTTGGATGACTTTAGCATTAATCTACAATGCAGAAAATTTTAAAATACTGAAAAACCAATAAAAAAATAAAAATAAAAAAAAAGAAATATATATATAAATTAATTAATTCTCAGCAATATACAGATGAGGAAAATCTGAGCACCAAAGGCCAATTAAATAAAGTAATGGCTATGGTAACTGCGTATACATAATGGATATCTCTGGATATCTTCGTCCTGCAGCTGACAACTAACAACAACTCCCATGATTCCTGGGTCAGCACAGCAGTGAGTCATTACCTACGGAGCTGCTACTGTGGGGCTGGATATCTGTTGGACTCTTGCAGCGTTTAATGGTGCCTCGGTGCTCATCGTCCATTTTAGCAGGTTTGGGCTGAAAATAAGAGGCTGAAATTAATACAGCATAAGCAAACAAACTGTCGCCTCTTCACCCCCCCGCCACCCCCTCTTAAAACAGTCTGCTTAAACAAGAAAGCTATACACACATCATTTCACTGTATGCCTCTAAAACAGCGCCCCTTGTGGAGTTTGGCACTTAAAGCCCCTATGCTTAGACATGAAAGGATTTTGATGATGTCATACCTCAGGAGGAACCTTGGGTTTAATGGTGGCGCTTTTTATGCTGTAACACAAATTAAATCCCATTAGAAAGCAAAAACACACAGGTTTGTATTGTATATTTAGACAGAGGTGATTCAGAGCTGCTTACTGCTGCACTTCATTTTCCTTCTCCTTCTTATTGTCCTCTAAACGTGCCTCGTGCCCCCTAGAGAGAAACAGAGACTTATAAGACTATTATAAGACTCGCTCACACATGAATATCACAGGATAATGTGGATAAAAATGTGGGAAATAATTGCTGCCATGTAAAACTAATCACTAAAATGCCGGTAACTGATATTGATTACAGCTCTGATCAGTCCTGCTTCTACTCCAGAAGGATTCAGGTCCTGACTGACTCTTTCTGTTTCTAATTCTACATTGTTCCAACATTAATCCTGACTGATTATTTATTCTGACTTTCAGTCCTGGTGATGTCAAATGGAGTCAGGCTACAAAATCACGTCTCACCAAAACATGTTTTACATGATTTCAATACTTATGAATCATTTGGAATCATATGAAAATGACACCATGTTTTTGATTTCTTAAAACTCTAGTTTATTATTTTGATTCAATGTCATATCAGCATCAATGGCTACATTCACTTCAGACACAAAGTTATATCAACACTGGGCCAATTTAGAAAGACCAGTCAACCTAATACATGTCTTTAGAATGTGGAAGGAAACCGAAGTACCTGAAGTAAACCCACACAGACACAGGGAGGACATGTAAACCCCACACAAGGGTCCGGGATCGGGACTGAACTGGTGAGCTGTGGGGCGACTTCACTAACCATCGTGCCACCCGAAAACTGAAATATTTTGATCCTCTAAAACATATTTCACATAAATAATTTTTGCTTCATGAAAATAAATTCAAGATTGAAAGGGTTAACTGGATTCTGACTAATTCTGATTTTGGCAGCTTCTGCTTCTGAACTTTAAAGCGATTTTTGATTCAGAAAATTCTTATCCTTTCTTATTCTAAATGACTCCAAATATAATCCTAACTTCGACAGATTCTGCTTTTCAATTGAGCCTGTTAAAATTAGCCTGACTGATTCTGAGTGGTTTTAATTCTAATACTGACTTAAATGTATTCTGATCTTTCAAATTACATTTCTGACACTGCCTGATCGATACCAATACCAAATTTTTATGATCCAGAGTGGCTCTTATTCTGACTCCCCTGAATTCTGCTTGTAATCAAGCGTCATTCCAACCATGTCCAATTTTTTTTTAACTCAGCTTCAATTAGACTCTGATCCTGTCAGATTCTAACCCTTACTCTAATTCTAATATTGGCTGATTTAGTACTGAGTGACCCTGAATTACTCTGATCCTGACTGACTTTGACTCTACAACCTAGGTCTGTGGTAGCCTAGCGGTCCAGGGTTCAAATCCTCTGCCAAGCTGCCACTGTTGGGTCCTTGAGCAAGGCCCTTAACCCACAATTGCTTGGATTGTAAGATTGTATCAACTGTAAGTCGCTCTGGATAAGGGCGTCTGCTAAATGCTGTAAATGTAAATGTAAACAACCCCTGGCAAACATTATGGAATCCCCACATGTGGAGGATGTTCCATAATCTTTTAACCACTCTCTTGTTAAGGCCATGTTTTCATTGAACTATCCAAGTCAAAAAGCTCATCATGGTCTATAAAGACTGCCCTAATTTGCACTTACAGACCTGTGTCAGCATTTTAGAAATGAAAATTACTTATTGATTTCATTGTTCTTCCCTCAACATTAAATGATTCCATATTTGTCCTCTACTTGATATGGAAAAATATGCCATGAATTTAAATGATTTAATTTAATATGTTTGATGTATGCTTCACAAAGCTATTCAGCTATTAAACAAAACTCATTGGTGTCATATGTGTGATTTGGATATTTGCTAACAATACCTACCAAAAAAGCTTGGTGAGTAAATTTACATTACATTTACATTTACAGCATTTAGCAGACGCCCTTATCCAGAGCGACTTACAATTGGTACAGTCTTACAATCCAAGCAATTGTGGGTTAAGGGTCTTGCTCAAGGACCCAACAGTGGTAGTTTGGCAGAGGCGGGATTTGAACCCTGGACCTTCTGGTCCAGAGTCCAGTACCTTAACCACTAGGCTACCACAGTAAATAATTGGAATAAGCGTTGTAAATGATTCTGCTTGATACAAATTCTGATTCCTACAAGTCTGGTCCTACTGGATTCTGAACAGTTCTGATTCCAGTTCTAATTGTGATCTAATTTAGATGCTGACAGATTATTCTTCCTGTCGACTGACTGACTGAAGCTGACACTGACCGAACCTTATCCTGATATAACTGAATTCTGATTCTCATTCTGAACCAGTTCTGATTCTCACAGATTCTGGTTGACTATAAATTTTACTTATTCTGATTCTCATCCAAAATTCAGATTCCGTTCTCTTTCAGACACTGTTTCTAAGCCAGACTCATGAATAATGACTGAGTCTGACTGACAGAGTCAATATACCCAATTTTGATTCTAACTTAGTCCAGATTTTGACAGATTCTAAGCAATTCCAGGCTCAATGACAGCACACAGTACTTCACATTAGAGTCGACTATTCCACGTATGCACACATGACATATCTAAAAATGTTAGCATGATGTAATGGAATTAAAAAGTAAATAAGATAAGGAGTGCAGAGGAGGCACCTCTGATCGTTATCCAAGAAAAGATCCATCCGTCTACTCAGCAAGCTCAGTGGAGCAAGGTCAGGACACATCAAATATTGATCAGAGACAAACACAGAGTGTGAGGGATAGAGAGAGAGTGAGAGAGTGAGCGAGTCAGAGAGAGGAAATGAAGGACAGCTGAGCCCTACCTCTGCAGGAGCTCTTCTTCCACAGACTTCAACAGACTCCTAGAATATAATGTTTATTATCACTTAGCTGACAAAATAATTAAGTGAAAAAGAACATGATTATCAGAGAACAATCTTTTCAATCACCCACGTGAAGAAAAATAATTGCATATGTATTATCTTTTATTGATTTATTTTGTTATAGCCTTTCCACCTTTCAAACTGTGGTTTGCTGCATTGTGTGAGCAAAACAATTATCTTGTAAGTGAATCTTTCTGCACCAGTACAATCATTTGAGGGGGATCTGGCTGCAGACATGCACTCTCAGCCCCACATTTACATTTACAGCATTTAGCAGACGCCCTTATCCAGAGCGACTTACAGTTGATACAGTCTTATAATCCAAGCAATTGTGGGTTAAGGGTCTTGCTCAAGGACCCAACAGTGGCAGCTTGGCAGAGGTGGGATTTGAACACTGTTCATCCTGACTGACTCGGACTCTACAACCCAGGTCTGTGGTAGCCTAGCGGTCCAGGGTTCAAATCCTCTGCCAAGCTGCCACTGTTGGGTCCTTGAGCAAGGCCCTTAACCCACAATTGCTTGGATTATAAGATTGTATTAACTATAAGTCGCTCTGGATAAGGGCGTCTGCTAAATGCTGTAAATGTAAATGTAAACAACCCCTGGCAAACATTATGGAATCCCCACATGTGGAGGATGTTCGTCTAGCTTTTAACCACTCTCTTGTTAAGGCCATGTTTTCTTGAAGGACCCAACAGTGGCAGCTTGGCAGAGGTGGGATTTGAACCCTTGATCTTCTGGTCCAGATTCCAGTAACTTAACCACTAGGCTACCACAGCCCCCCACATGCACTGACTTTATACAGCCAGCATAGATACGGATCTAACAGGAACGTTCGTGGAACATAAATGCAATGTTCGTAATAATACGATCAACATGAGTGAATCTATCGCTATCTAAATGTATTCACTCAAAGCTGCCACATTCCTTTCTGTTCTTCAATAAATGTCAACAAACGCTATGCATTTCCTCTTCCTGTCTGACAGTGCACTGACCTAATGAATAGTCTGGCAGTGCATGTGGGGCTGAGAGTGCATGTCTGCAGCCAGACTCTATTGGATCAGATTCTGAACGGTTCTGAATGATTCTGATTCAGATGTGGACTGATCAGACTAACTCTGACTACCCTTATTTTGAATCTGACTCATTTGGCTTGTAAATCTAATTGTTGATTCTCATTATTGAATCAGATTTTCTGTGATTCAGGCTGATTCCAAATTCCACTTCAGAAGGGTCTGAGATTCGAAGTGATTCTGATTCTGACTCCTCAGTCTCAGAGCTTCTGACCGTGTTCTGACAGTGTTAAGACATGTCGAGGCTGCGTTCGCCTCAGTGGCTATAAAGTTTCACTTCATTTTTAATTATTTCATTTCTTTATATTTCAATTCTTTCATTGATTTCATTAATAATTATTGATTATTACTATTGTACTACATATTATTGTAAACACACAGACTCCACACAGAAAGGACTCAGAGCGCTCCACCTGGGATGGACCCAGGACCTTCTCGCTGTGAGGTGACAGTGCTACACACCGAGCCATCATGCCGCCTACATTTAAAAGTCCTATTTTCTTTGAATTACAGCAGAATGAAGATTATTTTTCTTTAAATTTCTATGCAAGAAAGGTACACATTATTTTGAATTGTTATTCTTCATAAATAAAGGAATGTTCACTCGGTTATTTAAATGTATGGTGAAGCTCTTAATATATGGTGAAGCTGCAATACAGCATTTTGTTTGCAAAATTTGAAATCTGTTTCTAGTCATTTATTTTAGCAAAGTGTGCATTCTTTAATTTTTTTTATTTTAACTTACTTATTGTCTCCAAGGACAGGGCTGGTGGGTGTATCCAGTCCATAATCCAAGTTCAGCTCCTACAAAAATAAACATATCACCGTTTTACATTATTTACCACTGACGTGCATTAATTCGGTAAATAACGTGGTTTAATGTGTCTGAAAATCTGTGACTCATACAGGGGACACTGCGGCAGTGAGCTAGCGTACTGAACCAGATTTTCGCCGCCGAAAAGCGAAAAAAGGTTTAAATGTTTGAAATGTGGGAAATATAAAACAGGTGACAGCAAACAACACAGTGCAGAGCTGGGTCAGGGGTATAAGAGAAAATTTGGCGTTCCACAAGCGACCCGTAATCACTGTTCATGCATCAATAATACAATTCTTTTTATTATCCTTTGCTCAAATAAATAAAAAATTAATTAAATTAAATAAAACATTTGTGGCTCAGCGTGTTCAAAATTTCAGTGCATCACTACTATATGATGCACTATTTACGTTATATGCACAAAAGTACTGGGACACCTACACATTCTACCTACAAGAGCTTTTATGACATCCCATCCTAAAAAAATAGGCATTAATAGAGTTGATCCATCTTTGCAGCTACTATAGCTTCCACTCTTCGGGGAAGGCTTTCTACAGGATTTAGGAGTGCGTCTGTGCTAATTGTTTTGCCCGTTCATCCAGAAGTCCTTCTGTGAAGTCAGACACTGACGTAGGAGAGGGCCTGGGACACGATCTCCGTTCTAGTTCTCCTGGCATTCGACAATCATAGACTCGTAGATCAGACTGCCAGATAGAGAAGCATGATTCATCAGTCCATAGAACACATTTCCAGAGCTCCAGAGTCCAGTGGTGGTGTGCTTTACACCACTCCATCTGACCCTTGGCATTGTGATTGAATGCAGCTGCTTGACCAATGGCAACCCATGGAAACCCATGCCATGAAGGTCTTGCTGCACAGTTTTTGTTCTGCTGTTAATGCCAGAGGAGGTTTGGAACTCTACAGTTATTGAGTCAGCAGAGCGTTAGTGGCTTCTATGCACTATGTGCCTTGGCATCTCAGACCGCAATTCTTTAACTCCAAGTGGTCTGACACTTTGTGGCTGAGTTGCTGTGATTCATAAAAACTTCCACTTTTCGATAATACCACTCACAGTTGATTGTGGAATACAAGCTGACTTATTGCGACAGTGGCATCGTATTCGAGAACCACACTCAAATTCAGTGAGCTCTTTAGAACGACCCACTCTTTCACAAATATTTGTAAAGGCAATCAGTGTGGCTAGGTACTGATTTTATACACCTGAATTCAATGATTAAGAGGTGTGTCCCAATAGTTTTGTCCATATAATGTATTTCTACAATGAAAAGGTGTGTCTTGCAAAGAACACACCAGGAGCACCATTAGTAAAGAGATTAATACGTTGTGTGTACAGAGCCTACAGTATTGTGCAAAATTCTTAGGCCACCATTAGATTTGTTGTTTTAGCAATGGTATATTGACCATACATAACATATTATTGATAACTGAACCCAAAAATGTCAACTTGGATTTGACACTCCATCCATGATACTCTTTTCCACTGGTGTTCATTCCAATCTTTGTGAGCTTTAGCACATCTTAGCCTTTTCACCTTGCTGACCTTCTGAAAAAGTGAGTTATTGGCTGCTACACTTTCAAAAAGACCATTCCTGATCAAGTTTTTCGGACTGTAAAAAGATCAACGACATCCCAATAAAGCTGCCAGATGCTGTTGCTAAAGTGTAAGACAAGTCTAAATACCCAATGTAGACTATAGAAGCTCTATTTTCAGTTTTTTAAAATACTGCATACAAATTTTATTTTTACAAATATTCTAATAAAGAGACTGAGAAATAATTATATATGGTCATTATACTATTGCTAAAACCAAGGTATATCTAATCTAATGGTGGCCTAAGACGTTTGCACAGTACTGTGTGTTGGAAGCACCAAACACACATATTTGGAGGGTAGATCAATATAACACACCTACAATGGTGCTTGAAAGTTTGTGAACCCTTTAGAATTTTCTATATTTCTGCATAAATATGACCTAAAACATCGTCAGATTTTCCCACAAGTCCTAAAAGTAAATAAAGAGAACCCAGTTAAACAAATGAGACAAAAAAATATTACACTTGGTCATTTATTGATTCAGGAAAATTATCCAATATTACATATTAGTGAGTGGCAAAAGTATGTGAACCTTTGCTTTTGATATCTGGTGTGTCCCCCCTGTACAGCAATAACTAAAAGTTAATGTTGCTATTAACTGTTGATCGGTTTTGCACACCGGCTTGGAGGAATTTTAGCCCATTCCTCCGTACAGAACAGCTTCAGCTCTGGGATGTTGGTGGGTTTCCTCACATTAGCTGCTCGCTTCAGGTCCTTCCACAACATTTCCATTGGATTAAGGTCAGGACTTTGTCTTGGCCATTCCAAAACACGAACTTTATTCTTCTTTAACCATTCTTTGGTAGAACGGCTTGTGTGCTTAGGGTCGTTGTCTTGCTGCATGACCCACCTTCTCTTGAGATTCAGTTCATGGACAAATGTCCTGACATTTTCCTTTAGAATTCTCTGATATCATTCAGAATTCATTGTTCCATCAATGATGGCAAGCCATCCTGTCCCAGATGCAGCAAAACAGGCCCAACCATGATACTACCACCACCATGTTTCACAGATGGGATAAGGTTTCTTATGCTGGAATGCATGGGTTTTCTTTTCTCCAAACATAATTGCTTTTGCTGTTAAAACCAAAAGGTCTATTTTTGGTTTAATCCATCCACAAAACATTCTTCCAATAGCTTTGCGGGCTTGTCCACGTGATTCTTTCGGGCAAAAACTGCAGATGAGCAGCAATGTTTTTTTTGAGAGCAGTGGCTTTTCTCTTGCAACCCTGCCATGCACCACCATGGTGTCAAGGTGTTCTTCGAGATGGTGGACTCAGGGAACATAACATTAGCCAATTGTGAGAGAGGCCTTCAGTTGCTTACAAGTTACTCTGGGGTCCTTTGTGACCTCACCAACTATTACACGCCTTGCTCTTGGAGTGATCTTTGTTGGTCGACCACTCCTGGGGAGGGTAACAATGGTCTTGAGTTTCCTCCATTTGTACACAATCTGTCTGACCGGGGATGGGTGGAGTCCAAACTCTTTAGAGATGGTTTTGTAACCTTTTCTAACCTGATGAGCATCAACAACTCTTTCTGAGGTCCTCAGAAATCTCCTTTGTTTGTGCCATAATACACTTCCACAAACATGAGCTGTGAAGAGCAGACTTTAATAGATCCCTGTTCTTTAAATAAAACAGGGGGCCCACTCACACCTGATTGTCATCTTATTGATTGAAAACACCTGACTAATTTCACCTTCAAATTAACTGCCAATCCTAGAGGGTCACATACTTTTGCCACTCACTAATATGTAATATTGGATCATTTTCCTCAATCAATAAATGACCAAGTAGAATATTTTTGTCTCATTTGTTTAACTGAGTTCTCTTTATCTACTTTTAGGACTTATATGAAAATCTGATGATGTTTTAGGTCATATGTATGCAGAAATATAGAAAATTCTAAAGGGTTCAAAAACTACATGTCAACCAAGAAATATGCTGTGCAATAAAAGATGTTGTGCAGCTCCTGTGACTCGGAGATAAAGCCAGTTGCTAGGTTTGAACCCTAACTGTCATCCCATGTAAGGAACCAAGATAGGCTCCGGACCCCATGAGAGACCCTGACCAGGAAAACAGGGTCAAAACTAAACCTGTCACTATTTTTCCAACTCCTCCTCCTACCGTCCTTGAGCCCGATAATGTACAGGGCATTATTTAAAACAAGCGCCAAGGGACAAAACGGGAACAAAGCTCATGCAAATCCTCATCGATTTTCCCACTGCGGATTAACAAACCAAATTTCCCCTCGCACAGCACAGCAGAAGCAAAGCCAGTCAAGAGGAAACTGTCAATACAGAGAGAACACTCCAGAAGCAGATTGGCTGATCTACAGCGAGAGACGATGTCAGAAAGGAAACCGTGTGAAAATAGTTTGACAGTACCAGGTTAGATCTCGCAGTGTAGTAGATTTCTTCCACACAGTCCAAAAAATCATCTGTGTCAGGCTGTTTAGTGAACACACCAAGAAACACACACAAACAGCATTATAACCCCAGAGCATGATAGCTAAAATAACAGATATTCATATTACAGTGGCAGATATTAAAGCTGACCAGAGGTGGAAAGTACAGACTAACCTCGTTATTTCGTCAACCTGTGATGGCAGGACGGATTTCCCTCCTTGCATTTTACCTCAAAAAGCCACAAACTTTGCATCTTGCCCTCGTCAAGCTTAAAATGTGGTAGTAACAGAAGCCCTGCTCCTCTATTCGAAGTAACCAACTGGCATATTAGTAAATGTGTCGGAGAGGGGGGCGGCAAGTCTTGGCCCTTTGTAATGGCAGAATCCGCATGCGCAGTAGCCAGAATAACCTTTAAAAAAATCCCATTTTTCTGGAAATATCTGCCCGGCGGCATTAGCAAGATGGTGGCAGTGTGAACAGACTCATTTACATTTACAGCATTTAGCAGACGCCCTTATCCAGAGCGACTTCCAATTGATACAGTCTTACATTCCAAGCAATTGTGGGTTAAGGACCCAACAGTGGCAGCTTGGCAGAGGTGGGATTTGAACCCTGGACCTACTGGTCCATAGTCCAGTACCTTACCCACTAGGCTACCACAGTCCCATTATAAGACTCATCTTATACTGACTTTGCTGTTATTCATCACAGACTAGACTTCATCGTCAATCACAGACTATTTCTCACATTAGCGTAAATGAATAGAAACTGTCCATGTTCATGTACATTGTAAATGTGATTGTAGAATCACATGGGCTGCTCGGTAAAACAAATTATGTAAAACTAGACTGTGGTCATTATACCATTGCTAAAACAATGGTATATCTAATGAAATGATGGCCTAAGACAGCACCAGTTATGAATGTCACTTTGTCTATTTTTATGTAACCTCGTTAAACTGCCAAACTTGAGTCTTGCCAAAAATAGCCATGAAACAGACGTGGGTGATATAACGAGTTTAGACTGTAACTAATTACATTCAGTCACTTTACTGTAACTTGTACTTGTAGTATTTAAAGTAGTTTTTTTAATCTGTATCTTAACTTATTAGTGTATGTAAAATTATTAGTGTAAGTATCGATAAGTATTGCACTTCACTGCAATTTAAATCACATATTTTACTGAGTAAAAAATATAAATAAATAACGCAAAAAAAAGCCCCAGAGACGACACCAGTGAATGATGGGCAGAAGAACAAACTGGCACTAAAATCACAAGAAAGTTCAACTCAAAGGAAATGAATTGAACCACTGGCCATATTTAAAGGACCACTTTACCTTCAAGTGCAAGAAAGGCAACAGCATTATTATGCTGCCATAAAGACCTTCAGTGGTTGTACTGTTTGAAACTGTTTTATGGAATAGTCTGCACTAAAATGACGCATTATACCTCCCTACATTTTTATATGTCGTGTGTCGACGTGTTTAGTTTTGTTATTGCACTTTAGTTTGTAAAGGTGCTTTCATTAAAAACAAATAGTTGAGATATTTCTAACACAGTAGAGACCAACCCCCCACTGTTAAAAAACAGAAGTAACTTTTACTCTGAGTAAATTTTATGATGAAATACTTTTTACTAGATTTTTTAGACCAGGAATTTTACTCGAGTACTTAAGCAAAATTTCGTCAGTGTAATAGTACTTTTACTTGCCTAGAATATTTTAGTACCCTTTCCACCTCTGGAGCTGACAGAGGGTGCAAGCACTGACCCCCACACTCTGCTAATAATAATATGGCCATATATGAATATCTGTGAAGGAACCCAAAGCAGGATGGGTAATAATAAAATGACTTACAGACCGCATGCTTCCATGGATTTTAACGTAAACGTGCACTCACCAGTTCATGATGGGGTTCTGTTTCTTTTCTTAGCGGACGGTCAAACTTCACCTGGTCAACTGGAAGCAAACACAAGTTTTACACACACACAAAATTTGTTTCACTCTCTTTGTGAGGACTTTCCATTGACATTATGGTTACTGTAGCTAATTAACGCTACACCTACACCTGACCCTAAACTTAACCTCAGTAACCTAAAGCAAACTGTTCACCTCTGGTTTTTCAAATACGCTGTTTTCGTTACAAAAAAACAAACAAAAAAAAGCAGTTTCAAGCTCGAAATTGCCAGGTTTTCCTATCATTGTAAGTATTCTCACTAGTATAGGGCAAGTTACACACAAAGCCTTATGAAATTGTTTGGCAGAAAGAAAGCTATGAATGGTTACTATGGTATCTCTACCATGGTTTTACAAAAGTTCCACAGTAAAACCATGCCAGCTTCAGGGTATACACATAGTTACCAAAACACATCTTAGTAATTCATAGTAGAATCATGATTAATTATACAATAACTATAGCTACTATAACCTCCGTAGTTTATAGTTAGTTCTAGTTGAACTAATAAGGTATCTTATGGTAAGTGTGTATAATATGAATCCATTAGGGTTTTACTATGAAACTTTGGTAAAACCATGTAGATACCATAGAGATACCATAGCAACCATTCATAATTTTCTTGCCGCCAAAAAAACATGGTAAAACCATGGTTAATTTTCATAACAGACCTGGTAAACTTGTTTTTATGTTTCGGGGACTTTCTGTAAAAAGCAGTTTTCCTCATGCTGACCTGGCAAACATCCCACAAAGCAAAAAATGTCAGATTTCCATCATTGTGGGGTCCCCACAAGGTAATATAAATCTGGCCCACTCACAGACAGCACACACACAAACAGCACACAAGCTGTTCACAGTGACAGATGGACCCAGAATAGTGTGATTTTCTCTATCTGTCCCTCTGTCTGTTCAGGATAAAATATGTACAGCTCTCACACACACACACACACACACACACACACACACACACACACACACACTCACAGATCTCTGACAGGGTCTTCTCCTCCCGTGCGCTTCGCTCTTTTGAATGGATGCGTTGAGGAACGCTGACAATAGGCTGTAAGACAAACAGTGTAACAGATTTCTCTTATTACCTGATGTCAAGAGAAACAACAACAGAGAGACAGACACCAACCATCAGGTAAGGGGTGAAAACCTGCCCCTAGTGGAGGAGTTCAAGTACACTGGGACCTTGTTCACGAGAAACGAAAAAAGAGAGGTCTGTCGTGGTGAAGCAGGAGCTTAGTCCTTGGGCAAATCTCTCTGTTTACTGGTAAATCTACGTTCCTATCCTCACCTATGGCCATACGATTTGGGTAGTGACCAGAACAGGGGCATCATCAGACCCTGGCACATATGCTCACATTTTATCTTGGATGACTGAGCAGAAGAACAAGACACAACATGTAGCTTCACTACATTTGCCCTAATGCCCCTAATGTAAGCCTCAGAGTAGATCTGATGCTCCTTCAGATCATGAGCAGCCAGTTCAGGTGGTCTGAGCATCTCACAGAGATGCCCCCTGGTCATCTCCTGCTATATGACAGATTCTAGAGCAGAGCCAGAACCCACTGGAGACTGTATCTCACACTTGGCTTAGGAAGGTTTGGGTATCGCCAAATGGAGCGGGAAATTGTCGCTGGAGACAGAGAAGTCTGGGATGACCTTCTCAGCCTGTTTCTACCACTACACTCACCAAGAAACGTAAATGAAAAGTGAAGCACAATAATGAATTCTGAATTATGCATATGCAACAACAACTATATTGTGAAGGATTAGTAATATGTCAGATACCATGGCTATGCAAAAGTGTGGACCTGAAATGCTTTGGCATAGTACAAGGAGTGCTAAAAATTCCCCAAAGGTCTAAAATTCTTCATATGCAACGATGCAGTAATTATCAAAAGTCAAATCCAAGGGTTCACATATTTTACAGCATGGAATCAAGTGATTAATCAAAATGTCCACTAAAGGCATGAATATGAGAACAGCTTGTATAAGTTTAACAAAATTCGTTGGTGTATTATTAAAATATACAAGAATATTAGAACAAAACGTGAGACTCATTAAAGCAGAAGCCCAAAAGTAAAGGGTTCACACACTTTTTCCTTAATAATTAAACTGTAGTGCTGCTTATTTTATGTAAATGTACACCAGGTCTAAACGGAAGGCCTAGCTGCAAAAAAACAAAACAGTGAATGAAGGGCACCTTTCACTCAAGTCAACTCCCCTGTGTGTGTGTGTGTGTGTGTGTGTGTGTGTGTAGATGAGCGAAGATAAGAGTGTAAGACAGACGCATGACCTCCAGCTGCACCGGAGCACATTCACACTCCACACAAGACTTCCCATTTTATTACACGCACACCCACCCCACTTCCCTCAACCCTACAGTCTGCAAAAACCCTGAAGGTGTGTCCACTCTGATCCAAGACAACTGTGTACATCTTCTGCATTATTGTCCAAGTCATCATTCACGCTTTAATTCACATGCACATACAACTGAATGCATACAAGTCAGTGCCAAGGCAAATCAATTCCTTGATACAAGGCCTTAAATCTTGAAGTCCACAGTCAACTTTCCCACACAGAAACTGAATCGCGTCACATCGCGTCAGCGCTATAAACCGCCAGCCACTTAAAGCAATGTTTTAAATTGCCTTAATAAAGCAAATTAATTAAGTGGATGATACAATTTAACGATTAAGAGAGCTGCAAGTCACTGATTGAGCAGTGGCTCTAACATTTAAAGGAACAGGCACTCAAAACCAATTGTTCTGAAAAGAGCTGTTTTGACAGGGTGAGAAGGGTGCTCTGGTGCCCAATCGTTGATCAAAGCAAGACACATTTCATAAAGACCCCAGGGAACTGTGTTAGCTTGTGGAAAAAGGGTATAATATGTCACCTTTAAAAATCAATATGCAGAAAGTCCAGTAAGCCATGTGCTCTTAGATTCAGAGCATGCATGGATGATGTAATGTGAGTGCAAATGCTCCCCCTCTCTCCCAACCTCTCTCTCTCTCACACACACACACACACACACACACACACACACACACACACACACACACACACACACACACACACACACGAGGTATGATATGTGACTGCACACTGGAGGAAATCTACATTTGCATTTAAACTAAACTAGGCTATAATAGACAAAAGAGCAATATAGGATGATGAACGAACTGAAGATGCATGACGTTTTATGATTGGTGGATAATGCATAGATGACTAATAGACACATTTAACATAGGATAACTATATGATTGAAAGATTGACAGTTGTTAACTACATATAGATATTTGCATGATGAAATAATTGGACAGATCTATAGTGAAAAGACAAATTAATAGACAATTGACAGATTGGTGGCTGGATGATGGATAACAGACTAATTAATGAATTCATAACTAGTTTGGTGAATGAACTGGTGGATGATAATGGATGGATCACTGTGGTAGTCTAGCGGGTAAGGTACTGGACTATGGAGCAGAAGGTCCAGGGTTGAAATCCCACCTCTGCCAGGCTGCCACTGTTGGGTCCATGAGCAAGACCCTTAACCCACAATTGCTTGGATTGTAAGACTGTACCAATGTAAGTCACTCTGGACAAGGGCGTCTGCTAAATGCTGTAAATGTGATGTAAATGTATCAATTAATCAGTGAATGGGGTTGTTGGAGGAAGTAGCAGATGGATAATCGATGATGGCTGGTGGAATGACAGACAGACTGACTGGTGAATGGATTGGTGAACAAATGATGGACGGATGGATGATTTGCTGATGAACAGAATAGTGAATGCAGTAGTGAATACCTGGGTGAATGGATGATTGATTTGCTGATGAATGGCTCAGTGAACTGATTGGTAAATGATGAAATGATTCAAAATGAGGAATAATGAACAATGGATTGATAGACTGATGGATGAGTTAAGAAGGATTTTTGATCTATTGATCTATTAATGAATCAGTGAATATAGTGGTGGAGAAATGGTGGATGACGAGGGTTAATTGGTAAATTAACTGGTGTGTAAATGATGAACTAACAATACCAGTGAACGAACTAAGAGGCTGATGGACTGGTTCATGGATCAGTGAATAGGGTTGATGAATGACTGGATTAATGACTGGTAACAGATTATTTATACTCCTGTAACTCCTCACTTCATACTCGGGCTCTTCGTCCTCCAGCATGCTGTAGTGTGTGTGTTCAGGATTGTTCATTTTATCCAGCAGCTCGATGGCCAACACGTGACTTAGAGACTGACACACAAGCGGATGCTGAGGAAACACAAAAGTACTTCAGATAAAACTTTTATAGACAAATGTTTTACATGAGGTAGGGATGAATATACAAGGTTTTTATAAATGCTCTAAAATAATTACCTGCAGCAGTTTATCTGCTGAAGGTCTTTTCTTAGGGTTTTTGGTCAGGGCCAGTTTGACAAACTGGTGGAAGTTAGCAGTCCTGAAACATATACATATCTGGATTAAAACAACAATCATTAAAAAACGTTCCAATCTGACTGAGATGAAGTTACTCTCACCATTTCAGTTTATCTTTTAGTTTGGGTGGCTGAAAGTTGCTCTTTGTCATGAGGAACAGTGCACTAAACAAATAATTGAAACAAAACAAAAACAAAACAGTTAACAAAATAATTTGGCAAGATCTGGACCTGTAGGCTATGTTCAAACATGCAGCTCACAATCACATATATACTCAATGAAAAAAAAATAATGCACCCAGATAGAAATGTTGGAATGCAGCAAAATTCGCCATGCAGTTATGTCTCAAGCAGATACGTAAATAATCTATTGATTACACACTGGATCTTGCCACAAGGGATCGTAAAATGACCTCACCTGCTGCCCTTTATAAAGGCTCTCAGAGGCTACTTTTGGGTAGTGTACCTCTTGGTGAGAAATCGTAAACTGCTAGACATGCCTCTGAGATGCAGTCGAAGTCAATTTGCCCAGTTGACAGACTTTGAGAGGGGGTGCATCACTGGACTGAAAGAAGCAGGATGGTCATTTCTATGAATTGCCCGCCATCTAGACTGTTCTGACCTAGCTGTTAGGAGGTGTTGGGAGCAGTGGTTCCGTGAGCACACGTACACATGGTGAACAGGCTCCGGACGGCCCAGACAGACCACCAGTAGACAGGATCTTTCGATCGAACCAACAAGCACCAGCAGCTCCCACAGTTTTGTTGTCCACCACCCAGGCGCCTTCACTAAACACCCGTCTATGTCCGGATCATTTCCAGGCGCAGAAGGAAATTTGTTGACCGGCCACCATTGATAGTCCAACCACTGACAGCCAACCACAGTCAAATTCGTTTGCAGTAGTGTCGTGAATGAGAAACCTGGGCTGCTATGGACTGGAACTGTATCAACTTTAGTGACGAATCCAGATTCTGTTTCAGATTCGACAATGGTCAGGTTCGAGTATGGAGGCCTTGTGGTAAATGTTTCAGTCCTGCCTTTGCTATAGAGCAACACACTACCCCAACCGCTGGTGTGATGATCTGGGGAGTCATCGCATATGATAGTCGATCACCACAGTAATGATACTAGGGACACTAAGAGCTCAGAGCAGAACATCCTGCGGCCACATATTGCCTCTGGAGGGCTTCCAACTGGCATTTTTCAGCAGGACAATGCTCGCGCACACAAAACAAGGGTTTCCCAGGAATGTCTCCGCCAGATTGCAACACTTCCTTGGGCTGCCTAGTTGCCAGATTTATCGCCAGTTGAGCATTTATGGAACCAGCTGGGATGCCAGCTTCTGCAAACTATGAGTATGGAGGATCTACAAGCTCAATTGTGAGTAAATGTGTCATGGACGCATGTCTAGCAGTCAGTGACCTCTCAACAAGAGGTACACTACCCAAAAGTAGCCTCTGAGAGACTTTGTATAGGCCAGTGGGGAAAGCACTTTAAGCCCGCTTGTGGCAAGACTGTGTGGATCCACCTCTGGTGGATGCTTGGTTTTCTTTGTGATGTTACATTTGATGAACACAGCACACTGACCTCATGGGATGCAGCTCATACATGGGAGGCTGTAATTCTGCAAGCTCGATTGCAGTAATACCCACAGCCCAAATATCACACAGATGATTATATCCACCTTTACGTTCCACACACGCCACCTCGGGCGCCATCCTGTAGGAACACACACGTTCATATAAGCCCAGCATGTGCATGTAAAAAATAAATGTCGCCTTTTGCACATTAAGTGTGTAACAGAACAACAACTTCAGTAACAATAATTACTAGAAAAGTGGAAGATTGCAAATTGTTACAAAGTGTATTGATGCATTTTACCAGTATGGCGTGCCGATAAAGGACTTCCTCTTAGCTACAGTGGCGGTGATTTGAGCCGATACACCAAAATCAGCTGAGTAAACACAAAAGAGGAATCGCAGTTAAAATGTACTGAGCATAATTTAATAATCAGCAGCTATAAGAAAGTTACATTTGAAATGGCTTCACTAGTGGGTTGTCATTCACTGGCTTTTTTACTGGGATGAAAGTACCTTTTAATCAAGTGGATTAATGAATAGGCCTTTAATTATTAATTTACAGCAAAGAATGCCTAAAAGTTGACCACACACACAGGAGAATGTTTTTTTTCTTGTCTGTTTGATGCCTGAATTGTCCACAAGACATCGCAGGTACTCGGAATGAGGGCTCCAGGTAAACTTCTAGTAGTGTTTCCTAATAAATCAAATATTTGTAAGTGCAAGGGTGTTAATAAATGAGTAAAATCTCTTCTGCTGTCTCTCAGCGGATTTCTTCACTCATTGGTCTTCTAACTGATCCCTGAAAGTGTAGCTTTATACTGACAAAGTAAGTAGAAAGTGCAGGTAGAGGCAAAATGGGACACTATCTGTATATTCTTATACTTTATATTTTCTTCATTTAACTTAGATAATCACTTAATTAATGAAATAAATGTAGGATAAATAAAGTTTATTAATGAGTCTGTCTGACATTTTTGGCCTTCCTCTTGACCTATCTGAAAAAAACCTTTCAGCTCTTAAAATCCCTTTCCTTCATTCTGCACACTTTGGTTTCCCACTCTACATGCTTGACCATTGTTTTTAACAGCTATAGTCACAGATTTCCATTCTTAACTCTCACACTTTGTCTATGTACCAGTTTTATTTTTGTAAAACCTTGACAATGGTGAGTTCCAATACAATCTTAATGCTTCTTTATCAGTCTCAAAGTCTAACATCACACTTTTGTCTTGCCTGTACAATCTGCATGTCCAAGAAATTGGAAACCCAAAAGGGTCAGATGGGAGCAGTGCGTGGAAAGTCAAAGGAATTAGAATATGGCTGGATGTGACAAGGTGACCACAATTGTACACAATGTGCAAAAACGCTGCTGTGACTGTAGAGTGATATGGACTGTTACCAAGTTTGACGTAGCCGTTGTCTGTCAGCAAAATGTTGGCAGCCTAACAGGAAATAATACATTATAAATGACACAGCATACTCTTCCAGCACAGCATTAACTCTTAGAACTCTGGCTTATTTCTGAGGTAGAATCTCAACTAATTCCCCAATTGGCAAAGGTGTAAAGACGACATTATTTCATACACTATGCATTGCATTCATTTAGCACATAGTAACTAATATCCAGATGCTGTTTTTTTTTTGTTACATATAGTTTAATGATATTGTAGGACCTTGTGCTTTATTTTGTAAGATCGTCAAAGTGTCATCTTTGGTTCTATGGTTTTAAAAAATAAAAAAGCCACTGATGATTGGTGCAGTTCTGACATCCTCAGGCATATGTAGATTTTGTGAGGACGCTGGCAGCTCAGTGTTTAAGGTACTGGTCTACTGAACAGGAGGTCGGAGTCCCAGCACTGCCAGTGCGCCACTGATTGCCCGTTATTAAGAAACACCCATTTGCACCTTGTTTTAAAGAAATGCAAATGGAATATTTATTTAGGAGCACTTGAACAAGGTAAGATTACAGAGGATTCATTGGGTCTGTCTCAATAACTAGTGAGTGCCCTTGCTGCCTACTTCCTATGTAGGGCGCACCCTATGTAGAGCTTTCAACTGTTAGCACAAATGCTAGCAAAGTTTTATGGGTCTGGATCCTAGTCTTTCCCAGTTTAACAAAATTTGAATCCTTCCTTAAGGCTCCTTTTTGGATGAACATCGTAACTCGTGCAAATTTTTTGACAAGGTGTGATAAGAGAAGCAGATAAAAAGTACGCAGAACCTAATATGAGGACTAGCATGAGATCTGTGGTTTAGCACATTTAGCTGGTAACTGTACACAAATGAATTGATTAAAACTAGCACGATTCAAAGTATTAATATGTGAAATTAATGAAAAGTACAGTTACATAATTCCATACACATTTAACACCTGAGACACAGAGCAACAGGTGCAATGCAAGTCTTCCACAAAATAAAAAAACATTTCAATTATTACAAATTAACTTTTATAACGTATAATGTTTTATGTTTAAACAATTGTGTGTCTTATTATTATTATTTTTTTTTTTTTGTAACAATGGCTCATTGTACCTCTGTTATACATTGAAGCTTCTTGTGACGTGTGCAATGAGCAAAGTTGGATAATTTCCTCACCTTACCTTGTCAAAAAGGAACATTACATTTTTCTAGTCCCATGCTATGCTGGGCTAATCTTGAGGAGAAAAGTAAAAAAAAAAAAAAAAAAAAGGTTTTTGCTCCTGGATTTGTGTGTGCGCTCCTGTTAATTTCAGATCAGGAAAACCAGTGCTCTTTGGTAAAAAGCTTACTGTAGATCCCTGCTTAACCCTCAGTTACTTTTATTGTACCTTGTTGAAAGACTGCATCAGTAAGTTGCTCTCTATTAGTGCATCTGCTCTCCAGCAAGAAGCTGAATTTCAAATTCGTCTGTATTGATCACAGAGTAGTATACATGTGGTGTAATAGCATTATGACCCTCTATTGTAAATCTAGTACAGTAATGATGCACTAGAAACCCGTACATTATACACTTCACTACTCTATATGGTAAAAAATAGGTAGGTACCTTTCTAATTAGTGATCTCTGTTACTCAACCACACTGATGAAGTTCATGATATGAACCATGTAGGCATGGAATCTCCATAGACAAACAGTGGCAGTAGAATTGGCTGAGTAGATACCAATATGACACGTTCGCGTTGGGGTTCCCTCCCCAACCAGTTCGTTCATCAATATTCTGCCCTGCCCTCCAAAGACAAAGTCTATAATGAAGTAGTTTGTCACCTTGGTTGGCATGCTAATCTTACCTCAATCAGTTAATCTCAACAACCCCACCAAACCGGTTCTCTCCCCAATTTGCACATGCTCGTATGCCTTTATTCATTTCCTGCTACATGTTTATCCCTCCACAGAAGAAGGAAGGCTGAGGGCCAACGGGTGCCTGCTGAAAACTGCTTCATTTTACAACGGGAGCAAGCCCACAAAGGAGCGTGCAACGTTTGCCACATCTTTGCCTGCACCGCCAATGTCTGACGAGGAGAGGTATGCTCATCTGACCTTTCCTCGCTCAGACAGGTCAACTATGTCTGGCCATCAAGGTTGTGTCTCCATGGGTATTTTGAGCGCTGTGAGATCTGAGCACATCCGGCAGAAAACTTTGAGATCAACTGGAATACCAACGTAGAGAAAGGGCTTACTGACCAAAATCAGCCACCGACCTCTTAGTTATGTTTCAAAGGAGCAAAGGGGAACAAACTCCACAAAACAGCCATGTTTTGAGATATTTGGGTGTCTACAAACTTTTTGTTATATAGTGTATATTATGCATTTAGAAGGGACCTGAATCCAGAATTTCTGTTAGTGGAAATATATTGTGGGACTCTGCTAGCCTAGCAGTTAAGATACTGAATTATGCACCAGAAGGTTCAGGGTTCAAATCCCACCTCCGCCAAGCTGCCAATGTTGAGTCCTTAAGCAAGACAAATAACCCACAATTGCTTGGATTGTAAGATTGCATCAGCTGTAAGTTGCTGTGGATAACAGCGTCTGCTAAATGGCTAGATGTCTGCTATATATGGTTTATAAGTCTTTATTCATATTATATCTCTCTCCCCCTCCACCCAAGGAGGGGCCTGGTTGCAAGAGCCCTCCTACACACTATGTAATGACAAGTAAGGAGCTACGTCCTAAATGAGTCGTAATTTTATAAACACTTCTTCTAGGCTGCCGTTGTGCACTTACGCAGACCATACAGACTGAATAACTCAACCTATCTATCTATTTATACATCTATCCCTCTATATCTGTCTGTCGTAAGAATCTCATATCCACGTTATCAGTTTGATTCAGAGAACAAAGTGCTGAGTTTACCTTTATGTCTCGATGCATTTTTCCTTTACTGTGGAGGTAATAAAGACCCTGAAGAAAAAAAACATGCTTGAGCTGTCACACATTTCTTTGCTTCAATAATGTTATTTAGATATATAATACTGAAAAACAGTCTTTGTTGGCACGCAGGAAATAAAATACGTCCCCTTATAGGCTGGGGTTTGCTGCAGAGCTACTCTTTGATGTGTAAAAGCTGCAGCGAATGCACACTCAAGTGTCTGACACACACACAAACACACATACTGACACACGCACACACACGTGTCACCTGAAGTGTTTCCCTGGACACGTAAGCAATCTGGGACTCTGTCAGTGGTCCAGTAACTACAGAGAGAAAAGGGGTCCATGAGAATTAGACATGCACAGTCACGCACACTCTCCAGGTAGCTCTGCGCTAACCAGCTAAATAAATCAGCTCAAATTGCAAATAAAATCCAATGTCACCAATACAAGCAACATGACAAACACATTACTAGCATATATTTTTTCAGGCTAGATGAAACAAGCAGGAAATCTTTCCCGATTCTTGCCATAATAAGCATGTTACTCTAAACTATATGTTAACACTACAGTTACCCACCTACCTCATGATACAGGATTGTCCTGTAGTGAAAAATAAAATGCAGAGTCCCTTAAAGTATTAATACAGAACGCAATTAGTATTTTTGTACACATCATTTCGATGTGTGTGTATATACCGTACTGTCTTAGCAAAAGTCTTAGGCCACAGTTAGATTGGACATACCATTGTTTTGCAATGGTGTAATGACCATATATAATTATTTTTCAATCTCTTTATTAGAATACAACAGAAAATACAGGAAATTTTGATGCAGCGTTACAAAACTGAAACAAAAAACAGAAAAACAGCTTTATTGACTACAGTGGAAAGTATTTACACTTGAGCAATCTGGCAGCTAAAGCTCACAAAGACTGGAAATGAAGACCGGAAAAACAGTATTATGGAGTGTCAAGTCTAAGTTTGAAATTTCTGGGTCCAATTGTTGACAATATGTTATACATGGTCAAAATACCATTGCTAAAACAACAACTCTAATGGTGGTCTAAGACTTTTGCACAGTACTGCATATCACAGACTACAGTGGAAGCCTGGCTTCTCTTCAGTTGCAATAAAATCAAGCAATGAATTGTTTACAAAAGTGTGTATTCTATTGATCTTGATCAAATGATCAAATATCCCACTGTGCATAATTCACATTTTATTCGACCCTGACTCCATGACTTTAGTTTCGCTCTTAGATTTATCATCTACGCCGCCCAAGGAGGTTGGGTCCCTTTTTGAGTCTTGGTCCTCCCAAGGTTTCTTCCTAGAACTAGGGAGTTTTTCCTTGCCACTGTCGCCCTAGGCTTGCTCAATTTGAGATTGGACGTAGTTATTAGGAGATAATCTAAACCTGTAAAGTTGCTTTTGCTCCATTGTAAAAAGCGCTATATAAATAAATCTGACTTGACTTGACTTGACTTGACTCACTGCAGTATCGCACTGGCCATACATCAGACTCAAACTTCTCCTGGTAAACGGCGCAGACTGTGCGCAAAACCTGCTTTGAAGCTCCACCTGTGTGGAGCTTGCATGTCCTCCCCGTGTTCCAAAGATGTTGGTGTTTCCAAAGTACCCTTAGTGTGTTAGGGTGTGTATGAGTGTGTGGGCTCTATGATGCTTTGGGGCCCTGTCCAGGGTCATTCCTTCCTTTTGTCCTGAATCACTGGCTAGGCACCAGCATTCCCACAATCCAGACTAGGATTAAGCTGATAAGACAATGAAAATTGGAAAAAAATGACAGTGGAGGGAACCAGCTGCATGAACCATCATGCAGGTGTTAAAAACCATGTCTGCTGCTGGAATCACGGTTTCTTTTACCTCAGAATCCCCCTGAGGCAGACATGATATGTTATTGTTTGAATAATGTTTAATTATGATATGTGATATGCTAATTGGATAACTGATTGAACGACGAAGGTTTTGCTGAATGTCATTTACCGATAGGCTAGAGGAAAATAACGTAATTACCTAGGACTAGGCCTTATCAGTTCACTGTAAGTTAATCATGCTGATCATATCCTATCCACTCAGAGATATTTAACTGAATATTAAGGTTGCTTGACAGATATGTTTTATAACTCATAAATATAATGCTTGTACAATGTAATGAGTCGTCCATTTACTGTTCGATAATCCATACACATTGTTAAATTGAATTAGTACTAGCACTCCAGTACTAGTGGATGCTGTTGGGGTTGGAGGGTGGGTGAAAACTGGGTGTCCCTTATTTGTCCACGCAGATGGTGGCAACCCGAGTTAACACCGTTTGTAAGAAGACCATCCAATTAAAGTAAAATTTACATGTTCGAGGTACAGCAATGAATCACTCACCGTGATAGATGTCCTGCAGTGAGCCTCCTCCACAATACTCCATACAGATCCACAACTTATCCCTCCTAAACACAACACACACTGTTCACCCTCTCTTGATAGCACTAATGTAATTACATTCTCCAATGTGTGATTCTAGAAGGCACAATGTGAAACAGCACTCAGTGTGCCTATAGAACCCTTACTGTAGCACTGAACTCCTCAGGATGAATTTAGGACCATCTGGAAAACTTGCAATTCTAGGACCCTCTGTCCAGCTCTAGAACCCTCATTCACTATTTGCTACACTTGTAGGTTTAGCTGTGTGACAGTAAACAGGATTCAACTTGCATCTTGAATCATCACTGAAGGTCCAATCAAAGCAGTTTTAAAAAGTTTGCTGGCCCATCACTATCGGGTCTTCCATCCACTAAGTTTTTAAAATGGCACAAAGTAGCAAGAAAAACCCTCAGAAAAGTCCAAACTTAGAAAAAACAACAAAATATCACAATTATGTGATATTGTTACGATTACGATACGATTGTTATCACGGTACATTGCCATACGATGCATATTGTGAACTGTGGTGACCTAGTGTTTAAGATGCTGGACTACGGACCAGAAGATCGAGGGTTCAAAACCCACCTCTTCTAGGATGCCACTGTTGGGCAACTGCTTGGATTGTAGGACTGTATCAACTGTATGTCACTCTGGATAAGGGCATCTGCTAAATGACGTAAATGTGCTGTTCCACAGTTCACTAAAAATATAAAACGGCTGAAATACACGTTACAGTACAATGGGGCAAAAAAAGTATTTAGTCAGCCACTGATTGTGCAAGTTCTCCTACTTAGAAAGATGAGAGAGGTCTGTAATTTTCATCATAGGTACACTTCAACTATGAGAGAAAAAAATCCAGGAAATCACATTGTAGGATTTTTAAAGAATTTCATTGTAAATCATGGTGGAAAATAAGTATTTGGTCAATCAAACACAAGCAAGATTTCTGGCTCTCACAGACCTGTAATTTCTTCTTTAAGAAGCTCTTCTCCTCCACTCGTTACCTGTATTAATGGCACCTGTTTGACCTCGTTATCTGTGTAAAAGACACCTGTCCACAGCCTCAAACAGTCAGGACTCCAAACTTAACCATGGCCAAAACCAAAGAGCTGTCGAAGGACACCAGGAATAAAATTGTAGACCTGCACCAGGCTGGGAAGAGTGAATCTGCAATAGGCAAGCAGGTTGGTGTGAATAATCAACTGTGGGAGCAATTGTAAGAAAATGGAAAGACACACAAGACCATTGATAATCTCCCTCGATCTGGGGCTCCACGCAAGATCTCATCCCATGGGGTCAAAATGATCATGAGAACGGTTGAGCAAAAATCCCATGAAACTACACGGAGGAACTGACGAATGACCTGCAGAGAGCAAAGGCTACCATCAGTTAACACACTGCCGCCGAAAGGACTCAAGTCAGATCCTGGCAGTTCCAGGCGTGTCCCCCTGCTTAAGCCAGTACATGTCCAAGCCCGTCAGAAGTTTGCCAGAGAGCATATGGATGATCCCGAAGAGAAACTGGGAGAATATCATGTGGTCAGATGAAACCAAAATAGAAACGGTTTTTGGTAAAAAAAACTCATCATGTTTGGAGGAAGAAGAAATCTGAGTTGCATCCCAAGAACACCATACCTACTGTGAAGCATGGAGGCAGAAACATCAGGCTTTTGGGCTGTTTTTCTGCAAATGGGACAGGACGACTGATTCGTGTTATGGGAAGAATAAAACAGGGCCATGTATGCGTGGGATTTTTAAGTCAAAACCTCCTTCCATCAGTGAGAGCATTGAGGATGGAACATGGCTGGGTCTTCCAGCATGACAATGATCCCCAACACATATCGCTTGGGCAACGGAAGGAGTGGCTCCGTAAAAAGCATTTCAGCGGTCCTGGAGTGGCCTAGCCAGTCTCCAGACCTCAATCCCATAGAACATTTGTGGAGGGGGTTAAAAGTCCGTGTTGCCCCAAAACATCACTGCTCTAGAGGAGATCTGCATGGAGGAATGGACCAAAATAAGAGCTACAGTGTGGGTAAACCAGGTGAAAACTTACAGGAAACCTTTGCCCTCTGCCATTGCCAACAAAGGTTATGTTACAACTTTTGTTATTGACCAAATACTTATTTTCCACCATGATTTATAATTAAATTCTTTAAAAATCCTACAATGTGATTTCCTGGATTTTTTCCTCATTTTGTCTCTCATAGTTGGTGTACCTATGATGAAAATCACAGACCTCTCTCATCTTTCTAAGTAGGAGAACTTGCACAATCAGTGGCTGACTAAATACTTTTTTGCCCCACTGTATATAATCTGAGTCCTCTTAACACATCACATTGACAATTCAGCAGACAAACTGAGTCAAAACACTGTACTGCGACACCTACAGAAGTGGAGATTGTAGTTTCCACCCCTTTTAAAATGTGCTTTTCTTCCTTCAAAAAAGTCAATATTTTGAGCTGAAAATCGTTGTACTATATCCTGAAAATAAATAATCATGATATACTGCTGTACCTATTTTTTAGCACAGCTCTAGTGGGATGTGTTAAAGAAGGCTGCATCATGCGTGCTGCTGGGCGAATCAACGCATACGCAAATTACGTTGGCATGCTCGGGGGGGTATTTCTTCACATACGGTTTCTTCACATAACTGTAGCGGATGGAAATACGATATAATTCAGTTTTTTTTTTTGCCAAAATTTTGTAAATGCACATTCTAAATATTTGGATAAAAACCCAGCTACTATGGGGACCAAAGTCTGAACCCCTGTGGTGCCTTCAGGTCGGGGATGGGCATGCCACAGGCATAAGTGGCTATGTCTGATGAAGGAAAGTCTGGACAGGAACTGTGATGGACTGGAGCCCTGTTCAGGGTACATGCTCACCAGCACCCTGTGAATACCAGGACCCTTCTCTGACACTGACCAAAGGGTAAGTCATGGCGGAAAGATCATTTCTGGAACTGTCAGTGTAAATGTTTATCTAGAGAATTTTAGGCAACTCTGGAATCCTGCGTGATTCCAAAACTCTATGTGGGGTTTCTTTGGAATATTTTTATAGAGGTTCTAGAACCTTGTGCTGCTCTAGAAGCTAATCAGTCTGCAATAGTTATTTCTATACAATCATTAGTCTAAAATCCTAAGTATGCCTAAGTAGAATCTGGTGAGAAATGACAAGGGTGTTTGTTTTGACTGTCGTACCGTAAGTAACTTCCAAAGTAGGCCACAATGTTGGTATGTTTGCACTCTTTCATCATGGTGATCTCCTGCTGCACCACTGCAAAGTCCTCACCTATGTGCCCATGCAAACACAAACAGACAGGCAGACATTAGAGAGACAGTGGTACAGTGCACAGCTGAACAGATCAATGATTCGATTCCCAGCTCAGACCGTCAAAGGCTGGTACTCGCCTTGCTGCCTGTGATGCAAGTTAGGCCCTTGGGTTAAGTGTAGGAAACGGATGCACAGGCGCACATTATAAACTTTTTCTGCATTATAAAATACAGTGTTGCTTGAAAGGTTGTGAGCCCTTTAGAATATTATCTCACAAAAGTCATAAATGTAGATAAAGAGAACCCAATTAAACAAATCAGACAAAAATATGATACTCTGTCATTTATGTATTGAGGAAAATAACCCAATATTGCGTAATCTGTGAGTGACAAATGTATGTTGAACTCTTTGTCAGTATCTGATCTGTAATAATAACTGCAACTAAATGTTTAAATGCAGCATTGTCCTCTCTCCAGATAGAAATCTTCACATTTAAAGGAGAAACTTTTAGTGTTTTCATCCGTCCAAGTGTTGTCCAAGAGCCGGCTTATCCATATGATCTTCAGCAAACTGCAGTGTTCTTTTTGACTTTCTCCTTGCAGCCCTGCCAGATTTATTTCTATGGCGCCTTCTACAATGGAGCATTGTCTCAAAGAAGCTTTACACTTTATCATCTTATATTATCCAAGCCCAAGCCCTAACTGAGCAAGCCTAGGGTGACAGTGGCAAGGAAAGACATTACAAGGAAGAAACTTTGGGAGGACCAAGACTCAGAAAGGGCACATTTACACATTTTTGGGCACTTCGATGATTTACATAAAAATTAAACTAAGTTATCTAATTAATAACATTATAGTAATAGTTTAAATAAATAGAAGCTAATACAAATAGAGAGAAAAAAAACAGAGAGAACACATTAAAAAAGATAAATTAAATATAATATACAGACTAATGAATTCGAGACAATGTAATATTATGAAAAGTATAATAAAACAGAGATTATAATACTATACAACATAACAGAATAGTGTAAATGAATAAAATATTGAACCGTTGATGTTCAGTGTTCTCCTGATGATGGACTCATGAACATTAACATTAGCCAAGGTGAGAGAGGGCTTTAGTTGCTTAGAAGTTACCATGGATTTCGTTGTGACATGGTGGACTATTACATGCATTATTTGAAGCATTACCGCTTTTAACTGAAACAGGGATTAAAACAAAACGTGTTTTAATGTCCATGTGCACACTAACATTTTTTTAAAGTTGCAGTTAAGAGCAACAAAACTTTTTATTTATTTATAAAAAAGACAGAGTGCAGACAGTGCATTTATAGCTTAAATAAATGCTAATTTTTGGTCAGCAGTTTGGTGTCTCATTCATTATCATCAGTTTTATCAGTCGCAAAACAAAATAATAAAAAAGTATGATATCTGAATTCAATATCGGCCATCGGTCACCCTGCTCTCTAAATATCAGCATCGGCCATTAAAAAAAACCCATATCAGTCAGCCACTAGTTTTAACCCTTTCCAACCTCATGAGCATCCAAATCTCTTTTTCTGACAGTTGATGATGTTCCACGTACGTGGTTTGAAGATCTGACTTCGACAGATCACTCTTCTTTAAATACAACAGGGTGCTCGCTCACACCCATTGTTTGAATCCCATTGCTTGAAAATAGCTGACTCTACTTTCACTTTCAAAGTAACTGCTAATCCTAATGGGTCTTGTACTTTTGCCACTCACAGATATGAAATACTAGAAGATTTTCCTCAATAAATAATTGACCAAGTATTATAAGTACCCAGTTAAACATGAGACAAATCTGATGATGTTTTAAGTCATATTTATGCATAAATATAGGCAATTATAAAGTGTTCAAAAACTTTGAAGCACCAGTGTATATACACTTTCAGAAGCCTAGAAAATAGAGTCACAAGTGTGTAACGTTGCCTAACACAGTTATTCTGATGACATGATGTTAAACTGATACAGATGATGATATTAAATGGCCTACTTTTCTTTCTCTCTCTCTCTCTCTCACACACACACACACACACTGGTCTTGTTAACATTCTGCAGGTGTCCAAGCCTTCATGCAGCTCACACATTCGCTCTATTGCAGTCTCTTTCTGTGCTTTTATCACGTTCTCTCTCTCTCTGTAGGATATGGCTAATTGGACTAAACCCCGGCAGCATCAGAAGCACCGCTGGAACCTTTTTAAGATCT
>JAJAGP010001256.1:176140-214166 GCA_025084515.1 Ancistrus triradiatus
GTCATGGCTTGGTTTTTACTCCGATATGCATTGTTAGCTGTGAGACCTTACATAGACAGGTGTGTGTCTTTCCAAACCAAGATCCAACCATCAACTGATTTTACTACAGGTGGACTTTTTAATAAAATTACGAAAAAAAAACGAAAAATCTGTTTTCACTTTGTTAATATGCATATTGAGTGCAGAACGATGGAGGAAAGCTTTGTTTAATTTTAGCACAAGACCACAAAAATAAATTATATATATATATATATATGCCTCTGATATCAGAGTACACACACACACGCACACAGCTCTCTTTTCAGTATGCTGAACCCCTTTCACCGTGTCCCTTCAGACGACCCCCTGCTGGTGGACAGTAGATAATCAGTAGATAATGAGGTGAACTCAGACTAAAAGCGACTGATTCTCTCGCTGTCTGTCTCTCTTCTTTGAACAAAGTAGTTCTGCCCCCGCTGGGCAGCAGCACAATCACACAGTCGCTACCATAACCACATATATCAAACCGCTGGTCTTCTTCTAGCAGAATGCTTTTTTTGTCTTCCGATAATGAAGACATGAAAGTTGTGAAACAACAAACTGCAACTAGATGCTGTGCTAACAAGTTGCTGAAAGAAAGGAACTGAAGGAGGAAATTAAGTGAGGAAAAAGGCATGGAGGAAAGGACAATATTGACGGAAGGAACAGAGGTTAGGAAGAAAGGAAGGGAAGGTAAGAAAAGAACAGTATGGAGTTACGGTAGCAAGGAAGGAAAGAATGCAGGGCAGGAAGAAAGCGAAGGGAGGGAATTGGAAGGACGCAAAGTGAAATAAGAAAATGATTGGAAGGAAGGAATGCTGAAAAGGAACAGATGCTGGGAGGAAAGACAGGCATGGAGGAAAGGAATAGAGGAAGGAAGGAATGTACAGAAATATTAATGGAAAAATAGAGTGTTTGAAAATAAACAGAAGGAAGAGTAGGAAAGTAAGGAACAGTATGGAGGGCAGGAAGGAAGTGAGGTCAGGAGTGGAGAGAAGGAAACAAAGGGAATAAATTAAGTGAGTAATGAAATGGAAGGTATGCATGGAAGGAACATAAGGAGGATGGGAAGAGCTCATCTCAGCCCTCTATTCTAATATAAGCCTAATGGTTACTCTCAAAATGATCTGCTAAGGATTTTTGGAGTGTCTGACAGATAAACATAACTGGAATGAAACCATTAAATCTTACCAGGTTCCAGTTTGATGACCTTGATGGCAGCCAGCTCACCTGTACTGACATTTCTGGCCTGGAAACAGAAGAATGCACACATATTAATGACAGCATCCCAAGAAGCACCTCAAACAATGGAACACACGGCCATTTTAACAACGTCAAAAACTTTTAGATGCAGAGCAGCTCTGATATCATTAGCTCGTTCATTTCACATTCTGTAAAACCTGGGAAATTTATGGGCAAGTGTGGATTTGAATGGCTCCAACATTTCTTCCAGCATTAAAAAAAGTAAAAGCAGAAGAACGTGCAACAAGGAAGTTAATAGGTTCTGGAAGGGTGTTCAAGTTCGGATTTGTTCAAAATCAAAATCGAATTTCAGCATAAGAAGTAATGTAAAGAATGTAAATTACCCCCAAATTTGTGGTTATACAACTATATCCGTATGTAATTAATGATTAAAAGCATGAACAAGCAAAGGAATTTAATACTAATATTCAATAGAGACACTCAATAATCAAAAATTTACGCAGTTTCGGCACGTTATCAATGGGACAGCAGCAGCGTGACGGAGTGTGTCTGAAATTGCATCCATAGACTACTATAATATACCTATGCATAACATAATATGATGTACAATACAATGTAATGTCCGGCTAACAGAAATATGACGGTTGCAGTAAGTATGAAAACAGAGGAAGCATTGCATCTATTTTTAAAATGTTACCCACACATAAATAGTGCTGTGATTCTTGAGTGACCTCATTGATGGGCTTGGCTTTAATAGGGCGGCGTCATTTGATTTGGGTTGGCTGTCTTTTTTTTTATCCATGTAATCATTTGTAGAAAAAAAGTAATATGACCTCTTCCATTAAACATTACCGTTTGAGATAAAGTCCGTCTTTGTCACTGCCTGCTATATAAGGAAACCCACATCCTGCATCTCTGCAGTGCTGTCATGAGATATGTGAGTGCTAATATTGAAATATTAATCAGATATCCTCATCTGACTTTCAGAAAGCACCCGTGTGAATATGACTAGCTCATATCACTCTTAGCAGTAGTCTCATTAACACCACACGCGGCAACCATACGGGAAAAACACACAGAATACTGAATTAAACTGCTTGATTAATGAGCTGAATAAGGACCCATCATGTTGTCACTACAGGAAAGAGAGGGTGCATTATCTTGCCGCTAAACAGCTAATCAATACCCTCATCAAGCAACCCCACGTAATGATCAGTAACTCACAGAATTAGGAAAGCAAAATCACAATTTTTCCAAAGGCCAAAAAGTTTAGTAGATTGTGATGAACATTAATACAGATTATATGATTACGTCCACATATTTAATGTACATATCTATTAATCATTCAAAGTTAGCAATACTAACTTTGCTAACGCTACTAGCTTCTCAAATGTTAGGTGTCTCTTGCAAAACCACACAAGTGCACACAAGTCCTGCAGAAAGTTTCTGGAAGGACAAAATTGAGAAAACTGCCATAAAACATTGCAGCCTGTGTCAGCTTTTCCACCTGGTTTTCCACAATGGTTGTATGACCAAGTCCTATGAAGAAATGCACAATTACATATATGGAAGAAAATTTATAAAAGCCAACAACTCAAACCAACTCAAGCATGGTGGGAAAGCATCATCGTGGTTTGAAAGCTGGCGAGTCTCCAGTCCCTGAAAAAAACATTACATTTGTATTTCCTCATGGGATAGTGTATGTGTACGTACACACGTATATGTGCACACACATATCATACAAGACCTAAAAATAGATAAAGAGAACCCAGTTAAACAAATGAGACAAAAATATTACACATGGTCATTTATTTATTGAGGAAAATGATCCAATATTACATATTAGTGAGTGGCAAAAGTACATAAACCATTGCAGCAATAACTGCAACTAAACTTTTTCCTGTAGCTGTTGATCAGTCCTGCACACCGGCTTGGAGGAATTTAGCCCATCAACCCCCGTACAGAACAGCTTCAACTCCTGGGATTTTTGGTGGGTTTTCCTCACATTAGCTGCTCACTTCAGGTCCCCTTCCACAACATTGGCTATTGGATTAGGTCAGGACTTTGGACTTGGGCATTCCAAAAACATTAACTTTATTAATTCTTCTTTAAACCGTTCTTCTTGGTAGAACGACTTGTGTGCTTAGGGTTGTTTGTTCTTGCTGCATGACCCACCTTCTCTTTGAGATTCATTTCATGGACAGATGGCCTGACATTTTTTCCTTAGAATTCTCTGATATAATTCAGAATTCATTGTTCCATCAATGATAGCAAGCCGTCCTGGCCCAGATGCAGCAAAACAAGCCCAAACCATGATACAAACATCACCATGTTTCACAGATGGGATAAGGTTCTTATGCTGGAATGCAGTGTTTTCCTTTCTCCGAACATAACGCTTTTCTGTTAAACCAAAAAGTTGTATTTTGGTCTCATCTGTCGAAAAAACATTCTTCCAGTAGCCTTCTGGCTTGTCCACGTGATCTTTAGCAAACTGCAGATGAGCAGCAATGTTCTCTTTGGAGAGCAGTGGCTTTCTCCTTGCAACCCTGCCATGCACACCATTGTTGTTCAGTGTTCTTCTGATGGTGGACTCATGAACATTAACATTAGCCAAAGTGAAAGAGGCCACCAGTTGCTTAGAAGTTACCCTGGGATCCTTTGTGACCTCAACAACTATTACACGCCTTGCTCTTGGAGTGATCTTTGTTGGTCGACCACTCCTGGGGAGGGTAACAATGCTCTTGAATTTCCTCCATTTGTACACAATCTGTCTGACTGTGGATTGGTGGAGTCCAAACTCTTTAGAGATGGTTTTGTAACCTTTTCCAGCCTGATGAGCATAAGTAACGCTTTTTCTGAGGTCCTCAGAGATCTCCTTTATTCGTGCCATGATACACTTCCACAAACGTGTGTTATGAAGAGCAGACTTTGATAGATCCCTGTTCTTTAAATAAAACAGGGTCCCCACTCACACCTGACTGTCATCCCATTGATTGAAAACACCTGAGTCTAATTTCAATATTTTAACTGCTAATCCTAGAGGTTCACATACTTTTGCCACTCACTAATATGTAATATTGGATCATTTTCCTCAATAAATAAATGACAAGTATAATATTTTTGTCTCATTTGTTTAACTGGGTTCTGTTTATCTACTTTTAGGACTTGTGTGAAAATCTGATGATGTTTTAGGTCATATTTATTCGGAAATACAGAAAATTCTAAAGGGTTCACAAACTTTCAAGCAACACTGTGTGTATGTGTATATATATATATATATATATATATATACACACACACACACATACATATACACACACATACATATACACAAACAAACAAACAAACGAGTCTTGAACCACTATTAGATTTGTTGTTTTAGCAATGGTATAATGACCCTGTATAACATATTGTTGATGACTGGACCCAAAGACTTCACACTTGGATTTGCCCTCCATAATACACTTTTCCACTGTTCTTCATTCCAATACTTGTAAGCTTTAGCATATCTTAAGTTTTTCACATTGTTCCCCTTCCAAAAAAAGTGGTTTCTTGGCTGGTACCCTTCTTTGAACTGTAGACGGGTCAACTTAGCATTCCGAAGAAGCTGCCAGATGCTGCCAAATTCTTTTTTTCCAAGTCAGTTTTTACCTGCCTCATTTGGTAAGTCCATCAATCAAATTCAATCCTTGATTAAATCAGCTTTCTTTCCATATTTAGATATAAAATCATTCTTTATTAAATGAATAGTTTTAGATCAAGGTGGTACTCATCCGTGTTGTCCTTCTCTCACCACTAAGCAAGAGTCACCTGCACAGGTGCAGCACACTGCAGGTAACTACAGCAAGAGACAGAGAATAGGAGAGAGGTCTGGCTGACACCCAGCAGAAAGTAGGCCAGTCGTTTCTGTTGATTCTGCAGATTTGTCTCCTTCTACAGAGTTAATATACTGATGATGTACATAACTCACTGCCACAGTACTGCATTTACACCCTAATTACTGGATACTGTACCTAATTATGTATAATGCTGTTCTGTTAAATATACTATGCAATTTGTGTGTGTGTGTGTGTGCATGCGTTTTAAAGAGAGAAACATGTCATGATTTGCTAACATATGGCTTAGAGAGAGCAGAAAATAACAAGCAGGAAAATGGAAACTCATTATACAGAACTGTACTGCAATAATGCTAACATTATAAGCACGTCACCAATTACTGTTATTGCAGTAGGTAGTTTGATTATGTACAATGGCTAATGCTAATGTTCATGAGTTCACCATCAGAAGAACACTCAACAACAATGGTGTGCATGGCAGTGCTGCAAGGAGAAAGCCACTGCTCCCCAAAAGAACACTGCAGAATTCTAAGGATCAAATGGACAAGCCAGAAGCTGCCTGACAATGTTTTGTGGATGTATAAGACTACAGCAGAAGTTCTGGTATGAATATGAAGCATTATGTCCAGAAACAGGAAAGCACCGCATTCCAGCTTAAGACCCTTGTCTCATTTCTGAAACATGGTAGTACCATAGTTTGGGCCTGTTTTGCTGAATTTGGGCCAGGACAGCTTGCCATCATTGATGAATCATTGATGATCAAGAAAATTACCCCAAACAAACAGTCCTACAAACGGCATCCCTTTTCTTGTACCTATGCAAATGCTTGTGTTTGAGTGCTGGAGCGCTTCACCAATCAGAATTCGGTTCTCATCCACCTCGGAACTCGTGGAATTCGGTTCTATAATTTTGACTAGAAAAAAATGGTCTAAGTTTTTGTCACTTGTTTAAGCTTGTATGAGTCGATATATGTGACTTGTTTCAGCCTAAACTCACAATTCAATAAGACTCACAATTCATGACTCAGCACACAGTGATTGAAATTCACAACAGCCCTTGCTCAGTCAAGCTCTCCGCTGTGTTTTCCTTTATGTTTACAAATAAAGTACCATTTCTTAGTGCAAAGAAGTCCCCATGGCGTCCTAAAGGCTAGTAATGACAGCCAAACTGGAAAATAAAAAAGCGATGAATCCTCTCGGCTTTCAGACTGAGCAGTTAGCATTAGAAGCTATGCTAGCACCCCGAGTAAGTGTTTTACTAAATTATATGAGATTTTTCAACACTTTATTATATAAGCAACTGTAGGTTAATGCTAGTGTCAATGTGTAATAGGTTCTGCCATGAGACTATATTAAACTCATCTGTTTATCATGCATTTAACTTATGATGGATTTATCTGAACGTATCCCCATTGTAAATCAGGGAGCACCTGTACAACACAACTCCATTAATGCATATAATGTCTTATACAGTGTGGGTTTTTTGGGGGTCTGGAACGAATTCATTCAATTTACATTATTCCTTGGTATTCAACAAGCCTTCTGGAACTAATTAACAACGAGAACCGAAGTACCACTGTATCTACATTTCCATAGACTTTTAATGGACTGTGGTGGGGCAGCAGTTAAGGTACTGGACTATGGACCAGAAGGTCCAGGGTTTAAAGGGTTCAAACCTCTGCTAGGTCTGACATTGTTGGGTCCTTGAGCAAGGCCCTTAACCCACAATTGCTTGGATTGTAAGATCGTATCAATTGTAGGTCGCTCTGGATAATGGCGTCTGCTAAAATTCTACTGTACTACTTATGGTTCTATGGACCAGAAGGATCAGGTTTAAAGCCACAGCACTACCAGGCTGCCACTGCTTGGTCCTTGGGCAAGGCACTTAACAGCCAAGGCTTGGCTTTGTACATTGTAAGTTTGTATCAGTTGTAAATCACACTGGATTATTACTTCTGCTAAATGACAAAATGTAAATGGAAACAAGTTCAAAACGGTCATGATTTCTACAATAATGAAGACAATGTGTTCTCAAACGGAGTCAATCTATTCACACACAAACACACCCTCAAATACAAACACAGGTCCAGACACGGTAACGTGCTTCACACATGCAGACTAGAAGAAAAGAAGAAATCACATGACCGACATGGGCCAGGCTGAAACTATGTGGACTAGGCATGTAAATATCCAGGAGGAATTTGCTGTTTGCTTCAGTTTTACACAGTATTGATTCCACACATACAATATAGAAATACTGAGTCATGGTGAAACTCTTCAGTGAAAATTTCACACTTTCCAAACAGAGGCTGTAAGGGTAAAGAGAGAGACGGCACAGTCTAGACAGAAGCACAAGATCCCACATACTGCTGTAAATACAAACACCTACGTCTTAACGATGGATTTTCACAGCTGTACATCAGAAAAAGGACCATAATAAGAAAGCAATCAAGGTACATCTTGAGAATTAGTACAAGGAGTCCTAGAAGTCCAGCTTCATACGGCTCGTGTATATTTTCTTACTTTTACACAACACAATGTGTGATTGTGTATTAAGAATAACTGTGGATATACTGAGCAAGTTCACTACATAAAAAGCTTGTTTAGGCTTTTTTATACTATTCCAATGATACACCTTGAAACCAACAGGCAAGCGCAAGCAAGGGGTCCAAAACTTCTCCCCAACCCCAGCTGAAGCCTTTCAACCTAAAACTTACCTTATATAAAGTGGGGCAAAAAAGTATATTTAGTCAGCCACTGATTGCTGCATGTTCTCCTATGAGGAAAAGTGAGAGAGGTCTGTATTTTCATCATAGGTACACTTCAACTATGAGAGACAAAATGAAGAAAAAACAACAATCGGAAATCACACTGTAGGATTTTTTATGAATTTAATGTAAAACATGTAAAATTAAGTATTTGGACACCCACAAATAAGCAAGATTTCTGGCCCTCACCAGACCTGTAACTGTGCTTTAAGAGATCTTCGGCCTCCAATCGTTAGCTGTATAATGGGCACCCGTTTGACCTCATTATCGTATAAAAGACACCTTGTCCACAGCTCAAACGTCAGACTCCAAAATCAAACCATGGCCCAAGACCAAAGAGCTGTAAAGGACACCAAGAAGAAAATGTAAAACATGGACCAGGGATGGGAGGAGTGAATTACAATAGGCAAGCCGCTTGAGGTGAATAAATCAAACTGTGGGAGCAATTGTAAGAAAATGGAACACATACAAGACCATTGATATCTCCCTCGATCAGGGCTCCATGCAAGATCTCATCCCGTGGGGTTCCAAAATGATCAGAGAACGGGGGTTGAGCAAAAATCCCAGAAAATTACACGGAGGGGACCTGATGAATGACATTGCAGAGGCTGGAACCAAAGTAACAAAGGCTACCATCAGTAACACATTACACACGAGAGAGACTTAGGTACTTTGCAGTGCCAGGCGTGTCGCCTGTTTAAGCCAGTGGCATGTCCAGGCCCGTCTGAAGTTTGGGGCAGAGAGGCATATGGATGATCAGAAGAGGATTGGGAGAAATATAATGGTCAGCTGAAACCAACAAGAGAACTTGTTGGTAAAAACTCAACTGAGAAAGAAAGAATTGCTGAGTGATCCCAAGACACACCATTACCTACTGTGAAAGCAGGGGAGGAAAATCTTGATTGGGGCTGTTTTTCTGCAGAGGGGACAGGAGGACCTGATCCGTGTTAAGGGAAAGAATGAACGGGGCCATTGTATCGTGAGATTTTAAAGCCAAAACCTCCTTCCATCAATGAGATGCATTGAAGATGGATCGTGGCTGGGTCTTCCAGCATGACATGACAATGATTCCAATCCCAAAGCTCGGGGCAATGAAGGAGTGGCTCCGTTAAAAAAAGCATTTCAAGGTCCTGGTTGGCCTGCCCCACAGAAATTTGTGGAGGGAGTTGCCCAGCAACAGCCCCAAAACATCCACTGCTCTAGAGAAGATCTGCATGGAGGGACTGGGCCAAAATACCAGCTACAGTGTGTGGATAACCTGGTGAAGACTGACCGGAAACGTTTGACCTATGTCATTGCCAACAAAGGATATGGTACAACGTACTGAGTTGAAACTTGTTTGACCCAAATACTTATTTTCCCCCATCATGGACTTTTTTTTTCTCTCATTTTGGCATCCCATAGCTGAAGTGTTGTACATGACGAAAATTACCAGGACCTCGTCTCATCTTTCTAAGAAGAAGAACTGCACAATTAGTGGTTTCCTTCTTTACCCCGACTAAACACTTTTTTTGCCCCCACTGTAAATGGCCCTCAAGTGAGCTAAAATAAGACTGACATAATAGATTCCCCAAAACAAACCAAAATATTACCAAAAGTAACTGAGAACAATGCATAAGAATTCAATATACAAACTTTTGACTTTTTTCACTTTCAACACATTGACCATACTTGATCAAATAACTGGCATGTGCAGACGTTCAGCTCACATCCAGAAGAAGAGGTCTGTAAGCACTAAGAGTTAACTGGCTTTTAATTTGTTTGGATCTTCAAAAACCAACAAACACATTATTAAGTATTTAACCAGGTGCCAACATTTGAGTAACAAAACATTAGGCACTACTTTGGCAATGAGGATTGAACCCGGCACACAAACAAAACTCAAAGGCGTGGCCTGTGAACTCCTCAGACAGATAACATGAAATGCCCGAAACGGGTGAAAGGAATAAATACGCAGGCAAATCAGAATTCGGTCGGAAATGTGAGAATGGAATACGGAATGCTGGAAATGGAGGCAACAGGCCTGAGAGTTAAACAGACACTTATATTTGATAAGATAGCGCACACCGTTGAAAAAAACATTTCAGTTTTGGCCAATATTTTATTATTTCCAAGAATCACTGATTATTATTAGCATGGATAGAATTTGCACATCTGCTTATGCTTTTTAGGTTTTGTTTTGGTAATGAACCCCATCATAATGAAATGGGATCATTATAATAGTGCCAAGTTCTCATAACATTCCAACCCTAAGTTCTTCCTGCATCCTGTTACACTGAGGATGAAACGAAGCCCACTGCTGAATCCACTGAATTATTAACGACCAAATGGAGCGCGATCATTCTTCCCCACAGTAAAGAGTGGCCTCAGCACTAAAGAGCTGAGAGCAAACATTGGCACATCGATCAGAACTGAGCTAAATCCCTGAGAGGAACAAACTCCGGTCGATCACTGAACCCAAAACCAAACCAGAAACCATATATCACCTGGAGTCACATGATCAAGGATTCAGATGAAAGTGAAAGACAAACTGCTAATAAAAAACTAGTTGTAATAATTAGGAATTTGCATAATGGATGACAATCATAATAACAGCTGTAATTTCACTAATACATGAGAAATATCTATTATTGTTATTACAGAAGAAACAGATTAATCAACATAACATCCACAAGTGTTAGATTCTGTATTCCAATCCAATAACCCACCACACAATCCACCGACCCTATATAATAAATGACGACTGAGAAAATACAGGAAGTGGTGCTCTAATAGCTTCTTACCTCTACCTACACCATGCACTTTAGTTTTTAGCTATGTGCTTAGCAAATTATGATGATGTCCTGATATAATTTATGAATTCAATTCTAAATCCAAAATGTCAAACCAAACTTACTGACCACAAGCCAGTCTGAAAACAGACTGGAATACACAACAGAGATGTTAACGCAACCATTTACAATATATTAAACGTTTTATACATCACCTATGTTTTATGGAAGCACTGGTTATGAAAGAAACTCAGAACTTAACTGACACAATTATATAGCTTAATACATTTTGTGGCAACTCAAGCCTCTAATGTGCCACCTAGGGTGCACTTTGTCATAGTGAATTCCAGAAAATGCTCTGGACCCCTTGTGACCCTGACCAGACTATGAAGGGTTAAAATGCAGGAGAAAAAAAATGAAGTCAGGACAAAATCTGGAGGACTGAGGAAACCTCTGATACACAAAGCAAAACCTGCACTATTTTGCTACTGAAAGTTCCCAGACATCTCAATGTCACTAGAACAGCTCAAGATATTACCATGACCACTGTCAAGCATGGGGGTGATTCTGCTATAAGTAGATTATTATTAACATCTAGAAAAGTTACATAGTAAGTCAATGACCCAAAACAATAAAAAATCAACACTTAACTATGACAAGAAATGAAAGATGAAGATTTTAATGACCTTAACTGAATCTACAACATTTTGAAGATTTCTAAACACAATCTGAATGCTGTGACAGATATTTGGAAGCTGTGAGAGAGCTTTTTATTAAAAAGTGGCTTTATTAACCCTTAGAGGTTGCCGGTCTCACCTTCGTGTTTAATTTCTGCCAATGTCGCAAACAAATGATGTAATTCTGTGCAACATAGCTAAAAAGAAACAGTGATGTATGAAATATGTAGCATACAAATAAACAAAATATAATAGAAATATACAATAAACTCATGTACAGTTCATGTACAATAAACTCATGTACAATAAACTCATGTTCACTATTGAGCTGCTGCTGCTTAAAATCTACACATCTGTTCTGAGAGACAGGAGAGGGAAATGGACTTTTATTCATTTCAAATATTTATTACCATTAAAATTAGTGTTCATCAGACTCTCTCACTTCATCACACACTCCTGACTTATCCCTGCGCTGCTAGGGTATTGATTTCACTGTCCAGCAATTCCTTAATCACTTCCTCTGCTATTTATATTCTTACTTGCAGTCAGGGCACAGTGACGTGTATGGCAATTAAATAATTTTTATATTTATGCCAAAATGGCTTCAGATCACAGCACACCCAATCTTCCACCCAAGTTTGCATCAATATCAGCGTGTGGTGTATTGACCACGGATCCCTGGAGTAATGTTTCTTAATTTAGAGAAATGCCAGTCTGTATCTAGAACCCAGTCTATATTAATCCTCGTGAATTTTGGATGTGATGTACTGAAACTTACTAATTTTGTGTATTCAGGAGCATGAGAACACCCCTGGTTATGTTGTTTGTGGTTTAGTTGGTGAGTAAATGGTTCGCTTTATTTTTGTTTATTGTAGGAATACGAGGTTCCTCATTAGCTGTATGAGGAGGTTATGGGACACAATGATTTTGTTAGTAAACATGACTGTTAGTAAACATGACTTATATGCTTATACACACAGACAAATGTGTTAGAACTGTATCCCAATGAAATTTAAATAAGAATCTGCAATGCAAACCAGCAGAGCGTGTTAGTAAAAAAAAACAAAAAACATTGATCTGTCTACCTTATAAACATCTCCGTATGTGCCACTGCCTACTCTCTGGATCAGCTCAAAGTCCTCCTGCGGATTCCGCCTGCTCAGATCCGAGCCGCACTTCATCATAAAAGGGTGGGTTTAACAGATTAAAAGCCTTTATTGAGAGAAAGAGAAAATAAAAATATGCCAAAATCTCTGTCTGACTTCACTCGCGAACAAAACATGGCTTCCTTTTAAAGCAGTGCGCATGCGCAAGGTGAAGACTCTTTTGTGATCGAGTGTCGAACCACCCAACCTCCCAAAAAAGTTCAGCCTTCCCTGTTCAGGTTAGTCCGTTGTGTTGACGTTCTGAAAGAAACCAAGTTAACCCTGTCGTTTGCCGTGCCACTGAAAATGTTAATAGATACATTTAAAAACGTTTTGAGGAAAACATCTGAAGTAACGTCCCATGTGCAAACGTTTTCAGAAGCATTTAGCAGACGTCCTTATGCAGAGAGACTCAACCGATACAGTCCGATACCTTGGCAGTGCTAAAAACCCTTAAACTTCAGTACATCACTTTAACAGTGCAATCTGAGCTAAACTCACTGGCTCAAATGGTTATTTGGTAAGAACTGTTATATTTTTGGTTGTTCCTTGTAAAGTGTTCTTGTGGGGTCACCCCTGGTGCCAGACCCTGCAACTTAGACCTGTAGTAACTCAGAAACTGGGAAGATAGAAGCACCTAATGAAGCAGAACATAGGTTACCGGCCATCAGGCATGCAGATGGAACTGGACTCAACCCAAGATTGCAATCAACTAGCAAGCAGGGAGCTGATACCTCAGACCCAGACATGAACCAGGAACTCCTAATTGTTGGAACAGATACAGGAACTGGAAGCTCCTGCCCATTAGAACAGGGTAGCCTCGCTCTTAAGTGAGGGAATGCCTCACACCGAAGGGAATTCTGACCAACAGAAATACCTCACCTATCCAGAGATGGGATTTGAACCAGAGAGGTCATGCAAACTTTTACATAAGTAGTTTCATCATTCATTCACTTTCTTATCCGTTTGATCCTGAACAGGGTTGTGGGAGAGCAGCATAGGGCATAAGGCAGGAACATCCCTAGACAGGGGGCCTGTCCATCATAGGGCACACTCACTCTCACACTAGGGGCACTTTAGAGACACGAATTAATCCAACACACATGCCTTTCAACTGTGGGAGGAAACCAGGGTACCCGGAATAACATGCAAACTCCACACAGAAAGGACCCAGACCGCTCCACCTGGGGATTGAACCCAGGACCTTCTCGCTTTGAGACAATAGTACTACCCACCATGCCCCAGTGCCACCCATAAATAGTTTTAGTTAAACTAAACTGAGTAATGACAACTGAGTATGAAATATCAGTACAAGAAAGTGGGTTTGATGTATTGTTCTGTTGAAGCAACTCAAAATAAAAACACAAGAAAGCAGTTTTGAATGTAGATGGAATTAACCTCATATATAAAGAAAAAAACAACAACATAAAAATCATAAAGGAGCAGCCAGTGCTCAGTGGCAATTTGCTGGTTAGAGCCTGGTTAGAGTCCCAGTTTTGCCTTCCGACTTGGTCAGGCACCTATATACTGTATACATATACACACACACTCACCGGCTACTTCATAAACAGTGACATAGATTCAACAAGGTTCTGGGAGCATTCGTCAGAGATCTTGGTCCATATTGACATGATAGCACCACACAGTTGCTGCAGATTTACCGGCTGCACATCCATGAAGCGAATCTCCTGTTTGACCACATCCCAAAGGTACTCTATTGGATTGAGATCTGGTGACTGTGAGGCCATTTGAGTACAGTAGACAACCACTGTCATGTTTAAGAAATCAAGACCAGCACAGATCAGGTACTTTTTGGGTGGTGGATCATTCTCAGCACTGCAGTGACACTGATGTGGTAGTGGTGTGTTAGCGTGTGTTGAGCTGTTATGAGTGGATCAGACACCGAAGTGATGCTTGAGTTTAAACCACCTCAGTATAACTGCTGGACTAAAAATAGCCCACCAGCCAAAAATGTGCAGCCACCAGCATCCTATAGGCAACATCCTGTGAGCACTGATGAACGATTAGAGGACGACTAACACAAACTGTCCAACAACAGATGAGCTACTGTCTTTGATTTTACATTTATGAGGTGGAGCAATAAGGTAGATGTCTGTAATAAAGTCGACAGTGAGTTAACAGTGTTTAAAAACTCCAGCAGCATTGTTGAGTCTGATCCAATCGTTCCAGCTCAACACACACTAACACACCAACACCACATCAGTGTCACTACATTGCTCAGAATGATCCACCACCTAAAGAGTACCTTATCTGTGGTGGTCCTGTGAGGGTCCTGACAAAGTATTTAGAGAAACAAATTGACTATGATCTGTAATTGTAGAACATTATGTAGAAGTGCAAAATAAATATCGAAAGGGAATTAAAATCAATATAAATTTTTCCTATTCTACAAAATAAAACACAATTGTTTTTGCACATACACTATATTGCCACAAGTATTCGCTTCTTTGCCTTCATATGCATATGTATACTTGAGTGACATCCCATTCTTACTCCATAGGGTTTAATATGATGTTGGCCCACCCTTTGCAGCTATAACAGCTTTAACTCTTCTGGGAAGGCTTTCCACAAGGTTTGGGAGTGTGTTTATTTGAATTTTTGACCATTCTTCCAGAAGCGCATTTGGGAGGTCAGACACTGATGTTGGACGAGAAGGCAGTCTCCACTCTAATTCATCCCATAGGTGTTCTATCAGGTTAAGTTCAGGACACTGTGCAGGCCAGTTAAGTTCTTCCACAGCAAACTCGCTCATCCATGTCTTTATGGACCTTGCTTTGTGCACTGGTGCACATCCATGTTGAAACAGGAAGGGCCACCCCAAACTGTTCCCACAAAGCTGGGAGGATGAAATTGTCCAAAATCTCTTTGTATGCTGAAGAATTAAGAGTTCCTTTTACTGGAACTAAGAGGCCGAGCCCAACTCCTGAAAAACAACCATAATCCCCCCTCCACGAACTTGGCACAGTGCAGTTAGACAAGTACCGTTCTCCTGGCAACCGCCAAACCCAGACTCGTCCATCAGATTGACAGACAGAGAAGTGTGATCCACTGCTCTAGAGTCTAGTGGCAGCGTGCTTTGCACCACTGCATCCGATGCTTTGCATTGCACTTGGTGATGTAAGGCTTGGATGCAGCTGCTCGACCATGGAAACCCATTCCATGAGGCTCCCTACACACTGTTCTTCAGCTAATCTGAAGGCCGCTTCCACTTCGTGGCTGAGTTGCTGTCGTTCCCAATTGCGTACACTTTGTTACAATACCACTAGCATTTGACTGTGGAATATTTAGTAGCGAGTAAGTTTCACGACTGGACGTGTTGCACAGGTTGCATCCTATGAGGGTATCAAGCTGTAATTCACTGAGCTCCTGAGAGCGACCCATTCTTTCACAAATGTTTGTAGCAGCAGTCTGCAAGCCCAGGTGCTTGAGTTTATACACCTGTGGTCATGGAAGTGATTGGAATACCTGAATTCAATGATTTGGATGGGTGAATGAATACTTTTGGCAATATAGTGGCAACTATAAATGTGTGTGTTTTCTCTCTGACTCACAGCTGACGGCCAACATTGCTAGTGTGAAGGAAACGTGAGTAACATGACTGCAGAGTGTGGAGTGTACGTCCCTGAAGAAATCACTTCAACTACACTGCCTTGCTGGATTGTGTAGCTGCCGAATGTAGGGCTGGTGTTGTGGTGATGACGCTATGAGGGGAAAAAAATTAAAGCTGATTAATGAGCGAGCATGCGACCTACAGTAATGGTTTAATAAATCAATGCTAATCTGTTTCAAAAACTGCTCCGTGTGCAGCGAAGCAGGAGTTAAAGGTTTGTAAATCAGCTGGAATATCGATCCTTGACTGAAACAGGAGCAGAAGGACAAACCTGGCTGAACCTCAAAGAGTTTATGATGCAGTCACACCACTGCTAAATTTAAGTAAAGTTTATTTAGACTCTCCATGAGGACATGGCAAAGCCACGGAGGAACCATTAGGAAGGAAGCAATGTTTTATGACTCCTGAAGGAAAGCGTCTGTTATCTGTTCACCATAGTAAAGAGAACTGTCTAAAATGTCTCAATTGTTAAGGAAAAAGTAGGACCACAATCATTCAGATCCCTAAGTGAATGTAAATGTGCTGTTTTTCTCTTATACATTAACTGAAGGGAACTGTCTTAAATGTGTCTTCTGGTGACTTGCAGCTCATTAGTAAACACAATGAAAAAAACCCCAATTGCTGCCTTGTGTCGATTCCATCAGTGGAAAGACACCACCATAGAAAAAGTCCCAATAATCTATTGATGCATTACTCTTGCTCCCAAGATGCTATGGTGTTACTATGAATAAGATCTGAGGATGCCGAAATTTCACCCCAAAACACCCAACTTGTAAGGTCTGGCGGTTGATTTTATGCCAAAAAAGTGACCTCGTCAGATCGTTTCCATATTCGCACCATATATTTGTGAGACCAAGATGCAGGATGCACAGATTTATCGTTCTGTCACGCTCCTGGTCTGAGATATGGCTATTTGTATTTTGAAGAAAATGACACAATCAATATTGAAAATTGGATGGCCACATTTCAAATTTGGGGAATGATAGAGTCACAATCTACTGAAGCATTACTCTTGCTTCCAAAATGCTATTGTGTCACTATGAAAACAACCTGAAGACGTCTGAAATTTCGCCACAAAACAACAAAATCATGAGGTTTGGTGGTTACGAAAAATTTGATTTTAGGCCAAAAAATGTCATCTCCTCAGGTTTTTTTCCATATTTGCATGATAGTTTTGCGAGACCAAGTAGATACAGGATGTGCAGATTTCATGTTCTATCACGCTCCAGACCCCTGAGCTATGATGATTTGAATTTTGAAGAAAATAATAAAGCAATCAACTTTGAAAACTGGATGGCCACTTTTCAAATCTGGAGAAAGCTACAGTCACAATAATCTGATGCATTACTCTTGCTCCTAAGATGCCACGGTGTTAAAATGAAAAAGATCGGATTGCTGGTTTGTGCCACTAAAATCAACGTTTGTGCTATTTTAATTGCCAACTTAATTAAGCAGGATTTTAGTAAATGGCATGCGTTACCCATTCAGCCAGAATTGCACCAACGGTTTTACCACTCCTGTTGGAGTGAATGAGAAGAGCTGTTTGATTAGTCAAAATGTGGTCTCCACTGGTGAACTTTTAGCCCATACCTAAGTTATTTAAGTGTCCCAAGCCCCAGTACTACAAAAAATGCTCCATTAAGTGACACCTTTGTTAAACTCCGTGTTTTTTTGTGGAGCAATTAAAACAGCACAAATGTTTACTTTAACGACACAAACCAGCACTAATGCAGAATAAACGAATAAGACCATTTTGATGCGATGTGGTGTCTGATGGGGGGCTGCGTGACGTCACAGGTAATAAAATGCACTGTTTAATTTCTTAAAAACAGCACAAACGCTGATTTCTACAGCACAAACGAACAGTAGTATTTAAATTCCGTTTTTGATTACAATGGGGTGCCAGCTTCACCGGATTAGAAAAACCATGAGATTGGCTAACAAGACGGTGTTCAAAGTCCTTGTATGGCCAAAAAAAAGGAGGAGTTTGGTGTAATGTGTAGAAGATGTACGATATTTAGCGTATTATTTGATTAAAAATCTGTAACAGATTTGGTTAAGCAGCAGACATGTAAGTGTCCAGGTTCTAATTTATTTATGAATGTTGTTTCACTGATGCTTTTTGGACGGACTATTTTTCCACCATAAACCGCACGAGCTAATGCTATAGTTTTATTGAGCTGTGTTTCTTTCTCAGCTCTCTCCAAAAAAAAAAAAAGCTGCGGTGCTGATAAGGCGATTTCTGTAAGAGAGACACACCCATCGCTATGGCTGGCACAGTACAGGCGCACAAGTAACACACAAGCTCTTTCGCACGCGGTCACACACACACACACACACACACACATCGTGACACGGACAAAGAGGACACCGGCAGGGAGGAAACTGTGAAGGGAACGGATGCTGAGGAGGAGAAAGGAGGAGAGGACCAGCGTGTTTACCGATGCTCGCTACTACTCGATTCAGTGAATCGACTCCTTTGACTCTATTGTGTCGATTCGTTTTACTCAGTGTCTCATTCACTTGTAAACTGCCTACATGCAGTGAATTATCAGTACATGCCATCCTACTTCTTCTAACAAAAATTAAGGAGCAGCTTTATAAGTGTGCGATTACCACAACCAATCATTTCTACAATAACAAATCTATTTTAAAGTAGGATTTCTTGAATGAGAGGAATTAATTCAATTAATGAATCTTGTACAAGCAAATAAGGTAGGAATATTTTAGTTTAAGTGGAAATATTGATGGTTTACCATTTAAAAGTACTGAACCCATTCACAAATTTAACCTCAGTTATCCTGGTTAGGATCACCAGATGCAGGCTCAGCAGTCTATTGTAGGGTTGGATAGGGATTGCTGTTGCTGTTGATCCCACTGACCAGCCTCCCCTCCAACAAACACAGCCAATCATGTCTGCATGGGATGCCAGACTTGCTGGAAGGCACCGCTGAGACTTAAATCTGGGTTCATGTGGTTGTAGGCTTGCATATTGCATATTTCTCCATGAGAAAATGCCCACATTGTTTAAATGTGTGTAAGTGTAATTAAGTATAATATCCACTAGATAATCTATAATCTCATTTGTGGTCAGGAATGAGCAAAGCTGAGTACTGAGCTTTTGTGAAGTGCCAGAATACTAGGGAAGGTCCAGGTACTCAACAGAACAAAACATTAACATTTAATCACTTAGCCCTTATCCAGAGCCATTTACAACTGATACAATCTTACAATCCAATCAATTGTGGGTTAATGGTCTTGCTCAAGGACCCAACAGTGGCAGCAGTGGGATTTCAACCCTGTAACTTAACCACTTTAACCATTAGGCTATACCACAGTGATGTAAAGGTGCCAAAACTGATAAGTCCACCTTGTAATGCAGTATGTACTGATGCAGTATCTAGAAGGCTAAAGCAGTATATTATCAATGTCTATATTACATTTTGGGGACCTATGATAGAACGACCTGATATTTGTTTGTACCTTGTGGGGACATTTGGCTGGTCCCGAGGAAACTTGTGTTTTCGAAAATACAGAAACTGCAACTTGAAAAACCAAAAGAGTCAAAATATTTGGGACTGTTTTAGCCTAGGCGGTTAAGGTACTGGACTCAAGATCAGAAGGTCCAGTGTTCAAATCCCACCTCTGCCAAGCTTCCACTGCTGGGTCTTTGAGCAAGACCCTTAACCTATAGTTGCTGGGATTGTAAGACTGTATAAATTGTAAGTCGCTCTGGAGAAAGGTTTCTGTTAAATGACATAAATGTAAATTTGATGAGGTTAAGGTTAGGGTTAGGTGTAGGGGTAAGTGTACCTACAGTAATCATTATGTCAATGGGAAGTCCCCACAAAGATAGCGAGGCAGTCAGGTGCTCTCTACGAATAAGAACACATTAGGATCAGAGTCGTCGCCGCTTAGCTTTAAGCACAAAAAATTGTTAATGCTTGTGAATCAATTCTTTCGAAAGATTCGTTAGGGAAAGGAACCGATTCGTTTGTGAATCCTATTATTAGTGGACGCATTCTCATGGGGAGAGAGGGAGAGAGAGAGAGAGAGATAGAGCGCACTTTGTTCAGCTCCGCGGATGCCACCGCTCAGGTAAACGGCGCTCGCACTGCAGTTGGTAAATAACGCAATAAGTGAGAAAGGATGCACTGAGGTGGAGGAGGTGGAGGAAGAGGAAAGGGAGAACTGGTGAAGGCGCTGATGTCTGCACCATGGAGAAACGGGCTCTGGTGACGGCGGCGAGCTTGTGCATGAGCGTCCTGGCGCTCGTTCTGCTGGTCACCGCCATCTTCACCGACCACTGGTACGAGACGGACACGCGGCGACATAAGCGCAACTGCGACCGGTACGGGGCTGAGTCCACCGACCAGAAGAACCGGGACATGCCCATCTACCACCTGCCGCTGGTGGACAGCGGGGGAAGCGGGGGCTCGAGACGGAACAGCGTGGCTCTGATGAAGCCCATACACGTCGGGAGTCGGGAGGAAGAACTGCTGGAGAACTGGAGGGCGATTTTGGGCATGGGCATCCTAGAGACCGAGTGCGGCCGTCCGCTCTTTCCCACGCACTCCGGGCTGTGGAGGAAATGCTACTTCCGGGGCGTGGATCCGGACATCGATCGGCTCATTTCAAAGGGTAACGTCTAATTCTCACACCCGTGCACCTGCCACAGAGGTGCGCTTTGTATATGTGCCCAATCAAGCTATTGGTGCTTAGCGCATCAGGAGATAGCCTTCTGTTTTACTGGTGAACCTTTTAATAGTGGGACATGGTGGTGGTGTTGTGTTGCTTTTAGAAGTGTATCAAATGTCCACGGTGTACAATATCCACGCTTACAGTGTCTGCTAAAAATAACTTGTTTTTTTGGACCAGCACTAATTAGTGTGCTAGTATTGTACTGGGGGGATGTTTTTTATCAGCATTGTGCTGGTTCAGAGTCTGGTTTACCTTGCTGGTCATGCATGTAAACTCCTGCATAAGCCGGTTGATTAAAAAGCCACCAGCTTCACATATGGTGATGGTTATACCCACAGTACCAGCATTCAGTGGGACCAAATTTTTTTGGTCTTGCCCGCACCAACATGCCATGGTGGTGACCATCACAGGCAAGTGTCCAGGACACTCCATGCACAGTGTGTATCATGTATTAGTTTTTTATCTGGTTTGTTGCACACACAGTGAAAATGGTGCGCCACGAAAATCAGTGGTGCTGCAATATTTGTTGATTTCCACTGGGTGTAATAGGAGGCTGACAAATTTCACATTGCAAAATAAGAATAAGGTACAAATTGCACCTGCATGGTGCATGATGTTGAATATACAAAAGTCTATATATAACATATTGTCGACCATTGGACCCAAAAATTTCAAACTTGGATTCCTTACTGTTTTCCACTGATATTCATTACAAATCTTTGTGAGAGTTAGCATATCTTAGCCTTTTCCCCCTGGTCCAATTACAAAAAAGTGTTTTTTTCAATGCCACCTTTCCAAATAGACCATTCCTGACTGCAGAAGGGTCAACTTGGCATCCCGATAAAGCTGCAAGATGCTGCTATTGCATCAAGAGTTACTGCTTAAAAATGTCCTGTATTTTCTGGTTGTATTGTAACAAGGAGACTGAGAAATAATTATATATGGTCATTATACCACAGTTGAAACAATTGTATATATTTCCTAATGGTAGCCTACGACTTTGCACAGTACTGTATATGTATGTCCAAGGTACTGAATACGTTGCATTGGGAAAACTATGGGTGGGTGGCTGTACCCCCATGAAAGACTGTAGAACCCACCCAATTGGATTTATAGTATAGACCCTAGATTTAACTTGCCTATGTGCCTATAAAAACTGGTCTTACTATAGACAAAACTTAGTTTGCGTAAAGACAATCTTTGTTTTCTAACTTCATTTTATTCTCTCATATTATAAGTTATTTCTTTTGTAAATTGGTTAGTTCTGCTGGTTTTCTCAGTAACTGTTTACATGCACACTCGTAATTTCGTTAGTAAGCTTATGAAGATGGCTTTGTATAAATCAGGTGCAAAAAAGGAACAATAAGGAACATAGGAAGAAGAAATAGTTACTACAAATGAGTGTATGGCAAAGTCCTTTAAAATAGATTCCTCCGTTTTGCATCCGTTTAGTCAACTAGATACACCAGAGGGTTTCTATTCCACACTGAGCAACAGCAGCTGGAAAATAGGTACGGTGAATATGTCAAAAGAAGTTTGCAACATCTCATGCATCAAGCTGTGAACAAAATCTAAAAGTAATGTGACAGATGTGCTAGGAAGTAAATCAAATCTATCCTCAACACTAAGTTTGAAAACATTCGGGGCCTTTACAACGACTAGTATACAGTGGGGCAAAAAAGGATTTAGTCAGCCACTGATTGTGCAAGTTCTCCGACTTAGAAAGATGAGAGAGGTCTGTAATTTTCATCATAGGTACACTTCAACTATGAGAGACAAAATGAGAAAAAAACAGGAAATCACATTGTAGGATTTTTAAAGAATTTAATTGTAAATTATGGTGGAAAATAAGTATTTGGTCAATAAATTTGGTTCAACTCAATACTTTGTAACATAACCTTTGTTGGCAATGACACAGGTCAAAGGTTTCCTGTAAGTCTTCACCAGGTTTGCACAAACTGTAGCTGGTATTTTGGCCCATTCCTCCATGCAGATCTCCTCTAGAGCAGTGATGTTTTGGGGCAACACAGACTTTCAACTCCCTCCACAAATTGTCTATGGGGTTGAGGTCTGGAGATTGGCTAGGCCACTCCAGGACCTTGAAATGCTTTTTATGGAGCCCCTCCTTCGTTGCCCGAGCATACCTGGACATGTATTGGCTTTGGCTTTGGGATTGAAGCAGGTGGGCACGCCTGGCACTGCAGGATCTGAGTCTCTCTTGGCATAGTGTTTTACTGATGGTAGCCTTGTTACGTTGGTCCCAGCTCTCTGCAGGTCATTCATCAGGTTCCTTCATGTAGTTCTGGGATTTTTGCTCACCGTTGTTATGATCATTTTGACCCCACAGGATGAGATCTTGCGTGGAGCCCCAAATCAAGGGAGATTATCAATGGTCTTGTATGTCTTCCATTTTCTTATAATTGCTGCCACAGTTGATTTATTCACACCAACCTGCTTGCCTATTGTAGATTCACTCTTCCCAGCCTGGTGCAGGTCTACAATTTTCTTCCTGGTGTCCTTCGACAGCTCTTTGGTCTTGGCCATGGTTGAGTTTGTAGTCTGACTGTTTGAGGCTGTGGACAGGTGTCTTTTATACAGATAACGAGGTCAAACAGGTGCCATTAATACAGGTAACAAATGGAGGACAGAAGAGCTTCTTAAAGAGGAACTTACAGGTCTGTGAGAGCCAGAAATCTTGCTTGTTTTTGGGTGACCAAATACTTATTACTTTCCACCATAATTTACAATTTAAATTCTTTAAAATCCTACAATGTGATTTCCGGGATTTTATTTCTCATTTTGTCTCTCATAGTTGAAGTGTACCTATGAAGAAAATTACAGACCTCTCTCATCTTTCTAAGTAGGAGAACTTGCACAATCAGTGACTGACTAAATCCTTTTTTGCCCCACTGTATGTTATTTACGCATCCACCCTTCAACCTGTCTGTACCTGGTGGTGAGTTTGCGTTTAGTAAAATGAAGCTTAATATAATACGTAACTTTGTTACTAAGAAAGTTCATTTAGGAAATGCAAATAGGAATATAGCTGACTGCGGTCACCTAAATGGCCGAGCTCTTATTTTAGCGGTATTACGGTAGTAAGTTAATTGTTTTACTTTGTCTAAAACATGTTCAGTGTGTGCAGGTAGGAGTTCATAAATATTTTGTACTTGGCTTAATATGGATGAATGGCTAAATGTGTAATATTGTATAATGCATTTGCATAGTGCTTTTAGAATTATGCAATATTTTTTAGTGTGGCATTACAGGTGGGTATATTTTTGGAACTTGGGTGCAGGTGCAGTCGTGAATTTTTTTGTGGTGGATTTTGGGGGCCTTTTAAAATAGTTTGGTTTGGAGTCAGGCCTGCTCGTCCTTGATTCATAGTGAGTTTTTGTACATTTTGATGATTTATTATCAGATTGTAAATGTACCGGTAATATCTGTGGTAAAAAGCTTAAATAATTAAAAGCTCTAATATTTTCCTTGGTAGCACTGGCTGTATCCGGTGAACTGACACTCCCTGCTGACTTGTGGTATTAGGTAGCGCGTTGAACCCCCTTTTGCCTTCAGAAACTTTTTTATTTCTTCATGGTATAGATTCACCAAGGTGCTGGAACACACCTCAGAGATTCTAGTCCATAGTTGACATGACAGCATCACACAGTTGCTTCAGATTTGTCCAACTGCTCGTCCATGATGCAAATCTCCCTGTTTTCATCAATCAAACCACTGCCAAAGGTGCTCTACTTGGATTGAAATCTGGTGACTGTAGAGGGCCATTTGAATACAGTGAAAACTCACTGTCCAGTTTGTGATGATTTGAGCTTTGTGGACATAATGCATTATCCTGTTGGAAGCAGGCATCCGAAGATGATACACGTGTTCATAAAGGGATGGGACACGGTCAAAGCAACAATATTCAGGTAGGCTGTTGTGTTAAAAACAACGCTCAGTTGGTATTAAGGGGGCCCAAAGTAGATATCCCCCATACCATTACCACCACCACCACTGGCCTGAACCGTTGACCCCAAGTAGGATGGAGCCTTCTTGTTCTTTACGCCAAATTCTCATCCTACCATCTGAATGTCACTGCAGAAATCAAGACTCATCAGACCAGGCAACATTTTACCAATCTTCTGTTGTCCATTTTTGCTGAGCCCTTGTGAATTGTAGCCTGAGTTGCCTGTTCTTAGCTGACAGGAGTGGCATCCGGTGTGGTCTTCTTTTGTGGTAGCCCAACTGGTTCAAGGATCTATGCTTTATAACAAGTGGTTATTTGGTTTATGACAAGTGGTAATTTGAGGATCTGTTGTTTACTATCAGCTCAAACCAGTCTGGTCATTTCCCACTCACTTCTGGCATCAACAAGGCATGAACTGCAGCTCACTGGATATTTTTTTCTTTTTCAGACCATTCTCTGTGAACCCTAGGGATGGTTGTGTGAAATCCCAGTAGATCAGCAGTTTCTGAAATGCTCAGACCAGCCCGTCTAGCACCAACAACCATGCCACATTCAGAGTGTCTTAAATCACCTTTTTTCCCCATTCTGATGGTCGGTTTGAACTTCAGCAGATTGTCTTGTCTTGTAGTTTAACCCTGCTCTCTATGTATATTTATATGTGATCTCTATTTATATCTTGCTTTCCCCTTTTTGTTTGACTTATGCCGCTGTAACACACGAATTTCCATCCATCCATCCATCCATCCATCCATCCATCCATCTATCCATCCATCCATCCATCGAAATGCATTGACTTTTTGCCATGCAACTGAAAGCTAACAGCTACCCAGTACTTCCAGAGAAAATGGCCAGATAAATGTGTATTGCTGAGACCATGTGCACAAAAAAAAAAACTCTTCACTGTCTTCACGAAACGGCTCAGTGCACCTATTGCATTCTTGTTATCTGAAGCATTTTGGGATATTATCATCTAGGGATATCTGTCACAGAATGCAAAGGATGGAAGTTTTTGGCTTCATGCAAGAGTTTTAAATAAACCTTATTAGGCTATCCAGTACTAATATAATATGCATATCTATGGGAACAGACTGGGCCAAAAACCAATTGTGTTACAGTTTTCATAGCCTGGTATCTATGAATTAATATGAAGGAATGGGCAGGTGAATTGGATATGAGGGATCAACAATAGTCAGGCTTGAACTCCTTTTGGCTAGGTTTTTGTGTACGTCTGGGATGGAATAATGATTGCAACTGACCCTCTCTGCTGACTGTGTGATGCACTGCAGTTTCACCATCTGTAGTAAGTAATTAGCGCTGAGATAGACTGACCACATGGTGTGTGGTGTCTAGAAGATGGCATGAAAATTAATCAGAACTGTTAAGTCCACAAAAATGATTTTCCACACAGAAGTGTTGGTTTTCTGATTAGTTGGGCAGTGCGGGAGACTACATAGTTATCCGAATTACATAACATGTTGTTTAAATATCTTTTATTTATGATATAGAAATTCGGAAATAAGGAAAAATACTTGACGGTGAAACCAGGATTATTACTGAAGTTATAGTGTCCTTTGCTTTCACCTCATCTTTTATATAACACAGTAGGTTGAAAGTTACCTGTTACATAAGGTATTGTGATAATTCTTGGGTATCAATGTGGGCAGCAGGTAGTCTTATTCCTACACAGTTCCAGGTATGCAGGCTTGATACTTCCTCCTTCCGTTCTACTCAGTTTCTGATCATTGGGTAGAAATACTGCTATATGTTTTGTCAGTGTGGGGTTACCTATGCTGGACTGATGAAATTTCCAAGCGTATTTCCAGGTAACATGGATAAAGCAATTCCTAAAGAGGAATGGATGAATGAAGGGCCTCAAAGAGCCCAACAGCATGGTGGAGCTGAGATCTGAACTCACAACCTTCTGTTTAGTAACTCAGAACCTTAGAGATTAAAGCCCTAGTGTCCTGTAAAGTATAAACTCATGACCAAAATCTGCTTTGGATCTGGACATCAGCAAAGCAGTGTAAGGTGGTATCTAGGAGTGTAAAAGAGTTCAAGGCTGAGATGGGGGCAGTTTAATAATCTATCAGTGCCTGAAATGTCTATTGGCGCTGATGTTCAGAAGAGCAGACAGCAACAGGGGTTTTACCAAGGAACACTGGTGCTCCTGATTTGAAATGAATAAGAGCACACAAAAAAATCTGCAAGCACAAACTTACTAACTTCCTTTTTGTTACTTTATTATATACATAGGCATAAATAACAATTTTGTTCAGTGATGCATGGGACTAGAGAAAAGTTTTCTAGAATTTTCTTTTTGTCGTGGCAGGGTGAGGAAATGATCCAACTTTGCTCACTGCACGTCACAAGTAGCTTTAACTTATAATAAAGGTACATTGAGGGAATAGTTTCTGAGCCATTCTTACTTTTAAAAAAATACAGCACGATTATTTAAACATACAACGTTATAAAAGTTAATGTGTAATATTTGGAATGTATAAAATGTAACTGCAGGCTTATGTCGAATAATTAAAAATAACACAACATGACTGAATTACATTGCACCTGTTCTGTGTCTCAGGTGATAAATATGTATGTAATTATGTAAATGTACTTGTTATAAATTTCACATATTAATACATTGACCCTTTCTAGTCTTAATCAAACAATTTATGTCAAGGTACCAGCTAAATGTGCTGTGATGTAATCAGTAACTCAGTAGACTGTCTCATCAACCATTATCATTTAGAAAGCTCTACATAGAGAACGCCCAGCATAGGAAGTAGGAGGCAAGGGCACTCCATAGGCGTTGAGACAGACCCGATGAATAGTCGATAAAAGTTCTGGCACACTCAGGTCAAAATGTCGTCTTGCTCAAGTGCTATCAAATAAATAGTTCATTCGCAATTCTTTAAAAAGAAGGTACAAATGTGAGCAAACCTCTTGCACTGTAGAGCCCTGAGCAAAAAGTTTGGTGTTCATCTATAGCTGCTTGAGATAAAGATACTGTATATGGTGCTACCCCAATCCAATTAAGCAGAAAAGTTTGAATTCTAAACCTAAGGCATTATGATTTGTAGCTGGCACAGCTGTGTACAGTTTTGGAGATATGGACATTGGGACCCTAAATTACCATTGTCCTGCCTTGTGTCTTCATGTTAGTGTTTAGAGCCAAGTGCATAAAACCCCCTAATGCCCCTTTCTCCAAAATCTTGTTTGGGTTCATCTCCAGTTTGATGGACTTTCTAAAGGTGACAGGGGGAAAGCATTGAAGCTAAATCCCAATCAATACAGATTATGGAGATGAGTGCCAGATTAGAGATACAAGTTTGCATAGTCATGCCATTGACCTTCGGGGGCACAATTTTAAGCAGCACTAAGCAGACTTTGTTTGGCTGATCTTTATTACTGAAGAACCCATTATATAGAGCTGAGATTTAAGTGCATTTGGGTATTGGTTAAAGATATTTGAATATCCTTCAAGTGCATAGATCATTCCTTAGAATGTATATGATTACCTAACTGAGAAATGAATTTCTGAAGCCATATACAGCATTGGGATTTTAACGTTACAGATAAATAGTGTGCCCTAAGTGAAATCTCTCTTCGTGCCATGTTCTATGTTGTATCCGCCAGAATACAGAATAATATCTGCTATGCAAGTGGTTGTGTCTCCTGCCTCTGTGTGTGTGTGTGTGTGTGTGTAGCGAGCAATGACTTTCAGATTGAGGAGACAGCAGGTGCAACCAGCCAGTTGTTAATAATGGTTGTGGGTTTTTAAAACTGGTTTATACTCCTGCACGTATCTATCTGCAAATGTCACCATACTTGCACTCGCTCTGGTCTCTGCGCTACCGAGGTATGTTTGACGCACAGCCTCACAGATTTAGATTTTTGGAGGTGTATTTGGTGCCTGTCGACTCCTCTGAGAGCATTTACAAGCTAAGCTAAACTCTCGAAGGTAGAAGAAGCATCTCTACAGGAGCGGAATACAGGCTTTAGCATTAGTGTGTGGGCAGTGGTGGCTCTGACCTATTTGCTACCATCCTTGCAGCCCACCTCCACACATCCCCTCAGAATTCAACCACACAACCAACTATGTAAGGGAAAAAATAGAGAAAGATCTACAAATAATGCATGAAAAAATACAAAATAAAAATAAAACACTTACAGAGATCATTGGGAGTGCTTTATGGAGCTCGACTGATCTTCAACCTTCTGCTCTCTCCATGCATGCATCTTATGTCATATTTGTATGTTGCAGCCATCTGTGAAGTGTTTTTTTCTTTTTAACAATTTTCTCATTACACTTAATCTCCATTCACACAGAACACTCTGTTCAGGATTGCATGCCATTTGCAAATCATGGTTCTACTTGAATTCTTCATACCATTTCACTTTGGTGTGAGGAGTGGCATTTGATTGCCTTTGACTAAGGCTGTATTTTTAGCAGCTTCTGTGGATTGGAAGTAAGAGCCAGCTGCTGGAAGCAGCACTCCCTTGAGTATTTGGGTTCGAACCCTGAGCTGGTCTTGCAATGTAAAGGTCAGGTGGTGCTTTGGCGGAACCACTGGCACCATGTCCAGGGTGTGTCTCTGCCTGCTCCTAAGGAATTCAGTAATAAGCTCTGAATCCCCATGACCTTGACCAGGATAAGTGGGGGTAATTGGGCTGCTTTGCATTTTAATGCTGTTTTTGTCACGAGGGGACCATCGCAGGCTCACAAGGGTTGTTGTTGCAGTGTCAGGGGATCATTCCTCCTCCCTCAGGCATGGCCACGGTGACTGTGAGTGCATCTACATGCACTGAATAATCCGATAACTGCAGAATTTGATTTTGAGAGTCAAAGTTTACATGCACCTGAGTACTCACATAATAGGAAACCTATTGGATAATCGGATTTCTACTTTGCAATCAGCCAATAATCTCGTAGAAATATGTGACATAAACTTAGTACTTTAATATTAAATAATCAGATTATTCAGTGAGTGTGTTTACATGCACTTTATAATCCGATCATCGCTGGATTTCTGCAGTTATCTGATTATTCAAGTGGTCGTGTATACAGTATACTCCGATCTAGAAATCAGATTAAGAAATCCGAAAAAGAGACCGGGATTTTATTCCAGTAATTGGATTAGGCTACTCTTCTGTATACCAGTTAACCAATTTCCTAACCTGACACGGTTGACAGGTCCACCTATTATATGATGTGGTTTTCACTTTTTTCCACTGTCTGTGATGGGTTTTGTCTAGTGGGATCTGGAAAACCCCGAATTTGATTACTTAATATTAAAATTTGAAGTTTGTGTCACATATTTGTGTGAGATTATTGACTGGTGGCAAAGGTTAGTGTATTGTATATAATGCAAAAAAATATTTTTGAACGCTGATTAGCACTGATAGCATTAAAGGTAAAATAGTGTTAGATTAATATTGGATTAAACGGTTGTCTTTGCGCACCCAGTTGGTGGAAGAGGGCTAATATGAACAGCTTTTAGCCACTCAATGCAATTTTTGAACTCTAAGTTGAGAAGAGCATTTTTTTATCAAGAGGAAAAAACTGGCACAAGCGACTATTATGAGCTTGATCAAAACTAAGAGTTGAGACTATAGGTAAATCACATTTGCCAGACAAAAACACAAATTGACTTGACTGGGAGAGGAGAGAAAACAAAAAGATTTTTAAAAAGTCAGTTCCATTATTAGTTATTAAAGCAATCTAAACCAAGCACAAATATATGCTCCAATTCATGAGCCTTATCATTTCTAGACTTAAGATATTCTGTGGTGTCTTGTTTTAACAGAGAAAATGCTAATTAGACTTTTTCCTTTTGATATGTTCTTTCTACAGCTCATAGGTGAACACTAATTAGCTAGGTAATGTTAGGTGACATAAAATCACATCACATCAAAATATCTTCAGTCACAGTAACAAAAAATTCAAGTTGTGTAACCTCTAGTGTTAAAAAAGCAGAGAAAAGAAGGTATACAGTGGTGTGAAAAAGTGTTTGCCCCCTTCCTGATTTCCTATTTTTTTGCATGTTTGTCACACTTAAGTGTTTCAAAACATCAAACCAATTTAAATATTAGTGAAAGACAACACAATGAAACACAAAATGCAGTTTTTAAATGAAGGTGTTTATTATTAGGGGAGAAAAAAAATCCAAACCTACAGGGCCCTGTGTGAAAAAGTGAACAACTGAGGAAGAAAGTAATTGAGATCTATCAGTCTGGAAAGGGTTATAAAGCCATTTCTAAAGCTTTCGGACTCCAGCGAACCACAGTGAGAGCCATTATCCAAAAAGATGAAAAGATGAAAACCACCGCTGAGCAAAAAGAACATTTAAAGCTCTTCTCAGTTTTTCCAGAACACATCTTGATGATCCCCAAGACTTTTGGGAAAACATACTGTGGACTGACAAGACAAAAGTTGAACTCTTTGGAAGGTGTGTGTCCCATTACATCTGGTGTAAAAATTACACAGCATTTCAGAAAAAGAACATTATAGCAACAGTAAAATATGGTGGTGGTAGTGTGATGCTCTGGGACTGTTTTGCTGCTTCAGGACCTGCTTCAGTGCTTCAGACCTGCTTCAGTGATAAATGGAACTATGAATTCTGCTGTCTACCAAAATATCCTGAAGGAGAATGTCCGGCCATCTGTTCGTGACCTCAAACTGAACGAAGTTGGGTTCTGCAGCAGGACAATGATCCAAAACACAGCAGCAAGTTCACACCTCTGAAGGGCTGAAAACAAAATGAAGACTTTGAGTGGCCTAGTCAAAAGTCATGACCTGAATCCTATTGAGATGCTGTTGGCAATTGACCATTAAAAAGGCCGTTCATGTCTAAAACCCCAACCCCACCCTCCAATGTTGGCTGAATTACAACAATTCTGCAAAGATGAGTGGCCACAATTCCTCCCACACTGCACAGTTATCGCAAACGCTTGGTTGCAGTTGTTGCTGCTAAGGTGGCCCAACCAGTTATTAGGTTTAGGGGGCAATCACTTTTTCACACAAGGCCATGTACGTTTGGCTTTTTTTTCTCCCTTAATAATAAACACCTTCATTTAAAAATTGCATTTTGTGTTTACTTGTGTTGTCTTTGACTAATATTTGGTTTGATGTTCCGAAACAGTTAATTGTGCAAACATGCCAAAAATTAGGAAATCAGGAAGGGGGCAAACAACTTTTCACACCAACAGGGGGCAAACATGTTTTCATATATATATATATATATATATATAGATATAGATATAGATATATATATATATATATATATATAGATATATATATATATAGATATAGATATATAGATATATAGATAGATAGATATAGATATATAGATATATAGATAGATAGATATATATGCAATTTTCTAGGCTCCTGTTCTGTAATTTACTCATAGTTTTCTATACATTTCCCTGCTGTTCTTGGTCAGGGTCTGTGGAGGACACAGGGGTCAGGTGTGCACATAAATGTGCCCTAGATGGGACATCAGTACATCACAGAACCAGCAGAGGCCATTATTGTGGCACCAGGGGCAATCCCCCAACCACCCTCTAGTCATGTGTGACTACCAAGCAGACTGGTAGAAACAGTCCGTCCTCAAACTTGGTTCCCTCTCTTGCTCCATCAAATGAGCTGGCAGTGGCTGATAGTCTTGTTGACTGCATCTCCATTATGTAACAAGGGAAATATCTATGTTCCAGCAAATTACTACCTTGTTCGTATATGTCACGCTTGCAGACAGGGACGAGGACGGAGACAGACATAGTTGCAAGTGGTGGTGGTTTATTAAATGACAGGTTGGATACACAGACAAGACACAGACAATATATTGGAGCAAGTGTGAACAAACAGAGGCTAATAGGCTAACAATAATGAGACACAGGGCTAGGATACACAGAGATACAAGGCATGTTGACAAGACAAGGACACAGTAAGCACACACAGGAATCTACACATGGCAATACACAGAAATGCACAGAACTACAAGTAGTCCCTGTTTTACGATTTTTCAACTTTACAATGGGAATCTGATAATACACATAAATACACTTCTCGGTTTTACAATATATTTCAACTTACAATGGGTTTATCATAACATGTCCCCATTGTAAATTAGGGAGCACCTGCACTTACTAAGACAGGGATACTTAATCACCCAGTACAGGAAGCTAAGATCAAGTACACAACACAAGACAGGGTCAAATACATAAAACAGAAAGAGACAAACCACGAACAGGAGCAAGGCAAGCCAGGACCAGGAACAAACCAACAAGCTAAGTGTTACAAGACCCAACAAGGAGGTGAAGAAGAATATGGAGGGAGGGTTATATAGGGGAAACACAGCCAGCTGTAATTAAGCCCCTGGGTGTGGAAGGAGAAAAGGGTCACAAGGGATCCATGTAGGACGATGTAGCTTCCAGGCTGCTACCGGCACATATCATCCTGACGATGTTATTGAACGTTAGAACGCACATAATAATTGCCAAGCGTATTTGTGCAAACAAAACATGTTTAGTTGTGTGTTGAGGTAAATGAATGAGATTGAGCTGCATAGCATTCATCACTGGGTTGGTGATTTTTGTCCTTTCTATACATAACCGGGAACGTGATGTGCTATTTAATTGTTGTTGTAAATGAATTATATGAATGCTAAGTGTGTAGTATACAGATGTCCCATCTTAGAATCCTTAAAAGAAGGGGCTAGTACTTGAAACAAGTAAACATCCCTGATTTTATATCAATAGTATTGACAAGGCAATCATAGAAAGTGGTGATTTGTTCTTGTTTTGGTGCCTCAAGTGCTTAAAATAAATCAGAAGCTCTGCGAGTGAAACTGATAAGAAACTTGCGCTTAAAATAATTTTAACTTACCTTTACAGTAAAACAAAAAATCTTCACAGAAAATAAAAAAGATAATGTTGAGATCATATCACCTGCTAAGATTTTATTTCCAATCATGCCAAATCATACATACTACTGCAAAAGCAAGCTGTTGCAGTATATGTGTGAAACAGCACTGGAAAACAGACCAGAGCAAAAAACTATTTTAATCCAAACACAACACGCTAACGCTGAGCATTCTGCAAATTCAACATTAGGAGGCTCAGAAAAAAAGTGTTATCACTCCCTCGGCGCAGGAGGAGGGACACTGCCAAAACGAGTGCTGAGTGAGAGAAATAATAGCAGAAGGTCACACAGTTTGGGAGTGAGCATTACACACAAATTCAGAAGAATGGAGGCACGATTGTTGGCATCGCCACAATAAAAGAGTGGAGACACAACACATCCAACACCAAAAAAATGTGGATGTGTTTCTGTGTTAAATAATGGCATTCTTAAGTACAAGGATTAACTAAAAATGTTTTCTTCCCTCGTGCAGGCTCTGAGACTGTCCAGGGACAGCAATTTCTCGTTGTGTGTGCGTGTGAGTGTGTGCGTGTGGTGTGTGGGAGGAAGAGGATGCGTGAGTGGAATTACCTAATTAAGCATTCCTTATGTTTCAGCTGCACAAGCAAGCTGTTGTTTTCATCCTGTCGGCCTGTGTGTTTTTTTTTTTTTGTCAACATCTGTGCTAACTCTTTCATTGTGTGTGATCAATTTAGTTGGATGCTTAGAACTAAAATAATCCAATACATTTTCTAAGACTTTACCCTCATTAAATGTTCCAGGCTCTAAAAAACAAGACACTAGCACCATTTCATTGCTGGTGCTGGTTTATGATGGTTTGTGCTGGTCCACTACTGGTTTTAGCTGGTACACTAGCATGGTATTCTCATGTTGTCAATGGGTAATAGTAGACAGTATTCCAAATGTCTTCAGAAAATGGCAGTGGCGTGCAGTGCATATATGGGTACTCCTTCTGCGCCCATACACATATATAAACTTAGGCTTGTCCTTAAATCACTGTGTGACTTTCAAAATACAGATTAGCAGCCCACAAATGCAACTACTACTATTTTTGCATAGCTTAATTTTCTGTGTAACGAGTTTGAAAATAATCCACAAATCCTACAAACACAGATGCTCAACCAAGTAGAATAACTAATTTCTCATGTTTACAGTATGCCAGGGCAGAGGACTGTGGCGCTGGGGTCAGCGGTAGCGACCGCAGTGCAGGGATCGGTACTAAAGACCGCGGTACGGGGGTTGGCGGCAGCGAACGCGGCGCAGGGATCGGTACTAAAGACCATGGCACAGGGGTCGGCATTAGCGACCAGTGTGCAAGAGGCTTAAGTACACATGCTCAGGTACCGAGCCCAGGGGCGCAGCAAACTCCTCATGTACAGAGCTCAAGGGCACAGCGAGCTCAGGTATGGAGCTAGGTAGCACTAACTGCTCAGGTATGGAACTAAAGGGCGCGGCGAGCTCAGATACGGAGCTGCTACTGCGTGATAAGGGACTGGTATGAGCCGGACACGAGGAAGGTGGTGAGCTGGAGAACGAACCGGCCCACTGTAGAAGGCGGGTGTCGGAACGGATGGCCAAATCGTACAGATCAGCCTGGGAGGCAGGGTCTGGAAGAAAGAACAGCTCGTTCCTCAACTTCTCGCTAAGGCCAAGCTCACGGAACTCCCGCACATATTCAGCGACCACCCTGAACCCCTGGGAGATGCCAAAAATATAGGACGGCACTAGTTGCTCAGGTACGGAGCAAATGTGCACAGAAACGGAGGTATGGGCGCAGCAAGCTCAAGAACGGAGCAGGGCAGTGCTAGCTGCTCAGGTATGGAGCTAATGAGTGCGGTGAGCTCAGGTACGTAGCTACAAGATGCGGTGTGCTTAGGAACGAAGCTAACATGCTCAGGTACTGAGCTACGGGGTGCGCCGTGCTCAGGTACAGAGCTAATGGGCGCAGCGAGTTCAGATACGGAGTTGGGTGGCGCCAGCTGCTCAGGTACAGAGCTAATAGGTGCAGTGAGCTCAGGTACTGAGCTATTGAGCTATGAGGCACAGCGTGCTTAGGTATGGAACTAAGAGGCGCGGCAATGCTTAGGTACGGAGCTAACATGCTTAGGTACAGAGCTACAGGGTGCAGCATGCTCAGGTACAAAGCTAAGAGGTGCGGTGTGTACAAGTAAATATGCTATATGTCACTTCCCACTCAAGCACAGGTATCCGCTCGACGGAGTTCGCGGTTCATCCGGCCACTGGAAAATGGTAATGTAATCTGGAACAGCTATGATGATGATTATTATTTCTGTATGCAAAACCAGTGGGCAATGATTGCATTCCCTGGTCCCATCTTATACAAGGACTACTGTGGCATATGTCATAGAAATGATTAATGTTAGTTTTGGGAGGAATGTGTCACAACACACGATGCATCACATTCTGCTGTGTATGGAACCATCAAAAGTGAAGTCTGTTTTATTTTACATCACATGGAATGTCAGGGGACCAGGCATCCATGACTAGTTTTTAAAACACTGTACCCACTCATGGTCCACTCTGTTATATACACCTACCTCGTTGGTCCACCTTGTACCTGTAGATGTAAACTCAGAGACATAGTTCATCTGTTGTTGCACAGTTTGTGTTAGTCACCCTCTAATCCTTCATCAGTGCTCACAGGACGCTGTCGACACAAATCTGTTGGCTGGATATTTTTGGTTGATCCACCAGTGATAATGAGCCATTTAAAAACCCAAGCAGCTCTGATGTGACTGATTCACTCATACTAGCAAAACACATATTAACACACTTAGGGTCGTTGTCTTGCTGCATGACCCACCTTCTCTTGAGATTCAGTTCATGGACAGATGTCCTGACATTTTCCTTTAGAATTCTCTGAAATAATTCAGAATTCATTGTTCCATCAATGATGGCAAGCCGTCCTGGTCCAGATGCAGCAAAACAGGCTCAAACCATGATACTACCACCACCATGTTTCACAGATGGGATAAGATTCTTGCGCTGGAATGCAGTGTTTTCCTTTCTCCATACATAACATCTTTCTTTTAAACCAAAAATTTCTATTTTGGTCTCATCTGTCCACAAAACATTCCAATAGCCTTGTGGCTTGTCCACGTGATCTTTAGTAAACTGTTTGACTAGCAGCAATGTTCTTTTTGGAGAGCAGTGGCTTTCTCCTTGCAACCCTGCCATGCACACCATTGTTGTGTAGTGTTCTTCTGATGGTGGACTCATGAACATTAACATGAGCCAATGTGAGAGAGGCCTTCAGTTGCTTAGAAGTTACCCTGGGGTCCTTTGTGACTTCGCCAACTATTACACGAATTGCTCTTGGAGTGACCTTTGTTGGTCGACCACTTCTGGGGAGGGTAACAATGGTCTTGAATTTCCTCCATTTGTACACAATCTGTCTGACTGTAGATTGGTTGAGTCCAAACTCTTTAGAGATGTTTTTGTAACCTTGTCCAGCCTGATGAGCATCAACAGCTCTTTTTTGGAGGTCCTCAGAAATCTCCTTTGTTCGTGCCATGATACACTTCCACAAAGGGCAGACTTTGAAAAATCCCTGTTGTTTAAATAAAACAGGGTGCCCACTCACACCTGATTGTCATCCCATTGATTGAAAACACCTGACTCCAATTTCACCTTGAAATTAACTGCTAATCCTAGAGGTTCACATACTTTGGCCACTCACTAATATGTGATATTGGATCATTTTTCTCAATAAATAAATTACCAAGTATAATATTTTTGTCTCATTTGTTTAACTGGGTTCTCTTTATCTACTTTTAGGACTTGTGTGAAAATCTGATGATGTTTTAGGTCATATTTATGCAGAAATATAGAAAATTCTAAGGGGTTCACAAACTTTCAAGCAGCACTGTATATACAGTACTGAGCAAAAAATTTAGGCGACGAGTAATATATATATATAATTATAATTCAATTGTCAACAAAATGTCATATATGGTCGTTATACCATCGTGAAGACAACTAATCTAGTGGTGGCCTAAGACTTTTGCACAGTACAGTGGTTAAGACTGACAGTTAACAGTTAAGATGTATGTTCATACTAACCTTGTGTGTGTGGCAGGTATTGCAGATCGCTGTACAGCAGTTAAATACCATTTCTCCCAACCAATCCGACTCAGGAACATCCCATTAAACCTGACCAGAACCATCCAGCAGGACGAGTGGCACCTCTTACGTAAGTAACTAAAATGAATCTGGAATTTCATCCTTCATACCTCTACATGCACATACACATACAGGACCACTAAAGCATCACCATTCAGAAATATCAATAGAACTCATTATTAATTATACACTGTTATGTGGGGCCACATCATGCGACAGATCTACACCCCAATCTGAGGAGCACTAA
>JAJAGP010001257.1:0-214131 GCA_025084515.1 Ancistrus triradiatus
TGTCCGGCTGAGAATAGTTAACATACTGGCTAGTTAATAACATACTGGCTTTCGCACGATGTTACCTGTGATGAATTGCAGCAGAGCGGGGTAGCCATAGCAACGCCGTGTACACAATTGCAGTGCCATGAGCAAATGTCTACAATGAGCAGCTTCAAGAACGTATTGTGATTTCTGGCTTGTAGTGTGAAAAAAAGTATTTATTTTAATATCTCACGAAAAAAGTAAAATGAACTGAACTTTGAACTAGTTCAGAATTAAAATTGTGAACTTTGAACGTGAACTGTTCACTTTGAGCATGTATGAACTGAACTTAAACTAGTTCAGAAAAGCTGTGAACTGGCACAACACTGAAATTCAAATCACCTCAAACTGGTTTCTAGAGCATGACAGTGAGTGCACTGTACTCAAATGGCATTCACAGTCACCAGATCTCAAAAGCACCTTTAGGATGTGGTGGAACAGGAAATTTGCATCACGGATTTGCAGCCAGAAAATCTACTGAAACTGTGTGATGTTACCATGTCAATATGGACCACAATCTCTAAGGAATGCTTCCAGCACTTTGTTGAATATACTGTATGTCATGAAGAATGAAGGCACTTCTTAAGGTTAAGGGGGGGTCCAACCTAGTAATAACAAGGTGTGCTTAATATAGTGGCTGGAGAGTGTAGTGGTCACTGCACTTTGTAGTTCTGCAATTACAATTATTTCCTGTTTTCTACATAGTTTTTAGTCCCCTTTACTCTGTTCTCTAATGGTCAGGACCAACACAGATCAAGTACTATTTGGGTGGTAGATCATTCTCAGCACTGCGGTGACACTGATGTAGTGGTTTCTTTACAACATATCAAATATTGAAAAGAAATACTGAGTCCAAAAGTTTGTGCACCTTTCCATGTTACATTACACTGTGTCTCTGACTACTTAATCAATATGAAATTTGAAGGGGTTCTCAAACTGTACGAGACTGTATGCTTGTAAGTCATACATGACTGCACTCACTCGAAACTCGACAAGTGACACAAATTTGAGCAAAAATGTGTCACATAACCACTGATTATAAAAACAGCCTAAACCACATACAGCCATTTTCCTCATTATTAGAAGCTTATTTTCTCAAGCTCTGCCTTCCTTTCCTCCCCCATCAGCCAATGTACAAAAAGAATTACCACAAACACCATTGCTCTGGAAAGAGAGAGGCGAGAGAGAGACAGAAAAAGAGAGAGAGAGAGGAAAGGAGAAGGCCGATAAACAGAGCCGAGGCAAACCTCAGACGTTACAGAGTTTCAGACGCCCACATTCAGCTCCCGCAGCCGACCAACATTGAGTGGAGCTCATCTATAAGCACTTGAAATGGCCACATGGCAATTTTAACTCTTATGTTCTGCTCATGACCCAAATTACATTTGTGAAACAATGCTGAAGTGATTTTCCAACCTGAAACTGTATGAACTAATGTAGGCTGAATAAAGGGAAATTAGAACATCAGGTAAAATGGATAGAAAAAACTCCTTAAATTTCCGTCCTGCAAACAATTTTTCATTGTTTTACACTGTTAACAGAATGTCTAGAAAACATGTATTAAATTATTTGATTGGTCTGAGGCTTTTGCGTGTGTGTGTGTGTGTGTGTATATATATATATCTATATATATCTATATATATCTATATATCATCTAGTGATTGTGTATCAGACTAAATAATGCCGATATGCATATTTTTATGCTATTTTATACAATATTTTAGTTATCTGTTAAAATTTACTTAGTATACTTATTTTGTAGTTCATTCTTTGAACTATTACTAAAGACTTACAGTGGTGCTTGAAAGTTTGTGAACACTTTAGAATTTTCTATATTTCTGCATAAATATGACCTAAAACATCATCAGATTTTCACACAACTCCTAAAGGTACATATAGAGAACCCAGTTAAGCAAATGATACAAAAATATTACACTTGCTCATTTATTTATTTTGCGAAAATTATTCAGCATTACATATTAGTGAGTTACATATTAGCAGTTAATTTGAAAATGAAATTAGAGTCAGGTGTTTCTTCCATCAATGGGATGACAATCAGGTGTGAGTGGGCACCCTGTTTTATTTAAAGAAACAGGGATCTATCAAAGTCTGCTCTTCACAACATGTTTGTGGGAAGTGTATCATGGCACGAACAAACTGAGATTTCTGAGGACCTCAGAAAAAAAGATGTTTGATGCTCATCAGGCGGAAAAGGTTACAAAACCATCTCTAAAGAGTTTGGACGCCACCAATCCACAGTCAGACAGATTGTGTACAAAATGGAGGGAATTCAAGAAAGTCATTGTTACCCTCCCCAGGAGTGGCGGACCAACAAGATCACTCCAAGAGCAAGGCAATGTAATAGTTGGCCGAGGTCACAAAGGACCCCAGGGTAACTTGCCATCATTGAAGGACCAATGGAATTCTGAAATTATATCAGAGAGGAATTATAAGGAAAATGTCAGGGGACATCTGTCCATGAGCTGAATCTTAAGGAGAAGGTGGGTCATGCAGCAAGACAACAAACCTAAGACACACAAGTCCGTTCTACAAAGAATGGTTGTAGAAGAATAAAGTTAATGTTTTTGAATGGGCCAAAAGTTAAAGTTCGGACCTTAATCCAATTGAAATGTTGTGGAAGGACCTGAAGTGAGCAGCTAATGTGAGGAAACCCACCAACATCCCAGAGCTGAAGCTGTTCTGTACGGAAGAATGGGCTAAAATTCCTCCAAGCTGGTGTGCAGGACTGATCAACAGCTACAGGAAATGTTTAGTTGCAGTTATTGCTGCACAGGGGGGTCACACCAGGTACTGAAAGCAAGGGTTCACATACTTTTGCCACTCGCTAATATGTAATATTGGATCATTTTCCTCAATAAATGTCCAAATATAATATTTTTGTCTCATTTGTTTAACCAGGTTCTCTTTATCTACTTTTAGGATTTGTGTGAAAATCTGATGATATTTTATGTCATATTTATGCAGAAATACAAAAACTTCTAAAGGGGTGGCACGGTGGCTCGGTGGGTAGCATTGCCCCCTCACAGCAAGAAGGTCCTGGGTTCAATCCCAGGATGGAGAGGCCTGGGTCCTTTCTGTGTGGAATCTGCATGTCCTCCCTGTGTCTGTGTGGGTTTACTCCGGGTACTCCGGTTTCCTCACACAGTCCAAAGACATGCATGTTAGGTTAACTGATTACACTAAATTGGCCTGGTTTGAGTGTACTCTCTGGTGGCAAACGGAGCGACACGTCAGCTGGACTATTCTTAGTCACATCGAATGGCAGTGGGCGGACCCCTGCATCCGGCAGAACAAGCGCCAGGAAAATGATGATGATAGAAAATTCTAAAGGGTTCACTAACTTTCAAGCAGCACTGTATTTGGCTACATAAATTAGTTTTATTCTTACATTTATTGCTCCACCTTGTAGAAGTCAGAAACTGTTGCACAGCTTGTGTTAGTCATCCTATAATCCTTCAATCTTTCTAATGCTGCCTACAGGATGCCGGTGGCTGGACATTTTTGGTTGGTGGGCTATTTTCAGTGCAGCAGTGACACTGGTGTGTGTCTGCTATGTCTGCTGCTGGCACACCGCACTGTGATCCACTGTCGCATGAGTGTATCAGACACAGCTGGATCATACCAGCACACTCACACACCAGCTGAAAATTATCCAACACCCAAATAGTACCTAATATGTGTGGTCCTGCTATTAGAGAACAGAATAAACAGGACTAAAGTTATGTAGAGAAACAGATGGACTACAGTCTGTAAATATATGGCACTACAGAATACAGCTATAAGGTGTAGTGTGTGTCTGTCCGTGCATGTGTGTGTGCTTAGGTGATGTACAGGAGGAATGTGTCACAACACAGTACAGTGCTCTTTGCTGACTATGGGGCTGCCTAGTTGCTGACTGAGTGCTCACTAGGCTTACTCATTTCCACCATTAAAAGTGCCTACAGTGTTCATGCGAATGTCCAAAACTGGAAATTGCAACAGTGGAAGATGGTTGTCTGGTTTAGTGTGTCTCGAGTTCCTTTTGATGATGTGGGAGGTGGGGTATGTGCGCACTGTTTACCTGGTGAAGTGAAGGCATCATTTTGCACTGTGGAAAGAAAAACTGAGGTAGGGAATGTGATACTGTTTTGATGTGTCCAGGCATTCATAGATTATATATATATATATATATATATATATATATATATATATATATATATATATATATATATATATATTAGAATTTTCTATATATCAGCATAAATATGACCTAAAACATCATCACTTTCACACAAGTCCTAAAAGTAGATAAAGAGAATAAACAGAAGAAACAAACAAAAAGATAAGCAAAAGAGACAAAAATATTATACTTGGTCATTTATTTATTCTCTAACCATTCTATGGTATAACAACTTGTGTGTCCATGGTCATTGTCTTGCTGCATGACCCACTTTCTCTTGAGATTCAGTTCATGGACAGATGTCCTGATATTTTCCTTTAGAATTTATCTGATAAAATTCAGAGAATTCCATCAATGATGGAAAGGGTGCCCTGGCCTCAGATGCAGCAAAACCGGTCCAAATAAAAAACAATTAATAAAAAGGAACACTCAAATAACACATCTAGATCTGAATGAATGAAAATATTCTTTTGCGAATACTTTATTCTGTACAAAGAATCATCAAAGGAATTCAAATTTATTAACCAATGGAGGCCTGGATTTGGAGTCACACACAAAATTAATAGTGGAAAACTACACACTACAGCCTGAATCCAGCTTTGATGTAATGTCCTTAAACAAGTCAAAATGAGGTTCATCAGTATTGTGTGTGGGGCCTCCACCTGGATGACCTCCCATACAATGCCTGGGCATGTTCCCTGATGAGGTTGGGATGGTCTCTGAGGGATCTCCTCCCAGACCTGGACTAAAGCATCCGCCAACTCCTGGACAGTCTGTGGTGCAATGTGACGTTGGTGGATGGAGCGAGACATGATGTCCCAGATGTGCTCAATTGGATTCAGGGTCTGTGGCGAATGGGCGTGCCAGTCCCATAGCTTCAATGCAATCGTCTTGCCAGGCGCAAAAACTGCTGACACACTCCAGCCACATGAGGTCTAGCATTGTCTTGCATTAGGAGGAGCCCAGGGTCCAACCGGTACCTAATGGCAGTCAGGCTACTCTGGCGAGCACATGGAGGGCTGTGCGGCCCTCCAAAAGAAATGCCATCCATCCCACACATTACCTGACCCACTGCAGGCAGATCTCTCTCCACTCTCCTAGGCTCTTCTCCAGAACTATGTCACATCTGTCACGTGCTTCAGTGTGAACCTGCTTTCATCTTGAAGAGCACAGGGCGCCAGTGGCAAATTTGCCAATCCTGGTGTTCTATGCCAAATGCGAAGCGCCTCACCTACACGGCATTGGGCTGTGAGCACAACCCCCAACTGTGGACGTCGGGGCCCTCATACTACCCTCTGGAGTCGGTTTTCTAACCGTTTGTGCAGAACACATGCAACATTTTGTGGCCTACTGGAGGTAATTTTGTTCGGGCTCTGTCAGTGCTCTCCTCCCTGTTCCTCCTTGCACAAAAGGCGGAGGTCGGCGGGGAGCGGTCCTGCTTGCTGGGTTGTTGCCCTCCTACCTACGTCCAACATTTTCAAAAGTGACCAACCCAACATCAGCCAGAAATGCATAGGTAATGAGAAGTCGGTCTCGGGTCCCCACCTGCAGAACCACTCCTTTATTGAGCGTGTCTTGCTAATTGCCAATAATTTCCACCTGTTGTCTATTCAAGTGTCTGTGGTCCCACCTGCAGAACCCCACTCCTTTATGAGTGTGTCTGATAATTGCCAATAATTTCCACTGTTGTTATATTCTCATTTGTACAACAAGCATGTGCAAATCGATTGTATTTCAGTGTTGCTTTCCTAAGTGGACAGTTTTTGATTTCACAGAAGTTTGATTGACTTGATTATATATGCTATATGAAAGGGGGGAGTCATATATGGATATATGAAAGGGGGGTTACGTTTTGTCTGGTGGTCTAGGGTGGGCTAAAGCAACAAAAACGTCCATATTATGGAACTTGCATAAATTAAACATACAACTATTGGAGAAAATGGCCTCTTGGCAGCAAATTCAAAGTTTGAATTTACGCACAGATCTCTAACATGGTTTAACAACTACTATCCATCCACTAACAAAGAGGTACAGATCAGACAAATATATAGCCAATGTTACTAGCCGTAGCAGGTCCTAATACTCTGAGAGTACACATCTGATCTGTAACCACATTCATTCAGTGCAAGCAAAATAGCTTTTAAATCAAATTATGTTAGCAGACTAAAGCTTTCCTTAAATCCCGTAAATACATCAAATAACTTTCATTATGAAGAGAACTGCCTTGTTGGCTAATTGGCTTTTTCAATAGTCTAACTTTATATTAATCAGTCATCATGTTTCTTCTGCTAGTATAATGAAATGTCCACTAGTGCATGAATGAGTTTTTATTTTGATAATTATTTTGGTAAATTGGTAATTATTTAATTAACGTTTGTAACAGACATTCAAATAACATACCTATTTTTGTGTTAAAATTACACTCGCTTTCAGCAACATCCATTCACACATACACCTTCTCCCTCGCTTGTAGTGTTGCATATTTTACTAGTAAAGTAGTGATAGTAAAGCAGTACTATTAAAGCGGAGAGATAGTCTGTCACAGATCAAACATTCAACCCTTGTTTCAGGGATGTTTTTGGGCAGCAGCGCCTCCCCCAGGTCCTAGTGTGTCAATTATCATTACATTGTGAATATGGAAACAAAGAGAATAGTTTAATAAGAGAGAATAAATAATAAAAACTACTGACGATTTAAACTAATAATGGATGTTTATTTACTTAAACAGGTCTAATGACTCTCTCTCTCTCTCTCTCTCTCTCTCTCTCTCTCTCTCTCTCTCTATATATATATATATATATATATATATATATATATATATAGTTAGAAATATGATTGGGCTGACCCATTCATATTTCATATACAGTGGTGCTTCAAAGTTTGTAAACCCTTTAGAATTTTCTATATTTCTGCATAAATATGCAGAAATATATAAACATCATCGGATTTTTACTCAAATCTTAAAAGTAGATAAGGAGAATCCAGTTGAAGAAATGACAGAAAAACATTATACGTGGTCATTTATTTATTGAGGAAAATGATCCAATATTATATATTAGTGAGTGGCAAAACTATGTGAAGATTTGCTTTCAGACGCTAATGTGACCCCCCCTGTGCAGCAATAACTGCAACTAAACGTTTCCTGTATTGTTTCAGTCCTGCACATCGGCTTGGAAGAATTTTAGCCCAACTCAGGGATGTTGGTGGGTTTCCTCACATTAGCTGCTCACTTCAGGTCCTTCTACAACATTTCGATTGGATTAAGGTCAGGACTTTCACTTGGCCATTCCAACTTTATTCTTCTTTAACGATTCTGTGGTAGAACGACTTGTGTGCTTAGGGTCGGTGTCTTGCTGCATGACCCACCTTCTCTTGAGATTCAGTTCATGGACAGATGTCCTGACATTTTCCTTTAGAATTATCTGATGTGATTCAGAATTCATTGTTCCATCAATGATGGCCAGCCGTCCTGGCCCAGATGCAGCAAGACAGGCCTAAACCATGATACTACCACCACCATGTTTCACAGATGGGATAAGGTTAGAATGCAGTGTTTTCCTTTCTCCAAACATAATTTTCTTTTAAATCAAAAAGTTTAATGTGTATAATGGTGTATGGTATAATGACCATATACATTTATTTGTCAGTCTCTTTGTTAAAATACAACCAGAAAATAAAGGATATTTGTATGCAGTTAAAAAAAAAAGAACAGATAAGACAGCTTGTGTGTGTGTGCGTGCATGTGCATGTGTGTAGCATTAAAATGCATAAAGTGCATACATAACATTTAAAACATTATCCGGTTTCCACACAAGTCTAACTATATAAGATGTATAAAGAGTACCCAATCTCATACATGAGATAAAACACTATACTTCATGATTTATTTATTGAGGAGCATGATCAGTATTACATAAACAGGCTACACACGCACACACTCACGCACACGCACACGCACACACACACACAGAGCCACCTATGCGTGCAAGCTGCCACAGTTTGAAAAGTACCAGGGACAAAACGAGAGCATGGAAACACACGAAACTTGCTTCTTTGACTACATTTCAAATGTTAAATTATGGTCACATACAAAAATCAACCAACACACTACGCTGATTTGTCAAATGCACAGAAATGATTACTGCCTCTGGAGGATTAAATTACACAATGTCAGCACATTGTTTAAGGTATAGGAATACTGAAAAGAAAGTCTAGATTACAAGTCCCAGCCCTGAAAATCTGCCAGCCTCAATTGCTTAGATTCTACTTTGTAAGATTGTATAAGTTGCTCTGGATATATGCTGTAAAATGTTCCGCTAGTGGATCACTTGGAAAGCTAACAAAAGTTTTGTACACTTGAAATTGTATGTGTAATGTTTGTTTCCGATCTGTTTTCAAATCGGATCCTAACTTGCAGAAATACATCAGATCCAAATGTGTTCTTATAATAATGTGAACAAAAACAGTAATAATAATAATAATTGAAAAAAAACAAATGTTTGGGGAACCTTGGGTGTCCAAATGTGTGTTTAAGATTGTAAGCAAATGTACATGAAGTGGAAATGCTGATGCTCATTGAAAGCTCAGATGACATGTTGCCCACAAATGTTGTGTAGGGAGAGCTTTTTTCATTTAAACAATCAACAAAACGTACTCAATCCTATGCCAATATATTTATAATGTTATTACACCTCATTGTTGTACCATAGATAACATAAGCATAGATCAACTCTTTTCAGTGACTGAGTCTTTTGATTTCGTTAAATAAAAGATTATTTCAGATTTATTCACCAACAAATGACCAGCTGATTGAGTGAGGACTGAATTTCATTGTAACTAAAAGATTCAAACACTGACCCACTGAAAAAAAGACAGGAGCAACTCTCTATCATAACTCAATGATGATGAGCAAGATGGGCAGAGGAAAAAATATTAAAAAGTTTAAAAAGTGTTCCTCAAAGAAAGATTGGAAGGGATTTGCATATTTCTCCCTCTACAGTGCATACTACTGCATCAAGAACCGTCATTCAACAACAGCTGATATAACCACATGTGCAAGGGTTTACTACCTTTTTCCAGCACTATAATATTGAGTTACATGGACAAATACCACTTAAAACAAAACTGTGCAAAAAAAGAAGCCTTATACTAACCATGGCCAGAAGCAGCATCAACTTCTCTGTCCTCGAGAAGCATCTGGGATGGACCATCACACAGTGGAAACATATATTGTGGTCAGCCCAATCAATATTCCAGATATTTTTTGGAAAAAATAGATGCTGTGTGCTCCGGATCAAAGACGAAATGGACCATCCAGTCTGGGTCTGTCATGCTATGGGGTTGTGTCAGTGCCCTTGGCAATGGTAATTTACACTTCTATGATGACAGCATTAATGCAGAAAAGTACATTGAGATCTTAGAGCAACATATGCTGCCTTCAAGATGACATCTTTTCCAGGGATATTCATGAATTTTCAATAAAACATATTTCAATGGAAAAACAACATACTGCACACATTACAAAGGCATGGCTGCAGAAGAATAGAGTACAAGTACTGGACTGGCCTCCCTACAATCTTGACCTGTCCCTAATAGAGAATGTGAGGAGAAATTTGAAATGAAAAATGAGACACTAACGACCTGTACTGTACTGTACACCTTTAGTCCTTTAGTTTGTAGGAAGAACGTGACAAAACAACAACTGAAACATTCCATTTCTTTTTATACTCAGTGCCAAAACGTATTTTAAGTGTTGTGACAAGGAACGGCAACAAAGCATAGCAAACAGCAAACATTCATGTAGGATTTACCAGGGTACATGACACAGGCATAATGAGTCTGCAGAGGGTGATGCAGTTCTGAATATGTTATGGGTGAGGGTGGACAGGAACTCCATCTGGATTCCAGTTGGGAAACACCTGCTGGACCAGTGACATGATGAGACCCTGAAGCATGCTTACAATCAGTGAAAGTCATTGATGGTTAGGGTCTGGACCCGGGGCCATGTTTACATTCCCATATTTTTCTATTATTAAGACAGGCTTAATGGTGTATCAATATGGGAGAAACAAGAACGCAATTATTGTTTCCAAAAAGAGAAATGCTCCTCCATGTGGCTCATAATAATCCCATGTCTGGTTATTTAGAGGAGTGGTTCTCAAACTGTGGTACGAGTACCAATGGTGGTTCTAGAAGGAGTAGGAGGTAGTACGCAAGATGACCTTGGACAATGTACTTATTTAATAATTAAGGAAGTATTAAATTATTAAAAATCTAAAAAAAGTCAAGTGCAATTTAGCTATGTTTCATCATTTTGTTTTAATAAAATTAGTGTTTTGTGTTTAAAAAATATCACATTGCCAATACTGACACCTGTATTTCTTTTACGTCTACGTCGTGTTAACTGTTTCCCAAATTTCGAATTTTATGAGATGGTATCAGTAAGCATTTCACATTTGTTCTAAAACAATAGTTAAAAGTTAATGTCTCGAATAAATTTACAATTATATCATAACTGAAAGTATGAACCCAAACTGGTCCATCAAACACACTTGTTGAATGCACTGAAGATAAAGTTAACTAATTGCCCACCCTTGCATCAGCCGATGCTATTTTAGACATTGGAGGCACAGCTAGTTGCCGAAAAGCACTTACCAAAAGTTACCAAAAGAGATGGGGTGATGCAGGTTTGGGATTCACTTATAGTGGAACAAGATCACAATGGTTTGTGTGCTGTGAGAGTTTCAGAAACAAGACCAGCACATATATGAAGGCATGTGAACACAAAGCATGCACATTTGAGGGATAAACCTGTAGACTCACCTAAATATACCTACCGTGTACAAATGTGTGTGCAATGCATGCGTTTCTGCGATGAGACTCATAGGTGGTACTGGAAGGTTTTGGCTTGATGATGGGTGGTACTTTGGGTCTAAAAAGTTTGAGAGTCACTGATTTAGAGTATTCACACGGAAGTTTGCAAGCGATTTGCGGCTGAATTCGACTTTAGTAAAACTTGTCATTCCTTAGCAAGGATGGGCTATAACTGCAGCCAGCCAGTCTGAGTGCCATTCCTGTCTAAGGGAAATAGAATGACATGTATCCTGAGCACAAAAATTGGATCTCTGAGTAGTAGAAAAACTATGTCTGAGGAATCCAGATTTCAGTTGCACCAAGCTGATGGGATGGTCAGAATTAGGCCCAAGCTACATGAACTTTTCCTGTCATGTGTCAAGAGTTCAGGCTGGTGGATGTGGAGTAATGGTGTGAGGAATGTTTTCTTGGCACACCCTGGGTCCTCTGATTCCTGTGCACGGGCATTTGGACAGTAGGATTTACTTGTGGTGGATCAAGTTCATCCCTTCAAGGCAGCTGTTTACCCTATCACAGAAGGATACTCAGCAGGACAATGCACCATGCCACAAGAGTTGTACTGTCATGGATTGGATCCAGAAACAAACCGAGTTTTAATCTTAATCCTTTAGCGCATTTCTGGGATGAAGTAGGATAGTCTAATGTGCATCAACTGCGAAAGGCTATCTTGACTGCATGATCCAATATTCCTCTAGAACAATATCAACGCCTAATGGAATCTATGCCAGAATGTTTTTGCAGCAGCTCTGAAGGCCAAAAGAGTTTCAACATGCTACCACATTCAGTGTATATAAATTATATATACATTACTGTGCAAAAGTCCACCATTACATTAATAGGCCACCATTACATTTGTTGTTTTAGCAACGATACAAAAATGACCATATATAACATTGATTTTTGGACTAAAAATTTCAATCTTGGATTTGTCACTCCATAACACTCTTTTCCACTGATCTTCATTCCAATCTTTGTGAGATTTAGCATATCATTTTCACTATGTTCCTATGAAGAAAAAGTGGTTTCTTGCTTGCAACCCTTCCACAAAGACCATTCCTGATCAAGCTTCTTTGGACTGTAGAAGGTTCAACTTGTAACTGCTGTTACTCAAGTGTAATGGGAGGTCACACTAAATACATGCCACTATAGACTGTAGAAGCTGTTTTTCCTGATTTTTATTTCAGCTTTTTTAATACTGTATAAAAAAATCCTGTATTTTCTGGTTGTATTCTAGTAAAGAGACTGAGAAATAAGTATGGTCATTATACCACTGTTAGAACAATGATATATCCAATCTAATGACTTTTTCTCAGTAATGTATATTCATATATATATAAAAGCATAAATGATTACTCTGCATGAATGATTTACTACTGCATATATTGGACCTGTCAAGTCTTGACAGCCTGCTTGATTTATTAAATATCCATATAGTGGAACCTCGGAATTCGAACGCTTCTTTATTCGACCAATTCGGACATCAAACAGCCTGTTTGAATTTTTTTTGTCCACAAATTTGAACAAAACAATCTGACTTAGAACATCTGTGAAACCTGTACCCGTAGCCTTGGAGTGTGTCTGAAATTGACACGGTTACTCTCACTACATAGACTGTTCTATGTAGAATTCTTTTATTCACAACTCATTCACACCCATTTACAATTTCAGACACACCCTCAATCTTGCAGCCTTAGTCCCCATGATATGATGTGCCGAAAACGTGTTTGATTGTTTTTTTGTTTGTTTCAAGGCATAAAAACAATTAGTTGGGGGTCAGGAACAGATTAATCCTATTGACTTTTTATGGGGGAATTTGATTTACCTTTTAAACAAAATTCAAACAGCCTATTAAGCTATTAACCTATTAAGTTGAGTTCCAAGGTTCCACTGTATAAAAAGCAAACCTCCACCTTGTCTTCAACTTAGCCCCCTTTAAAATTAGTACAGACAAGTTAAATTATTAAGCTAGCTAGATCAGACAATCTCAAAGATCTCCATAAGGCTCAATTTTTACCCCTGACATCATGTCTGAAACAGAAACTTGGGCCTGTTACACTTCTCTCTATGTGAAATGATTACGGTAGTACAATACAGATGAATATCTTACCAAGATTTTTATACCTGTTTCAAAGCTTTATCAGATCCACAAATACATGTACATCGACCTTCACTTGTAATAATCACCCTGGCATATATATGTAAATGTGTACTACAGAAACCAATAAAAATGTATTTAATTACAACCCCAAATCAGAAAAAGTTGGGACGGTATGGAAAATGCAAATAAACACATATATGCAGTGTTCCTTACATTTCCTTTGACTATTATTTCATTGCAAACAAACAGTATATTTCTGGTCAACATCATTTCATTTATTAATAAACATCGATTCCTGCATTTCAAGACTGCAACACCTGCTAAAAAACATTGGGACTGTTACGGTTCGCCATATAAAAAGGAAAGGACAAACCATGAAAAATAAAACATAAATGTTTAGGACCCAAATGCAGTTAGCTCCAGATGGAATTGTTGAAACAAAATAAAGAAATAAAACGATGGTTCACACAAATAAATTAGGGCCGCAACTAACGATTATTTTAATAATCGATTAATCGGTCGATTGTTTTTTTTTTCGATTAATCGATTAATCGGGGTAGTTAAAAAAACCAACAACACCTTGTCATGTCTTTATTCAGAAATGTAACATTAAATAACAGAGGAAAATAAGTGCTTACAATAAATGAATAATATAAATTCAATTATTAATAAATTAAAATAACAAATTAAACAATAAAGAAAAATAAGTGGTATATCTGATGCAAAAATACACTACAAACTCAAACTCATTCACGCTCTTTCTTAGGAACTTTGCATTGCAAGCCAAAATGGTTATCATTGTGCAACATGCTCCTGGCTAAAGCTGGCTCTCTTTTTAGAGGGAATATTATTCCTGCGCAAAATAGACGCTCAGACGGTGTTGAAGTAGCAGGAATGCTAAATAGGACTTGGCAGCCTGGCCAATATAGGATATCTGTCTCTTAACTCCATCACTGTCATTATCCAGCTAACCAGCATCAACCCTGACTATTCCCGTTCGCATAGTGTGAAGTGCGCCGTTACATTTCCTCACTTCAAACCCAGAAACAAACTCGGGATATTGTTTGTGACTTGCGTCTGTTGCTGAGCTCCGATCATCCTCATCGGTGACTGCAACATGTTTTATCTAGTTGATGTGTCGGTTGTGACCGATCTGGCTCTTTGAGATGAATGACAGGAGCCGGTTCCTGATTGTGAGCCGGTTTATATATTTTGTAATTTATTGTACATTCCGGACACATTGCTGCCTTATTGCAGTTCTTGTGTAAATAGACATGTCGTACTTGTAATGACAAGAAAAGATGACAATAAAGTTGAATTCTAATCTAATTAATCTTATAGTATTTATATATATATATATATATATATATATATATATATATATATATATATATTATATATATATATATATAAAATCCCCCCTCTGAGAGAAGTCTGTTCTAAAACAGGGTCAGATCATAACAGAGGGAGAAGGAGAAGCAGAATCAACCCCTCAAAGATGAGATCCTTAGAGGTTTTTTTTATGCCGATCTTTATTAAAAAAAAAACTGTAACCTGGATGTTGTTGCTTTTTATTTTTTTGCCACATTTTTTTTTAGATTTTGTTGAGTGATGTTTGGTTGATGATGATGTATTGTTTCCCTGTATATAGTTGCAAATTTACAAAATAATACACAGTCAGAGACCTGAGACCAGATTGGACCTGTAACTTGAGATGGGGCTTCGTTTTTGTATTTTATGTTACTGTGTTCCATTGAGTATATAAATAAAAATTCATATAATAATAAACAAACATTGGATATTATGTGTTTTTACATTAGTAATTCATTTTTCATATTTTACACATAATTTGGTAATAAATTAAGCTACAAAAAATCTAAAGAGCCACTTGGGAGCCAAAAGAACCGGCTCTCTAAAAAGAGCCGAAATTCCCTTCACCAATGTTTTCGCTTCGTTTCGAGGGCTGTATCAGCACCGGTCAGATCACTTTTGCAAAGCTTGCATGTTACTCATGTTCCTACACTTTTGAGGACTTACGCCGAACTTTCTTCTCTGCGTCGGTCATAATTTATTTAATTCTTAACGCTAAGTTATTTTGAAGATTCCGCGTCAGCGCTGGCTCCGCCTCGCTCCGTTCAACCGCTCGTATTGTTTTTTCCAACGTGAAGTGCCGCATGTAACGTAAGCGGATATGATAAAGCGGGGGACACATAAATCATGTGACACAATGAATCGATAATGAAATTCGTTGTCGACGCTTTTAGTAATTGATTTTTATCGATTTTATCGATTCGTTGTTACAGCCCTAAAATAAATAAATGAATAAGTAAATAAAGGAAGCTACTTCAGTGGCTGGGAGTAGAACCGTGGTCAGCTGCGCTGGTGATCAACGAATTAACCAAACGCACCACCAGACCACTGTGGAAGCTTCAAACAAAAAGACAAGGAAGACTGAGCTTCCGTGTGTGGGAGAGAGCTCAATAAGTCCGCACACACACAGAAGCTCAGGGGCGTGCTAGAGAGAGAGAGCAAAGGGCGGGGGACAGATCCCCCGCGTGCCAGCCCGAAGAAGGGGGGTTGGTTTGGGGCGAAGCCGGGTTCATGCACAGCACATGCACAGCGCTACTCGAGCCTGCGTCGCGATGCGCAGGCACAGAACGGCGCGTCATGTCAGGTGGCGAGAGGAGGGAGAATCAGGAAGCGCTGGCTGACAAAATAAAACGTAAAGCTTGCCCTACGCTAAAATACTACTTCCCTGACGGTTACCTCACGCTTCCCGGCGCTACGGGAACTGAGCCCCTAAACGGACCCAGTTCATCCACTCTCCCTGAACAAAATAAAACAAAAGAAAGCAAAGCACAGCAGGCTCGATAACGAGCGTGAGACGGGTGAGGTCTCAGGACACGGGCTTTTATAGCGACCACACTATTCAGCAAAGCAGTGATACGAAGGGCACGAGCAGCGTGTCAGAATGAATGATGCAACACCTGCTAAGCCCAGCGATTGTTCTTAAATAGGCAGAATAGAAGGTGTTGCGTGTTTTGTCACAATCAGGCAGCTTACAGACAGGCATGCACGATCGCGACGGCTGCCAGAGATCCTACAGTGCAAAGTACACCAACGCTGCCCTCTATTGTCGGTAAGTGGGACCTCTGACAGGGACGGGGGACAATTTAGTCAAAAACTAAATAATTATGTGATTGATTTTAAACAGGTAATGTCAACAGGTGATTATAATCATGATTTGGTACAAAAGCAGTATCCACAAAAGATGGGCAGCAGATCTCCAAAAGAAGATTATTGAAATGCTTAAAAACAAAGAACTTCAAAGAACGACTGGATAGGATTTACATATTTCAGTCCTAACTTTTTCTTATGTAGCTTGTTTTGCATTGCCTTATTGAAAAATGCATGGACATCCCAGTGAAAGATGTCTACTTGAAGGCAGCATATGTTGTTCTAAAATCTCAGTGTATTTTTTTGCACTAATGTTGCCATCACAGAAGTGTAAATAACCTTTGCCAAAGGCACTTACCCAACTCCATACCATGATGGAGCCTGGCTTTTGGACTGATAACAGCACTGAAATTCTTCCAGATTCCTTGAATCTTATGCACTGTAGAGGGAGACATATGTAAATCCCTTCCAGTCTTTCTTTGAGGAACACTGTTTTTAAGTATATCATTAATTTTCTGACGCATTTGTTTACAAACTGGAGGTCCTCTGGCCATCTTTGCTCATCAAATGCTCAGCCTGTTACGAGTCACACTGACCCGGCCTAGTGACGCTAGAGGGCATTATTGACCTACATTTCGGCCAGGGCATGCTTAGTGTGATTGTGCATGTGTCAGTGCTCGTTTAGCGCTGTGTACGTTATTGGCGACACCTGTTGGCCGAGCTATTTAAGTGCACGTTTGAGCCCAGACAGGTGTCGTATCCTCACTCTATACAGCCCTCACATGACTGTCGCGTTCCCATGTTTTTTTTTTTTTTTTTTTTTTTTTTTTTTTTTATTTACAGCAGAGCAGTCTAGCTCTGAAGGTAATTATTTTCCTTCCCCCCCCCCTATTTCATTTTCTCATTAATACTATGTTCCTGGTTTTGAGTTAATCCCAGAATGGCTCTTGTTTGTGCTGTTAAAAGGGCACTTTTCACTTTCAGTTTCTGAGTGGCAAGTAGAATTAAGCATGTAGCATTGACCCCAGCCACATTCCTTTTGTTTTTGCTCACTCAGTTCCTTTTCATTTATTTATATTTTGGTTCATCCCTTTCATCTGAAGGTAACTGCATTTGGGTCCTAAAACCCTTTCTACTGTTGTTTTCATGGTTGATCCAGTTTTTATTATGGCAAACCATAACAGAAGGAGACGACCAGCAATTGGACCCAGCGTTAGCTCCTGGACCTCCAGTATGGAGGTCCCCAGTTGCCGCAGAAGGCCTAAGCATCTTGCCAGGTCCCAGCTAGCTCTTAGGGGTCCGTTCATTAACTTTGGCCAAAGTTATGGACTCAGTTTGGCATCTTGACCCCGCAGAGCTGCCCAGTCCCCGCCGCTGTAATTGTCGGTCCTCACCCAGGTTCAATCTGGGGTTGTTGGTTTCCCCTAATCCTGACGGACCAACTTTTAACCCCCCTATATGTTCCAGCCACCCAAAGATGGAGGGTTTTCCCCACCATAAGTGTCAGTAAACCACCTGCTCCCCGTGGGGGATTTGCTTGCCCTCTGCTGAACTCAAGCTCTACCCACGGGCCTGGCCGGATGAACTGCTCGATATTTTTAAGTCAGCTGAGCAGATTACTGTGCCTTGGTGGGATTTGCCGACCACTATACCTGGGTTGTTTGTGCCGCTTAGCTCCATACCTGAGCATGCCGTGCCCTTTAGCTCCATACTTGAGCTGTTAGCACTGCCTAGCTTCATATCTGAGCATGCTGTGCCTCTTAGCTCCATACCCGAGCCGTTAGCACCACTTAGCTCCGTACCTGAGTACATTGCACCTTTTAGCTCTGTATGCGAGCCGTTAGCGCCTCCTAGCTCCATACCTGAGCATGCCGCTCCTCTTGGCTCCATACCTGAGCCATTAGCGCTGCCTAGCTCCGTACTTGAGCCCCTCCACACTTTTTAGCTCCGTACCTGAGCCATTGGCGCTGCATTGCTCCGCACATGAGCCCACTGCGCCGACCGCGGCGCCAAGGTCATTTGCACCAACCACTGTGCCTCAGTCATTTGCACCGACCCCTGCGCCACAGTCATTTGCGCCAACCCCTGCACAACAGCCATTTGCACCGACCCCTGCACCACGGTCGATACCACCCACCTTTGCACCACGGCCATTTGCACCGACCCCTGCACCATGGTTTCTACTGAGAACCCCTGCACCTTTGTCACATTCTTTCACCTCTGTGCTAAGGTCATTGGCATTTGTTCGCCCAACCAGGTGACTCATGCTGACCTTTTTAATTGGGCTTGTCGGGTCTAGCCCCGTTTCTGAGCCACCAGCACCAAGCTCCGCCCCTGAGCCACCAGTGCCGAGCTCTGCCCCTGAGCCGCTCACGTCGAGCTCCGCCTCTGAGTCACTCGTGGCTAGACCTGAGACCAAGCAGAGTCCTGTGCCTGGCTCGTGTTGGCCCACCCTTCTATTTGGCCCCTATTTGAAGGTGCATCCTGCCTACTGGTGTCTAGGCAAGGTTCTAATTATGCTTAGGGGCATTGGGATGCAACCCCTTGGGGGGGTGGGTACTATTGCGAGTCATGCTAACCCGCTGACCTTGTGACACTAGAGGCATGCTTAGTGTGACCGTGCATGAGTCAGCGCTTGTTTGGCACCGTGTGTGCCCAGACAGGTGTTGTATCCTCATTCTATACAGCACTCACAAGGCTTTCGCGTGCTTGTGGATTTTGTTGGCGCTTCGCATGGTAGGGAGACTGGTAGACCTATCGTGTTTAGGCAGTGGGCTCGAGGCTTGATAGGGATAAGTGGCTAGGCTATTGTCACCATCCCCTCAACTATCGGCTTCTTTGCGCTTCCTCTACGCCTTTGTTCTCGTGGATCCATTTGGGCTCACAAGCCCTCTCCTCTCAGAGATCGGGGAATTGGCGCCTTCCCATTTTGATTGCATCCTTCAGTGATGCTGAGCTGCATTCAGTCTCATCCCTCGTGTTTGTGTGTCCATTTCATGCTCTGTCCAGGCTTAGCCTCATGCTGTGGCACGTCCTTTTCAAGCTCTGCCAGGACGGATTACCGTGAATTGCCTTGCGCATGTGCGTCCGTCTCACACTCCGCTGTACGGAGTACTGTGTTTCACCTCGCACAGCCTTCAGGGATTGTAGAGAACTCCCCGAGGCAGTTCTCACTGCACAAAATGTCCTCTCTGTCTCACTTAGTGGCTTTAGTTTTATATTTTGGAGCAAATTTTAATTCTTTTCTTTTCCTTTTTCCCCCATTTGATTTTCTCATTAATACTACGTTCCTGGTTTTGAGTTCGTCCCAGATCGGTTGTTTTTTGTGCCCTTAAAGGTTCCCTTTTCACTTTCAGTTTCTGTGGCTGAGTGGCAAATAGTGTTAAGCACATACATCCTCACATCCCAGCCCAGGGTTTGACCACCAGCCATATTCCTTTCATTTTTGCTCACTTAGTTCCTTTTCATTTGTTTATATTTGGTTCATCCCTTCCATCTGAAGGTAACTGCATTTGGGTCCTAACACCCTTTCTACTTTTGTTTTCACGGTTGACCCAGTTTTTATTTTGGTGAACCATAACACAGTCTTTCCAGGATGCTGTTTTTTGTACCAATTCATGATTACAATTACCTGTTTGGAATCACATCATTATGTTGTTGTTTTAATTCATTACTAGCCCTAAATTTTCCCCATCCCATTTTTTTTTTGAATGCTTTACAGGCCAGAAATACAGGAATGGGTGCATATTAACAAATGAAATAAAGTTGACCAGACAAAACATGAAATATCTCAGGTCCATACTGTCATCAATGAAATAAAAGTCAAAGTAAATGTAAGAAACTGTTTTTTATTTGCATTTTACATACTGTCTCAACTACTGTCTCAACTTTGGGGTTGTAATTTTATTTATTTATTTAAATGTATTCCCTCTTATTTGAACATATACTATATAGACTTATGATTGTGGACACCCAAAAGATTACATCCAAAATATGGATATTAGCGTGTAGTATTACCGACCTTTGCTGCTACAATGGCCTTTGTTTTTTCTAAAAGGGCCTTCTACTAGATTTTGGTTCTGTTTAAATGGCCTGCCTGCTGTGCTTAACTCTCTTTTGGACTATTTTCAGTTTATCCATCTGCCTGGTCCCTCTGTCTAGTCTACCTGTCTGCCTGACCTGTGTAGTGGGATTGTGATAGTCTACCTGATCCTTGCCTACTTAGATGCCTGAAAAAATAATCAGCTTAGACCTTTATTCTTGCAGGTGTGATCAAGGTGGCTAATTTTAAGCAAACCTTTAGTGAATTAGGTGGAGTTTCCACTTTATGACTGACTATTTACACTGTACATAACACTTCATGAGATAGATGAACTAAACTAAAGAACTGACCTAGTTCATTACTAATTAGTGAAGACAACAGGAAGGTTAAACAGGAAATATTTTCTTACCCATGACCTGAGATCCTGCACAGGAAAAGCCATTTCCTCTTCTTAAACAACACGTGGTTTAAAGTGAATGTCTTACAGTGCTGGAAATGTCATGCAGTGTAAATTGATGATGTCTCGATTGCTACCGGGTGGTGAACTGTAGGGCATGTGTGTGTATATGTGGTACTATCATAGACAGTATCTCTACTGAAAGGACCCATGCTGCTTTTAAGAAGACCGTTCAATAACACTTCATATGAATTTCTTGGAACTGCTAGAGGGCACACTTGGTCTTTCATACCCTTTGGTGAAACACACCACTGCTTATATTATGTTGCAGTTTGATCAGCACTGTATATTTACAATGATTCACCATTTAATTCTCATGTCCTAATTCTATCATAAAACACATAAGATCACATGTAAAGCAAGAAACGTTTGTGTTGAAAAAAAGTCAATTTGTGAATTGTTATGTTCCAAGTAATACTTCACCATGATACCTGAAAAAAGGTATTTTCGTGGCTAAATTTAGGTAGACATGATACATTATTTGTTACCATTTGAATAGAAGCACACTACAGACAGACACTGGTCTATTGCTGTGTGTAATTTAAAATGTTTAAAACATTGTTTTTAACGTACAATCAAATACAAATGTATAATGTTTTATGCAATGTACAGTACTAAGATTAGACTAATATACAGTACACTTCACTCACTGATCACTTTATTAGTTACACCTCCCTGTTTCTACACTCATTGTCCATTTTATCAGTTCTGGTTACCATATAGGTGCACTTTGTAGTTCTACAAAGGTCCTTTTTGGGTGGTGGATCAGTGACACTGATGTGGCAGTGGTGTGTTAGTGTTGATTTTGCTGGTATGATTTGATCAGACACAGGTACTGCTGGAGTTTTTAAACATTGTGTTCAGTCACTGTGCACTCTATTAGACACACCTACTGTATTGCTCCACCTTTAAGATATTAAGTCTGTGATTCAATTTTAAGCATTAAACACTGTAATTCACAGAGAACTGCAACTTCTTTTAAGCAAAATAAAATAAAGTGACAAATCATCAGAACAGTGGGATTATCACAATAGCTGTAATAGGTCTGTGGCTCCTCTAATCCATCATCAGTCCTCACAGACGCTGCCTACAATATGCTGGTGGCTGGACATTTTTGGTTGGTAGACTATTTTCAGTCCAGCAGTAACACTAAGGTGTCACTCCAGCAGCACTTCTGTGTTTGATCTACTCATATCGGTGCAACACACAATAACACACCACCATCATGTCAGTGTCACTGCAGTGCTGAGAATGATCCACCACCCAAATAGTACCTGATCAGTGGGGGTCCTATGGGGGATTAACAAGTATGTAGAGAAACACATGGATTACAATTGTAGAACTACAAAATGACGCTGAAAAAAATTGTGTATAAACTATACACTAATTGACATTGAGGTTTACCTAATAAATTGGTCAGCAAGTGTGGTAACTTATTTGTCTGTGACTCGGTTATGAGATTCACAGACTTTTATAATTAACCCTAACAATGTTATATCCATGTATGTACAGTGGAGAGATAAAAGTTTGAGACCACTAGTGAAAATGTTGGATCTTTGTGGAGATGGATTCATAATGCAGCAGGATAATGACGCAAAACAAACCTCAACACACCTTACGCATTTTTGGCTCATCAATTCATACCACACCTTGCAACAACTACTTGAAGACCAAAGAAGGTCAATGTGTGTTGACTAACCCAATTAAGCATTTATGGGGTGACAAAGCGTTGAGTAAAATCACAAGATGCTCTTTGGAAAATTGTGAAATCACACTGGGACATAATGTGCATTATTGGACTTTACACATTAAACAGTAATAAAGGGGGGAACAATCCAAACACTAATAAAATCAGAAATTTATAAGATTCAACTTTTCAATCAAATTGTTGTGCTGATTATATGATTTGAAAGGAAAAGCATTGTATTCATTTGTAAATAATGACAATTAGAGGCACTTTCAGTAGACTTTTAGCCCCCACTGTTTCATTTTTGGTTGACAGTTGACTTAATCATGATCATGTGGGGTGGTTCCACAAATCATGATTTGGTAGCTCACCATAGAGGTTACTCAGTCTGAGTCCTAACAATTCACATTTGGGCATGCCTTATTGAGAGACTGCTGGTTGGAGGATCGGCACTACAAGAGTCTCTGTGATGAACTGGTGTCCCATCCAGGTCACATTTACATTTGTTCTTGAATGAAAAATGTTTTTTTTTTTTTTTTTTTAAATCATGAAGCCCAAAACATCTCAACCACTAGAGCCTTAATCATTGTACACAATCTACAATGACAGCATTTAGAAAATGTCCTTATCCAAAGAAATGTAAAATTTGCAGTGAAAATGTGCCCTTACTTAAGGGCCCATTAGTGGCAGGTTAGCGGAGCTATGATTTGAACACACAGCGTTCTGATTAAAAGTCCGTTGCCCTAACCACTGACCACAAACTAAGCTTTTACAGTATTAATTACAGTATTTTGCAAATACCCATATTAAGAACAACTTAAAGCTGAGTTTAGCAATTGATGGGCCTTGCTGAAGGGTCCAACTGTGGTGACTTGTTGTCTGACTTCCAGTGATTACATTGTCCAGCATTGAGAAAACTGGGATAAGATATGTAAATAAGAAGTAGAGTAGAGCCTCGGCATTCGAACTTGATTGGTTCCAGAAGGCCAGAAGGAATTGTGTGTTCAATTGGGTGTCGAAAAAAATTCAAATGGACCTTTCGATGTCCAAATTGTTTGAGTGAAGAGGCTTTCAAATTCTCAGGTTGCATTGTACAGTACTTTTTATAGCTGCACAGACTAAAGTTGTCTATGAATAGACATATTTTTGAGAGAGTTCAATTAAATCCAACTGAAAATCCCTGCTTATTTTGCTTCCCAGTATGTAAGAAAAGAAATGCAGGAGTCTGTTGATATACACACTGCCAGTGACCTGGCACATTTCTGAAATTGCTGGGTTCAGGCCTGCTAGTTTGAAGATACAGGAATGCCTCATAGTGTGTTCACTGAAAGGTTGTTCACAGAAGCTGTGCTCCACGATGTTCTTAGTTAATCTAGATGTTCAGATTGGAAACCAACTATCGTTCTATCCACCATGGCTGTCAGTCGAGGATTAAGTTATGAGTCTTCTATGTTTAACCACAGAACAACCTGAATTGTTTTTTTCACTCTTTTGGACTGCAGAAGATCAAAGGCAGACAGGTTTCATTATATCACTGTACACAAGTTGATCATAATTAGTCATTACCAAGAATAAAGGTATGAGTACTTCACATGAGCTCTGTTTACTCTCTCTTCACATAGAGTTGCTTTATATTTTGTTTTGAGCAATACATTCCCAGATCATTGTGCTATAAACAATATATTCACTGAGTTGCCAGATCATCAGGTATATCAAGCCAGGATGCAATCTGTAGACCTAGATATATGCAGAATCATGTGTCCACCATTATGAATAGTGAATTTGGCTACTTCAGCTAGTCACTCTTAGGGGTATTAAATCTAGAAGACAAACACTGGCAGTGGAATATGTGGAACTTTGGAGCTGAATGACTTAGTAAGTGATAGGATGCTACTAAAATCTTTATCATGATTTTTTTTTTCAAAACCACATCGACTGCCAGAAGGACTGCAGTTTTATGCCTGTTTGTATCAAAATATGTGGTAAAACTGCCCCTCTTGATATATTGAAGACTCGTTATGCAGAGCATGCTGTGACATGCATTACAAGAACATTAGGAAGGTCATTCAGTTTCACTGCTCTGTATAACGAGCAATCACTTTCTTGCAAGGTAATGTTTATAGTGAGAATGTGCTCAGCCTTCCTTGTTCTTTCTCCTATGTGTTGACATGAAAACTGCCATTCATGTTTAAATATCCTTATAGTATAAGAAGACCTTCTGTTTTATTCACTCTCTATTAACAGATTTTAAATAATATCTTACTGATATATAGTTATGTAAAATATGAGGTCTTTACTATGCATTAGTTTAATGCATTAGTTTGTTTCACCTCAAATGTTGGGGTTTCTGTATTCTATAAGCTTATTATTTAGGTATGTGTAGTGTGTTTAATATTTTTCACTTCTTTTCCCACTAAATGTACACGATTTTAAAAGCATTTCTGATTTAGTTTTTCTTTCTGTTCTTGTTTTCCCCCTTTTTTACCGTTACAGAACTGAAGTGTAGGAAATCGTGTGTGAAAAGACCTTTGACTTTAGTTTAGGTTTGAGTGAGAGGCTTTTTTGTGCAAACACTGGGAAAAACCACACGTTTGACAGGTAGACTTTGTGCTTTTGCATGTGTGTGAGCTCAGCAGCTGCTCCAAACCACATCTCTTTCCCAGCACCCATCAGAGCGGAGGTCTTACTGAATGTGGTAAACCCACTTGAAGGAATAAGACGTGGGCAGAAGAGAAACTCTCAGTCTTTCTCTGCTAAGGTGATAGTTCAAAATTAGAGCTAGGTGAGACTTCCAGTACAGTGTATGACTTTACCATCAGCCAGGTGAGTTATGAGACTTTCATCTTTACTTTACAATACCCTTATCTATATAGAGCATCAACTCATACACAGCCCTCATGACTCAAAATGGGAGATGGAGAAAACTTAACAAATGACTTTGTGTATGACATTAACAAATGTAAATGGTCCACTTTTTTATATATTGTGTTGCAGGAAAAGGAACTGGTTCTGTTGTTATACACTGCAGATAATGGGATTTTATGTGTGTAACATTTTTACCAGCAAGGGCTCATATCAGTTTTACAGTAAACAATGTCTCAGTAGGGGGAGCCAGTGCTAGGAATAAGATCCTGGGAATTGCACTGGGAATTAGATCCTCTTGCACAAGGAATACTATTTTTGGTTTGTTTTAAATACAGTTGTGTATGAATTATATTATTAATTTATTTATTACAGTGTATGACCATTGATAGTAAGAAACCTAATCCCATTTACATGTTTAATAGATTTTGTAGATTGTTTCTAGATATTTTTAATAGTTTTGTAGACACCTGGGCACAGGCAGTAACTTGTAGTCCTCTTTCAAGTATAAGGAACTACTGTTTTGAAATAATATTATTTTAAAATTATATTTACTTGTATAAAATATGTATTAAATAGTTTCCTCTCAAATATTGGGATTTATGAATGTTTATATTATTCAGGTATGTACTGTTGCAGGTTACCATATTTTCAGTGCTAGTGAACCCGTAAAATTAATTATTATTAGTGGTTTAGGACCCAATATGCAGTTAGCTCTGGCAGAAGGAATGAGCAAAAAGTCATGAAAAATGCCCTCCACATGATTACTTAACAGGATCGCGGTGATAGGGCAACCAGGACTCGAACAGATGTGCGATCGCATTTACTGTCAGGGTTGCAGGATAGAAACCTAGCCGACTCTGGCCCTAGCGTCGGTTAGTGGGTGCGATCTCTAACAGTACCCACCCTCAAGGGGCGGCATCCCGACGCCCCTAAGCACATCCAACACGTTCTCTAGCCTGTCGGACTCGTTCCGGGTTGAGCGTCTGTCGGACAGGGTAGACCAGAAGTGGCCCAGGTAGACAGAAGTGGTCTTGAAATGGGGGTTGAATGGGCGGGCAGAGGACAACAAGTCCAATACAGGACTTGGGTCAGGCTCGAGGCGAGGGCCAGCCCCACGTGGCAGGAGACCCCGATAGCCCGAAATAGCCTTCAAAAAGAGGCTGAGTGGGAAATTGGGCCAAAACACAAGCCAGGTTCAAGGCTCAGTTCAGAACTAGCCACAAGGGGCTCAGGGGCGTAACTCAGCACTGGTGGCTCAGGAACGGGGCTAGACCCCATAAGGCACAGGAAAAAGGTCGGCACAAGATGCCTAGCTAGGCGAATGGGCACCAGGTACCTAAACACCAAGGTCAATAACAGCGACCATGGCGCAGGGATTGGTGTGAATGACCATGGCTTGGGGCATCGGGACCAACAACCGCAGCACAGGGATCGGTCTGAATGACCATGGCATGGGGGTCGAGGCAAATGACCGCGGCACAGGGATTGGTCTGAATGACTGTGGCGTGGGGGTCAGGACCAACAACCGTGGTGCAGGAATCAATCTGAATGACAATAGCTCGGGGGTTGGGGCAAACAACCACGGCGCAGGGATCAGTCTGAATGACCATGATGTGAGGGTCGGTGCAAATGACCAGTGCACAGAGAATTCAGGTAAGGCGCTAATGGGCATGGCGAGCTCAGATATGGAGCTGGGCGGCACTAGCTGCTCATGTACAGTGCTTACGTGCTCAGGTACAATGCTAGTGGAAGTGGCTAGCTCAGATATGGCACTAATGGGTGCGGCTAGCTCGGGTACGGAGCTGGGCGGTGCTAGGTGCTCAAGTACAGAGCTTATGTGCTCAGGAACGGCCCTAGTTGGCATGGCGTGCTTGGGTACGGAGCTGGCCGGTGCCAGCTGCTCAGGTACAGAGCCTACATGCTCAGGTACGGCTCTTATAGGTGGTATGTGCCCAAAATGCAGGGCTGACAGGTGCAGTGAGCTCTGGTACAGAGCTAGGGGTTGCTAAATGCTGAGGTACAGAGCTTACGGAAGTGGCTTGCTCAGGAACGCAGCTGGCTGGCCGAGCGAGAGGTGTAGGGGCGATGGAAGAGTCGGCCTTCCTGCTAGTTCACTCTATCAAGCGGGTCTCAGCCCGCATGGCCAGATCATACAGGTCTGGCAGGGAGGAAGGGTCTGGGAAAAAAAATAATAAATCCGTCCTCGCTAAGGCCATGCGCAAAAATGTCCCTGAGAGACTTGTCGCAAAAGCCACTCTCTAGTGCCAGCCGGTGGAATTCCTCCACATAAGCCGCAACCCTCCTGCAGCTCTGAGAGATATCAAAGTTACTGGGCGTGCACGTGGGATGTGCCCAAGTGCAGGGCTGACGGTCCTTTAAGCTGGGAGGGTTGAGAGATGGGTCAAGGTCTATGGAGGGTTCCAAATAGACCGCTGGGGCCAGTAGCCCCAAATTGGACTGGAGAGGGCTTCCACGCCTTCTGCGGCAGCTCAGTGGGGTCTGGATGGCATACTAGGTCCATGACTTGGCCACAGTCAATGGACGACCCAACAAAAGCCAACCAGGACCCCACCAGTGATTGCCGCTGCCATCTGGAGATGGCGGGGGCCTTCACATATGGAGGCCACAGAGCTAACGCTGGGTCCAGAAGTGGTCGCTGCATGCTGTTGCAGGTTGCCATATTTTCAGCGCTGGCAAACCTGTAAAACAAATTATTATTAGTGGTTTAGAACCCAATATGCAGTTAGCTCTGGCAGAAGAAATGAGTAAAAAGTAATGAAAAAAGCCCTCCACACAAACACTTTACAGGATCACAGTGGTACTGCAACCAGGCTTCGAACACAGGCTGCTGATGTGCTGGGGGAGATGTGTGCCACGCTACAAGTGACGTAATCCAGTACTCAGTGCCCTATGTACGTACCGAGGGACAAGGTGTGCTCACAAGCGAGGCAGCATGGGATGAAAGTGCTTTAAGAGCACTGAGTGGCAGGGGCAAGCGCGAGAGAAGTGCACCGAGTGACACTGGAAGACGCAAAATGCCAAAGCTCGTTTCCAGACTCACAAAAATAAAAATAAAAGTGTGTTACTCAGCGTAAGCGCGCAGGTGCAGTCCAGTGCGCGGCGCCCCAGGGGGCGAGTAACAAAGAAGAGATTGCGTTCTAGCGATCGCTAGAAGCGTAGGTAAGGGGGAAAAAGCAGGAGTAAATCTAAGTTCCTACACTAACCACTAATCCCTACCTTACCTCGGGCCTTCAGAACCCTACACGGCTGGTTCCCTATTGTGGAACTGGTCTACTGCTACGTCCTATGGGGCCAAAAATACCGCCTTAAATTGCCGGAGCAGAAAGACGGCAAACCAGAGGTCATGCAGCGACACTGCCAAGCTCAGAAGGTCTTAAATATCTGAGGTGGCAGATGCTGCATATTAACACAACCGCGCAGATGTGCGTGCATGATCGCGTTTACTGTCAGGGTTGCAGGATAGTAACCTAGCTGATGCTGCCCTGTAGTGTCGGTTAGTGGGTACGATCTCTAACATATATAGTATAGTGTTTTTAATGTTTGTTTACTTTGTTTCCCATTGTACTGTATATACAATATAATAAAATAAAATAAACTAATGTTTTTTCTCATTTTCTTTTTCTTTCTTTTTTTTCCATAAGAAATTGAGTGTGAAAAGACCTTTGACTTTAGTTTAGGTTTGAGTGAGAGGCTTTTTTGCCCTAGAAAGGATCAGAGGCTTGTAGTCCTCTGCATAATGTCAGAAGCTTTTAGACCTTTGGTCAAGAAAATTAGCTCTTAATCCCATTTCAAGGATTAAGGTAGTGTTGTAATCTTCCCACAAGCAGGAGCTTGCAGTACCCTGGACTGAATCAGGAAATTTTAGTCCAATGGTCAATGTTAGTAACTAGTACTGGCCTGGTCATGATCAAGACTTTGTATTCCACTAGAAGGGATTTTATTCCTTTACTACTAACACCTAAATAATATCTTAATGATATTTATGTGTATCTTTACTATGTTTTATTTTAATTCAGTTACTGCTTCCTCTCAAATATTGGGGTTTATGACTTACTAATGTATCTTACTTAGGTGTGCATGGTGTGTTTAATATTTGTTTACTTCTTTTCCAACTAAATGTACAAGATTTTAAAAACTGATTGGTTTTCTCATTTTTTCTTTCTGTTCTCTTTTCACAGTTACAGAATTGAAGTGTAGGAAACTGTGTGTGGGTGACACAGTGGTACAGTGGTTAACACTGTTGCCTCACAGCTCCAAGATCCGTGGCTCGATCCTGACCCTCGGCCCTGCCTGTGTGGAGTTTGCATGACCTCCATATGTCCATATGGGTTTTCTCTGGGAACACCAGTTTCCTCCCACATTCGAAATACATGTTTGTTAGGTTAAGTGGTGTTTCCAAAGTGCCCTTTTGTGATTTTGTGTGCCCTGTCTAGGGATGTTCCTGTGTCACTGGCTAGGCACCGTCTTTCCCACTATTCTGACAAGCATTAAGAGGATAAGAAAAAGAAGGAATGAAATCACATGTGAAGATTCCTGTGACTTTAGTTTAGGTTTGATTGAGAGGCTATCTGTTTGCCCTGGAAAGGATCAGAGGTTTGTTGTCATCTACATAATGTCAGGATCTTTTAGTCCTTTGGACAAGAACATGAGTTCTTAGTCCCATTTTCAGGATCAGAGTTTGTTGCCCTCTTTCCAGGATCCAACACTTGCAGTCCCCTGGACTGAATCAAGAAATTGTAGTCGACTGGTCTATATCAGTTACTTGTATTGGCCTGGTCATGATCAGAAGCTTGTATTCAACTAGAAGGGATAACAGATGTAGTCTTGTGAACAGGATCAGGAGCTTATAGTGCTCTAGACAGTACCATCAGCAGCACAGGAATACAGGTCCTGTAGCAGGATTGGGATCTTTAGTCTTCCCAGATTTAGGTACTTTTTATCATCAACTCAGGATGTGAAATCAATAGTCTTCTGCCCAAGATTGGGAGCTTGTTGTTCTTTGCATACAGTGGGGCAAAAAAGTATTTAGTTAGTCACTGATTCTGCAAGTTCTCCTACTCAGAAAGACGAGAGAGGTCTGTAATTATCATCATAGGTACACTTCAACTATGAGAGACAAATCCAGGAAATCCCCGTTCATTCTTCCCGTAACACAGATCAATCGTCCTATCTCCTTGATGTCTCCACACCCATGCTTCACAATAGATATGGTGTTCTTGGGATGCAGCTCAGCATTCTTCTTCCTCAAAACACGAGTATAGTTTTTATCAAAATGTTCTATTTTGATTTCATCTGACCACATGATATTCTCCCAATCCTCTTCTGGATCATTCATATGCTCTCTGCCAAACTTCAGATGGGCCTGGACACGTACTGGCTTAATCAGAGGGACACGCCGGGCACTGCAGGATCTGAGTCCCTCTCAGCGTAGTGTGTTACTGATGGTAGCCTTTGTTACTTTGGTCCCAGCTCTCTGCAGGTCATTCATCAGGTCCCTCCGTGTAGTTCTGTGATTTTTGGTCACCGTTCTAATGATCATTTTGACCCCATGGGATGAGATCTTACGTGGAGCCCCAGATCGAGGGGGATTAACAGTAGCCTTGTATGTCTTCCATTTTCTTATAATTGCTTCCACATTTGATTTATTCACACCAATGTGCTTGCCTATTGTAGATTCACTCTTCCCAGCCTGGTGCAGGTCTACAGTTTTCTTCCTGGTGTCCTTCGACAGCTCTTTGGTCTTGACCATGGTTGAGTTTGGAGTCTAACTGTTTGAGGCTGTGGACAGGTGTCTTTTATACAGATAATGAGGTCAAACAGGTGCCATTAATACAGGTAACGAGTGGAGGACAGAAGAGCTTCTTAAAGAAGAAGTTACAGGTCTGTGAGAGCCAGAAATCTTGCTTGTTTGTGGGTGACCAAATAGTTATTTTCCACCATAATTTACAATTGAATTCTTTAAAATCCTACAATGTGATTTCCTGGATTTTTTTTTCTCATTTTGTCTCTTATAGTTGAAGTGTACCTATGATGAAAATTACAGACCTCTCTCATTTTTCTAAGTAGGAGAACTTGCATAATCAGGCTGATAAAATCTGACTAAATACTTTTTTGCCCCACTGTACTTTTAGGACTTGTGTGAAAATCTAATGATGTTTATGCAGAAATATAGAAAATTCTAAAGAGTTCACAAACTTTCAAGCACCACTGTAGACTGACATAGGTGCAACCATGGATGATTTATTGTAAGACAAGGCATAGTGAAGGGTGAACACAGAATAAGGAAAGATAGCTAAGCTAACAATTCTAGATAGAAACACAGAAGCAAACATTACAGACACAGACTGACACACAATAAATAATAACTAATACACATAAACAGACCACTCACAGTAACAAGACATAGAACTAGTATGCACAGAGTATGCAACAGACAATGTGTTAACACAATCAGATAATATACTAATACAAACTTAGGAGCTAACTGCTAATGCTAGCACATACACAGAGGATAAAGAAGATGCCAGGATAGCTCAGAGACATGCTAATCAAAACAGACAATCTAAACAGTGAGCAAACACAATGGGACTCAGGCAGGGAGACACACGTGGAGGGCACACACCAGGCAGAGGACATGGAGACACAATTCAGGTCTGGAAGATAGCTGGGGAATCAAAAGCCACAACACAGTTTTCCAGACAGGAACCCTAGGAGGCCCTGTGCAGGCAAAATCTACTGGCCAATTGGTCCCAGACAAGAAAGGTTAACACAGAGAAAAAGGCAAGGTAGCCAAGCTAATGGCAATGCTAACTAAAAACACAGAAGTGAACAGATTGCAAATGCAGACACTGACACAAAAAAATAAAGCACATAAACAGAGAGCTAACAGTACCAAGACAGAACTAGGATGTACAGAGGCTAACAGGGGGATTATGCTAATCCAATCAGACAGTGTGCTAGCGCCTGGACAATGTGCGTTAACAAAAAACTGAAAATGTCCTAATAACAAACTAAGGGGATAACTGCCAAAGTTTACTCAGAAGGAATGTGGAATAAACAAGAGGCCCCTTAGGCCTAGCAACAGATACATGATAATTCCAAAACAGACCTTTTGGAAAGTTGACCAAACACAGTGCAGGGACCAATAAGGAAGGAAAATACAATACCACAGAAGAAAACCAGATCAGAACAAGAGGTCCAGACATGGTAAACAGAAACCAGAAAACTGATTAAATGTGATCAAAGCATATAAGAAACAGGAGCAGGAAACCAGGACTTTTAATAGGAGCCTATAAACTGGGGCTTGTATCCCCCAATTTTTTTCAGGGGCTGCATCCCTTTGAAGGACCGGCGTCCTACAAGGGTGTCCCCTTCGAATGCTTTCATAGACCGCCCATCGAAGGCCATACCGAAATGAAATGGTTTGTTGCTCCCTACAGCAGATTTCCAGTTGCATCACAGCACACATTTAAATCCGGGATCTCCTTTGGTGGCAAAGGATACATCTGTTGGATCCCTTCCCTGTAACATGGAAACCCAGAAGTGCATTTTTTTTTTCCCCTGGGCCACCAAATACGAAAGGAGTCCCTTCGAAATGGAACCAGCCTATGTGCCGCCCAACTATGGTCTTGAAATGTAGCCTTCCGAAGGATGCAGCCCCCTGAAATGGGATGCCGCTAAAGGGAATGTGTGTAGAGACCTGACCTGGAGTGGGAAAAGGAAGGGAGGGGTAATGATCATCCTTTGCTGGTGGAAAGGGAACGGGTTAGAAAGGAGCCATGTCCGGACCAATGGGACCAGGAACAGCTTGCCATCATCCTGAAGATGATGGTACAAACTTTTAAGCAAACAAACCCTTTTTTAAAATTGTTCTTTTATCATTTTTTAAATACTTTATACCACCAGCAATTTTTGTGTTGCCAGTGCAATCGAAACAAAACAAACAACAAAAAAAAAAAAACAGTCGCCTCAAAAAAAAAATCTTCATGTGAGTAGCAAGATATTCCCACTTTTGGCCGAGCCAAAATGTTGTTACATGCCTTTCTAAAAGGAACACGACCCTTGTGTGTAGAGTGTGAAATTAATAAACCCCCTAGCCATGCAAAGTCATGCATGGAAATTTTTTTTTTTTTTTCCATGAAAACAGCCATCTTTTAACTCATCTTGGCATTCAATCCTATACTGGTTCCACAAAAACACTTCAGAAATAGCCGTGGAGAATTAAGAAACCTTTATCTTTGGCAGACCATGCTTCCTTGTTCTTCCCAAATAACTATGACATTTGAGTGAGCCAAGTTTGTTGAATGTAAGCATAAGAACACAGGGCTTATTCAGTACCCTTTTTGTTTACGTGGAAGGGTTTCAAGGGGACAGACATGGAGCAGCAAATGCGAGGTTCCAGCCTCCAAAACGACACAGTTTTTATTACAAAAGGTTTCCCAAACACAGAGCAAAAACTACTCACCAGATAAACCCGACTACAGAACGCGGGGATAACACAGCCCGGGCCCGGGCCCCAATGATCAACAATAATAACAAACATCAAATAATAATAATATAATAATAATAATAAATAATAATAATAATAATAAGGGAGGAACAATTGATAAAACATAAGGCAGAAACAAAACACTAGGGAAATAATAACCAAACTGAGCAGAACACATCTAACCAAAAAGCTAGGGGAACGTGGGATAAGCTAACGCCCATCTTGGAAGTAGCCAATACCACGAATGTTTAAAATCCTGATTCTGGCTCCGAACGTAACACTTATGCTCAACACTTAGTTTTTGCAACAGCAATTTTAACCATGGGGAATCCTCCAGTGTTAAATTGTCATTCCACTTTTTATTCCATACTTCCCAAATTTCACAAACTAATGTGATTGAATTTACACTTCAAAACAAAGCTTAATTAACAGTTTTTAATTTATTGGTTTTGTACATTTTCCACCATATCTAACACCACATTCCCAATAGTGGTTTTCTATTGCGTGATTGGTGCTCAATTGTCTGAGTTACAAGTTTCCAATTCACTTACCTACTGGCCAATTAACAGACTGTACTACAAGGCAGGGGTTCCCCCTTTACACATTCATGCAGGTTGAGAGAGACAGCCTTTGTGTAGGCACTTTAATGTTGCTTTGAATTGCAGCAGTATTACAAAGGTCAGGATAAGAAAAATGATATGATATGCTTGTTACTGGTACTCTCAAAAAATGTAAAACTATTCACATGTGTCTATTCAGATGAAGATCCAGTAAATACATAATAAGTTGTTTTCTAATGATTTTGTTGATTTTATATTGTACAATGCCTGGACAAAGTCTGACAATATGATGAGTTGACAAAACAAGTAATATAACTTCTAGCTTTACTACTTATTTAAAATCCATATATTTATAATTATAAAATATAACTAAGAGCCAAAACATTATGAACAGCTGGTCTATGACAAAGTTGACGCTGCAAAAAAAATATACTAGACACAAACAATGAAAGGTTTGAACTAAGTAGACAATGCAAGTTTTTAATGAAATTACTTGATATCAGACTACATCATAATAAAGAACGAAAGGCACTGAATGCTAGCAAAATGATTTTGAAATCAATTTCAGCAAATTGACAAAAAATGTAGACCAAGGTAATAAATAAAGTTAAAAGGATTTTATGAAATACACAATAAGAAACATAAACGTGTAAATAGTGCAATATCGTTATTGTTATTGATTAGGTGGGTGAATATAACTCCCCATGACATATGACCTAACTCTCCCCATCCAACAGGCTCTTTTGCCAATGGTTATAATTGCTAATAGTTCTGGTTTTAAATTTGTTTCATCCAAAGCTCTTGCCAATGGTATATTGCAAGCTCTTGCCTACCTATTTCAAGGTGATCCATAATTTTCACTTAAATGTCTATATTTCATATTCAGATTAAGCCATTACTTGCCAAGTTTGCCTATAAAATGAGGCAACATGAAATCAGAATATTGCTTTTATCTTCTATTAATTGCAGAGCACATTTGCCAATTCATGAGTTAACAATAAAGCTTCTCTATTGAACAAAATTATCTGAACAAAGATTTAAGGCTATAAAGTAACCACTAGGTCACCCATCACCATGGAGATCCAGATTTTAGTCTTTGCTTTCCAGGCAGCTTGGGCATCACACACAGGCACGACTGGCCATGCCTAAGAGAGAATGGGTTATCATCCCCTTGCAGTTTATCAGTGACCCCTGCCAGAGCATTGCAATGTGATTTCTGATACAAGCACCCTGCCAATCCACAACACTGACCAGTAGAAAACGTATAATGGGGGAAAAAAGCAGCTACTATATTTAAAGTAAACAAAATACTACACAAATAAGTAAACAAATCCTTTTTGCCATATGGCATTCATGGGAGTACTTGCTTGTAAAAAGCAGTATAATCTTGCTCATACAGCACATCATCTTACATATTTGTGGACCACAGAAGACCTTTGTGCAGCAAGTCTTTGGAGAGCGTTACTGTGTTTTCCCAACAGGATTCATATACAGTGGTACGTCAGTGCTCAACGTTAATTTGTTCTAGAAGGCTCGTTGAGTAACAAAACGACAAGTACTGAACGCATTTTTCCCATAAGGAATGATGTACATTGAATTAATCAGTTATGCATTAACATGCATTAATGGAGTTAATTACAAATGTGCTCACTGAATTATGATGGAGATACGTTCCAACAAATCCATCATAACTATGTATCATGAATGTCTCATGAACTGAGGAGTTAAATACATAGGAGTCTATTCTGTATAATAGCGAAGCCTACCTTATTGTTTAAAACACTTACATAAACCTACAGTTGGCCAAAATCATTAACACCAAGATTATTTTATAATAAAGTATTCAAAAATATCATGCAATTTCTTGAATAATGTTTTGAAGGTAAAAAGCAAAAGGAAAAAGCTTGCTCTGTTGGCAACCTCAGCACGATGCTGCTCAGCTGGCTACAGGCCAGCATATACAGGAGTGTGCAGCACTTCTCACTGTTTTCCTTTTGGCTGGCTGTCATCAGTAACCTTTTTAGGACTCATGGGGACTTATTTGCACTAACAATACTGTATTGTTGATATAAAAATAAAGGAAAACACAAGAAACACAGCGGAGAGCTGCACTGAGCAAAAGCTAGTGTGAGACTGAATCATGATCCGATGTGTCGGCTGAAACAAGTAAGGCAAGTCGACTCATGCAAATGATCTGAGTGCCGAACAAACGATGATTGCCAAGACAAATTTTTCTCCTCAAACTGATTTGAGAACAAAATTTTATGAGTTCCGAGGTGGTCGAGAATCGAGGTACTACTGTAGATTTCCTGGTAAGTGAGAAGTAGGGGGCTTGGTAGTAGATAAGAAAGTTAAGAAAGACAGCAAAATTTTCTGAGGGCTGCAAAAACAAAACAACAAATATGTAATATAATAATGACTTCAATGGCATCTTAATGTTTCTCTGCAATCAAAGTCCATTATTAAATAAGGAGTTTAGAGATGTTTATATGGCACACTGCTCATTGGGGGGCTAGATCTGAATGCAAACTTGTTTATTTAAATATGTATCAGTGGAAATTTGACACACTGCATGACTGTCCTTAGCTCCAGATCCAAATTCAACCTGTCATTTCTTTACATCACCAAATTGGTTTACAAATGATCTTCACATTATGCAGGTTCTTTATCAGCAGTATAATAGCACTTTCCTTACAACAAATATTTAAAGCCGCTAAATGAAATCCATTATCAAATTAAACAAAAACATTATCTTTGATAATTTGTTTACTGAAAAACTGGTCCAATGTTGCACATCAGCCTCTAGGATTAGCGCTTAATTTTGAAGGTAACATTACTTTTTTGTTGTTGTAGTTTTTAGTTATCTGTACTTTACTTGATAATTTCTGCAACTTAATACTTTTTACTTTAAGTAAAGTTAATACTTTAGTTAATAATTTTTACTTACTACATTTCAAAAGAAAAATCTACTCACTACATTTTCAAAACAGGCACATTACTTAAGCTTTTATGAATGTACTTATTTATCTATGTTATCCATTTAGGCTATTTTTATTTTTATTTAGGCAAATCTAGTCAGTCAGGCACTTAAAGTGCCATTAAAAAAAATCCAAAGTATTTTGTATATTTCAGTTCCTCATGTCTGGAAATGTTTTTAGTCTGTTTTGCTGTGGTTTAGGTCTGTGCAGCTAAAGATGGAAAAGTAATTTGTTTGATTTTTACAGATGATTCATGTAGTTGTCATACAAACCATGATGAACAATAAGGGTATGGATGTGTACCTCTTGCCATCGATAAAGGACATACTGTTTCAAAAATTAAGTTAGAATGGCTTTGTAAAAAAATGCTTTTACTTTTGTACTATAAGTGCAGTTAGCACATGCTTTTATACTTCTACTTGAGTAAAATATATAAGCCATATAGCAATTTTTACTTGAGTATTTTTATTATCATATTAGTAGTACTTTTACTTAAGTATAACTTAAGTTATACTTAAGTAATTCTTCCACCTCTGTCTCTATGAACATTCAGTGCCTTTGTTGTCTTTGTGTATCCTTTTCCTTCTTTGCACAAGGCAACAATCTCCTCTCTTAACTCTTAACCTCTCTTAATCTCTATTGACTTGACATATACAGTGGGGCAAAAAAGTATTTAGTCAGCCACTGATTGTGCAAGATCTCCTATTTAGAAAGATGAGGGAGGTCTGTAATTTTCTAAGGGGTTGAGCCTAGCCAGTCTCCAGATCAGGGATCAGTCGTCCTGTCCCCGAATCAGTAACACGGATCAGTCATCTACAAAACATTCTTCCAAAACCTTCAGTTGCTTAGAAGTTACCGTGGGGTCGTTTGTGACCTCGCCAACTGTTACACACCTTGCTTTTGGAGTGATTCTTTTTTGGTCAACCACCCCTGGGGAGGGTAACAAAGGTCTTGAATTTCCTCCATTTCCTCCACTTTTCCAGCCTGATGAGCATCAACAACTCTTTTTCTGAGGTCCTCAGAAATCTCCTTTGTTTGTGCCATGTTTCACTTTCACAAACATGTTGCGAAGAGCAGACTTTGATAGATCCCTGTTCTTTTAATAAAACAGGATGCCCACTCACACCTGGTTGTCATCTCATTGATTGAAAGCACACGAGTCTAATTTCACCTTCAAATTAACTGCTAGGTTCACATACTTTTGTCACTCACTAATATGTACAGTCGTATGAAAAAGTTTGGGCACCCCTGATAATTTTCATGATTTTAGTTTATAAATCATTGGTTGTTCAGATCAGCAACTTGAGTTAAATATATCATATAGCAGATGAACACAGTGATATTTGAGAAGTGAAATGAAGTTTATAGGATTTACAGAAAGTGTGCAGTAATTATTCAAACAAAATTAGGCAAGGTGCATAAATTGGGCACTCCAACAGAAAAAAAATTACATCAAATTTAAAGTAGATCCTCCTTTTGTAGAAATAACAGCCGCTAAACGCTTCCTACAGCTTCCAGTCTGGATTCTGGTTGAAGGTGCTTTGGACCATTCTTCTTTAGAAACATCTCCAGTTCAGTCATCTTTGATGGTTTCCAAGCATGGACAGCCCACATTTTCAGTAATATTCATGTCTGGGGACTGAGATGGCCATTCCAGAACGTTGTACTGGTTCCTCTGCATGAATGCCTTAGTAGATTATGAGCAGGGTTTGGGGTCGTTGGCCTCGGTGCAACTTTGTCACTGATTCTTGAACATTGTTCTTAAGAATCTGGAGATATTAACTGGAATCCATGCGACCCTCAATTTTAACAAGATTCCTAGTACCTGCACTGGCCACACAGTCCCGCGGGCATTATGGAACCGCCACCAAATTTTACTGTGGGTAGCAAGTGTTTGTCTTGGGATGCTGTGTTCCTTTTCCGCTCCTTGTTATGTCCAAATAACTCAATTTTATTTCATCAGTACACAGCCCTTTATTCCAAAATGAAGCTGGATTGTCCAAATTCTGCATTACTCTCCATTACAGCCTCTTCCTTGTGCAAAGTGCGCTGTATAGTTTGAACGATGATTGAACAGTGACACCATCTGCAGCAAGATGAGGTTGTAGGTCTTTGGAGGTGGTCTGTGGGCTTGACTATGACTTGTTTTTCACCATCCTTCACCTCTGCCTATCTGACGATTTTTCTTGGTCTGCCACTTCGGGAGTTTCCTTAACTAGAACTGTGCCTGTGGTCTTCCATTGCCTCACTATGTTCCTCACAGTGGAAAACTGACCAGCTGAAATCTCTGACAGAGAGCTTTTTTTCCCTTTTCCCCTGAAAACCATGATGTGTTTGAAACAACCTTGTTTTTAACGGCCATTGAGAGTTGTTTTGAGGCCCTTCCCGTGTTGCCAATCTTCAGAGAAGATGCAAAGAGGAGAAAAACTTCCAGTTTGGCACCTTAACACTTTTCTCATGGGTTGGATTTCACTTGTGTAGGTAGGATCAAGAGTCAATGAGCTTTACAAAACAAATTTTGTGTTCCAATAATTAATGCTAAAGGTATTCAAATGACAAGGGTGCCCAAATTTATGCACCTGCCTAATTTTGTTTGAATAATTACTGCACACTTTCTGTAAAACCTATAAACTTAATTTCACTTCTCAAATATCACGGTGTTCATCTGCTATATGATATATTTACCTGAAATTGCTGAGCTGGAAAACCAATGATTTATAAAGAAAAATCATGAAAATTATCAGGAGTGCCCAAACATTTTCATACGACTGTAATATTGGATAATTTTCCTTAATAAATAAATTACCAAGTATAGCATTTTTGTCTCATTTGTTTAAATGGGTTCTCTTAATCTACTTTTAGGACTTGTGTGAAAATCTGATGATGTTTTAGGTCATATTTATGCTGAAAAATAGACAATTCTAAAGGGTTCACAAACTTTCAAGCACCAATGTACGTGTTGGTGCTAGGTAGTAAACTTAACCAACATCCATCCATTGCTGGATTTCTGAAAAGTTGAAGCTAGGGCAGACATCGTTTTCATCTCATGTTATGTAAAGGGGTGAATATCAAAAGATGAATTTGGTAATTGAGCATGCTTTTAGTTAGCTGTGTGAATGAATAAAATGTACATCATGTATTACAACACAAAGGCAAAATAAGTAAAATGTTTTATTACATAACACAATATTTCTGATAGTTTAACCATCATTTATATACCCATGTTTTAGGTTACAGGACACATCTGTTTAGAAGATCTGTTTTTGCTTTGGGTCGTATCTCTGTCTTGTGATAGGTCTACTTATTTGAGGTTGAAGTGGGTTGTTGTGTAATCTGTTAAGAGGTTTTGACCAGTCCCTATGGAGACATGTACATTTAGACCTCAAAACTCCAAAGACTGATTCTTGTACTATCCTGTAGTAGAGATACCATCTGTTATTTTTTAGTGAAACCAGTTGCTTTACATATTATTTTACATACTGAAGAAAGTGAGTTGTGCAATTGTATATGCCCTCATGCTGCATTGAAAATGCAGCTCATGATTTACTATACATTTTTTATTGTATATTGCATACGTTATCTGGTCAACAGGGCCAACAGGTAGGGTTGGGAGGGTTGGGGTGATCATAGTTGTAGTGGAAGTGGTTGTTCAATATCTCAGACATGGCTTTTCATTGCTGCTCAGTGGAAATTCAATGGTAATAACAGATAACCTTATTTATTTCAGCACCCACTACATTTTGCAGCAAGGAAAATACATATATTCCAGCAAAATACTGATTCTGATACTGACATTTTTGAATGTTACAAGCATCTAGTAATTGCTAAACATATATCTGTGTAAGCAACATATGAATGGTGTTTGTTGATGTAAATAATGTACAGTAAATGAGATTCAGCTGCTCATTGTTAATCACTGGGTTGCCACTGGCAAACAGGTGTTGTTCTTTCTTCTGTGTACCCAGGAAGGTACATGTGTCCTTATGAAGTGTTGCTGTGAGGTAATTCCTGAGTCTTCATTATATACAACAGGGTGTCCACTAACAGTTGATTGTCATCCCACTGATTGAAAATGGTTGACTCTAATTTCACCTTTTTATTAGTTAGTATTATTATTAGTATTAATTTCACCAAATTAACTGCTAACGCTAGAGGTTCACATACTTTTGCCACTCACAGATACATAACATTGGATCATTTTCCTTGATAAATTATTATTATTATTATTATTATTATTAATTAACCAGTTATTGTTGTATTTGTTTAAATGGTTTCTTTAACTACTTTAGGACTTGTGTGAAATTCTTATGATGTTTTACATTATATTTATGCAGAAATGTAGACAATGCTAAAGGTTCACAAACTTTCAAGCACCACTGTAAACTCAGTTTTATTTTTATATGGATTTAACACCAGGCATTGTCGAAAAGCAGCTTTACAAACAGCTGAATCTGGATAATAAATGAGCAGCCAAAAATATCAGTGGCAAGAAAAATAAACACTTGCAAAAAGAGCACTTCCTTGAGAGGAACTGGAATTAAATGAGGAGACCATTCACATCTGGGTGAGAATACTAAAGGCCTATTCACACCAAGTACAATTTTTTCAAACTTAATAAAATCCAGATGGAATTTTTAACCTTTTTTAGACATTCACAGCAGGTGTGTTATGTTTTTTTCTAAACACTAGGTCCGCTTTTGCTTTCTTTAATGTGTCGCGAATATTTCGGCAGGTCTTTTTCACATCATCAACTACAAAAACAAAGACATGAGTGATGACTAGAGCAGGAAGCTATATTTTGCTTGTTGTGGGCATAAACAAACTAGAATGCACTTAGATAAACAAGAAAACAGTTACATATAGTCACTGTTTGGTTTTCACCATCATTCTCCAGCCTTTCAGCTATATTCCGCCAGATATTTTCTTTAATATCCATGTTTTATAGTCAGCATGTTGCTTGTCATGCATTCTCTTGTGCTCTGCTACTATCAGGATGAGCTGTTCTGAATGACAGAGGAGCTCTGATTGGTCAGCCTGATTTTAACGCATCTGAACAACACAGAAATTAGAACAGGCTCCGATTTAATAATTTACACAGCATCGCAGTCCGTCAGTTTCGGACTCGGTGTGAAGGACAGCATTAGAATATGTGTGTTCTTTTTCAAAACTTCATGTGTGTTTTTTTGTTTGTGAAAATCAGACTGTGTGAAAAGGCCTTAACATGAACTTCTCTAAATCCTCGTCTAGCTGAATAGACTAGGAAAGCAAGTTGAACCAACTGTTACTTGATAATCAAACTTAAATACATTTTCATTTTAGTTTTCAAATATTTCAGAGCAGATAAGATATGAACCTATATGTGATTTGAATTGATTTTTGTCTGCCATACATGCTTTACCACAACAGATTTTACAGTAGCTGTCAGAAACATGTCTTTCTTATCTGGTATTAATCTTCTCTGAGAAAACCAATTGAGAGTTTCTTAATTAGCATGGAAGCACTTTTAAATCCTTCCATTTCTAAAATTCTTCTCTGAAAAGCCTTTTCACTAATGTTCTCTGCAAGAAACCGAGTGGCCAGCCAGCTATTTTCGGATGTGATTACACTCCATTTCCAGTAATTTGCACAACACTCATTTAGGACTTCAATCAGAACTCATGTCCATAACTGCACAAGTCATTTCTGCCTTCTTCTGATCTCCATATTTTCTCACACCCTAAGTCACACAGTAATGACAGAAGTGAAGTTCCCATTGTTACTGTGCAAGCATGTTTGGCCAGTTCTGTTATTTGTGTATGTTGGGCTTTCTGTTTTTTTTTCTGCCTTCCATGGGCATCTCTATAAAGGGTGTCATACTGAGAACAGACAAAGCACGCTGAGATGAGGTGTTGATTTTTATTAGTTTAAAGACTGCATTGTGGATGCATCGAAAAATCTCACGACTTTTATAACAGACTTTTTGTGTAATAGATCTAAAAGTTTTCAATAATATCAAAACAAACATCTTTAGTAAAAACCCAAATCAGAAAAAGTTTGATGGTATGGAAAATGCAAATAAATACATGCAATGTTCCGTACATTTCCTTTGACTTGTATTTCATTGCATTAAAATATGACCAAGAGATTTCATGTTTTTTTTTTTTTTTTCTGCAACTTCATTTCATTTGTATAATAAAACATCAATTCCTGACCATTTTCAGGGCATGGCACACATTCCAAAAAAAAAAATCGGGTAGGGGCCAAGTTAGGGTATAGTAAGGAGGTAAAAAAATAATAATAATATACTAATGGTGTGATTTCAAAGAGGTGATGCAACAGGTGATTAGATTCATGGACTGAAACAAAAGCAGTATCCATAGTCTTTGAGGAGTTAAAAATGGCAGAAGATCTCAACCAAATGTGTAAAAAATATGAAATGTTCATCAAAAGGAAGACTTGAAGGGATTTACATAGTGTCGTTCTTCTCTCGGTCTATGACTCTGGGATAGAACAATTAACACAGTGGATCGTTTATTGTGGTCAGACAAGTATTACAGTTCCAGATTTTTGGAAAAGAAATGGACGAGTGAGCTCCAGACCAAAGACAAAGAGGACCATTCAGACAGTTATCCGGTACAAAAGCACAACACTGATTGTATGGGGCTGGGTCAGTGCACTTTACAAAGTGATGGCAGCATTAAAACATGGAGAAAAATACACTGAGATTTTAGAGCAACATAAGCTGCCTTCAAGACGCTTTCCAACAAGACAATGCAAAACAAGCCAAATCAGAAAAAGTTAGGAAGGAAATATTTTAATCCCTTCCAGTCTTTCTTTAAGTAACGCTGCTTTTAAATACACATTTGTTGATAAACTGGAGATCCTCTGTCCATCTTTGCTCCTCAAAGACTCAGCCTTTTGTGGGCACTGCTTGTGTACCAAACCATGATTATAATCTGTTGACATCAGCTGTTTGAAATTACAAATTGTCCCTGTCTCAACTTTTTTTGGAATGTGTTGCAGGCCTGAAATGCAGGAACTGATGTTTATTAACAAATAAAAATGAAGTTGACTAGAAAAAAACTGAAACCTCTTGGGTTCATACTGTCTGCAATGAAATAAAAGTCAAAGGAAATGTAAGGAACACTGCATATATATATTTTTTTTCTTTGTTCCATACCATCCCAACTTTCTGTGATTTGGGGTTGTATATATATGACAAAAGACCAGCCAGCTTTTTAATTATGCCTGTACAGAGACAACTTGTTTCTTTACAAAATAATGCACAGATTGGTTGCATCCCAAAACTGTAATACAGGCATCCTTCGGAATCCTACAGCCTGTGACCTGAAAATCAAAGTCTGCCACTATTTAGCAGTTGGAGATATAAATTATATACAGTTAGTCAATAGTAACCAGTGGACTCTCAGAGACGAGCGCCAAATCAAAACTTTACATAGAATATAAATACTTTTATTTGGGTTAGAAACTGTTTATAAATAAAAAACTCTGGATTAAAGTGGATCAAATGGTCTGGTAATGTGGATTAAAGACCCTGAGCTGGCACCAGTGAATTGCAGGCCTGAGTAGTGATCGCTGTAGCAGCAGATTATGATGACACACCCAACCCATCCCCTCAACAATGTGTATTAACACAATCCTTTATATTACATAACATTATTGACATAAGGTACCCTTATTCAAATAATAAGAAATATGTCACACAGATGCACCCCTGGTCAGGCACATGACACAGACCCACCCCCATGACCTGAGGAACTTCGAAACCTTTAATCTGAGCCTCATTATACCACCAGAGAGACTACCCTCATCTTTCCAACAGTGGGATCTGAACCAGAGTGGCCACTAGACCACTTGTTTCAAATGCCGAGACCCACTGTTTCATATAACGCCCTCTGCAAATCTGTGCAGTTGTTGTAGTGTGGCCCCTCAAATGGTGGCCTGAGAGCAAGGTGCCCATTTGCGGTTGCATAATGTGGCCAGATCTTATATTGCCACATTTTGATTCTGTGTCTCTGCAGGGCATGAGGCGTCGCCTCGTTTTAAGTCAATGCCATCTGGTTTGAGTCTGTATCCAAGCTCTGTTTGAGTTTAATATGTTCCAAAATGTTCTGCCAGGAGGCTTCTGGGGTTCAGAGTTCCTAAGTACTGGGGGGTTGAGTTTGCATGCAGACATAGGGTGACTAACCCATTTGCACACTTCATAATTTGCAGCACTGTGATATGTAGTTTTATTCATTCTGACAGTGGTGGTCCAGCGGTTAATGTACTGGCCCAGAAAGTCCAGAGTTCAGGTCTCAGCACTGCTAAGCTGTCACTGTTAGGCCTTTGAGCAAGTCCTTTAAACCACAGTTGCTTGGATTGTACATTGTAAGAGTGTTTCAGATGTAAGTTGCTCTGGATAAGAGCCTTTATCAAATGACAACATGTATATGTATTTGTTTTGCACATATGTAGCCTATGTAAGCTTAAATATCAACATTTTCATTGTACATATTTTGGCCTATTAGAAAACGAAAAGAAAAGAAATTGTGTTTTAATGAGTAGAGGTCACTGTTGATGCCTGCCTGTTTAAATAAATTTTACAATGTTGTGAGTACATTTCCGAATTCTAAGTGTCATTGCTTAACCCCTTTGCAAGTACCTGCGGCGGGATTCACTGAGGGTTTTGTTTGGTGTGACAGAGAACAGATATATATATATATTATATATATATATCTATATATATATATATATATAATATATATAATATATTATAGGATATCAAACTAAGTATAACTCCCAAATCAGAAAAAGTTGGGGACTGTATGGAAATAGAAAATAAATAAGTAATTAAATAAAAAGCTACTCGTGTTTTTTTTGTTGGTCAAACTTCAAGAATGTATGTTATTGTTAATATACAGTTTTCTGCATCAAAAACTTTGTTCTGTTGCCATTCCTTACACCAAACAATTAAATGGTTTCAGGTGTTCATTTCTCCATTCGTCCTGTAACAAAACACATCTTAAAGTGTGCAGTAAGGGTTGTTTTGTTACATTTGTTTGTTCAAATGTCTCCACAATTCTCCATTGGGGACAAGACCTGTACTTTCTTTATGCTTTGTAATGTGTGCAGCATGTAGTTTGGGCATTGTATTGTTGAAAACTGCATGGGGCATGCCTAGAAAAAAAATTGTATTGAAGGCAGCTTATTTGCTCTAAACTGCATGTACTTTTCCGCATTCAACATTGAAACTACCCCATAGCATACAGAGCATGGCTTTTGGACTTGTTTCTGTCCTTTTGGTCCAGAGGACACCGCTCAGATGAATCAGTATTCCACACTTTTTTTTCTGAAAAATCAAAACAAACAAAAAAAGGCATACTTAATTCAGCTGAAGACAATACCATTTCCACTGAGTGAGGGTCCATCCCAGATACCACCAAGCCAGGAGACGTTAACACCACTTTGAGTGGTTAACAGGCGTCTTATCTTATGCACAGTAGGTTTAAGTGGCATTGTTGAATGTAACACTTTATTGTTTGTTTAAAATACTCCATTGACCATGTGGTTATATCAACTATGATGAATGGTGGTTCTTATGTGGTGCTGTCTAGGTATCAGAGATAAATGGGACATCAGCTTAGGTTTGCGCCCTTTGCCCTTTGCACACTAGGCTTCACAGATTTCTTGAACATTTAATGAGATATGCATGTAGAGGGAGAGATATAAACAGGAGATCCGCTGTCCATCTATGCTTTTCCTATTGTAGATGCTGCTTTTGTACCAAATCATGATTACAATCACCTGTGGACACCTGTTTGAAGTCACGTAGTTTTGTTTGTTTTTTAACCACATTACTAGCTGTAAATTTCCCCATCCCAACTTTTTTTGGAATGTGTTGCAGGCCTGAAATGCAGGAATGGATGCATATTAACAGATGAAATTAAATTGACCAGACAAAATAATTATGACATGTCTTGGGTTCCGTACTGTTTGCAATGAAATAAAAGTAAAAATAAATGTAAGACACACTCCATATGGTGCCAAGGTTTTCTGATTTGGGGTTGTATATAAGATATGAAAACATCATTTTGTGCTTGATTTAATTTAACTAATACAAGATGGTCGCTGCATTTACTGGAACATTGTTGCTATGTCTGTCACAGGATGTAAAACAAAAACAAACAAACAAACAAAAAACCCACCTGAGTGCTACACATATGTAACACACATACATAACCTAGCATGCATGCAGGAAGTGATGACAAAGGAATAATATAAAGGTTGTTTTAGTTCATTTTATCCTTAACTAATCATTTGTTATGTATGCTAATTCTCTTGTTTACAGTTTTGTCACATCTTTTGTCATCTTTGACACATCTTTGCTATTTTGCACTCTGCTGTTGTTTGTGTGTATAGATCGTGACCCCTCATGTAAATCTGTGGTTTGAATAGTCAGCATATGTGGGCGTCACGATGGCACAGCAGTTAGAGCTGTCACCTTATAGCTCCAGAGACCCAGGTTTCACACCCATGCCTGTGTTGAGTTTGCAAGTTCTGCCCATATCATTATGGATCTGGTTCACCCCAACATCCAAATACATACTGTACTTTAGGTTAACTGGTGTCTCTAAAGTGTCCCAGTTTGAGTGTGTGTGTGTGTGTTTGTGTATGTGCACATGCCCTGCAATGGCCTGGTTTCTTGTCTAGGTTCCTCCTTGCAGCCTGTGATGCTGGTTAGGCCCTGGCTCCCCTGTGACAATGGATTGGATTAAATGGCCTGGAAAGTGAGTGAAGGAGTGAAGGAGTAAGCCTTACATGTTCCTAGAGAAATTTCATGTTCTATTCCAAATGCAGATCACTGCTTATCCAACAAGCCAGCAAAGTACCAAGCCTTTCATTAGTTAAATCAGGTGTGTTGGAGTCCACAGAACTGGATGAGAGAAACCCTTGTTTGAAGAAAGTTCCTTTGATGAGTTTGACACATTATTCTACATTCATATGATGCCACCTTCTGGTGATTAATCCGATCTGATTACACCATAAAATCCTGCTTACCATACCAACAAAGACATTCACTACAGATGATAACTTAGCTGTCATTCTTTTATGACATACGCTATACTGTGCAAGACAAATAAAAAGAGGAAACTGTTTTTGTTTTGCAAAACTGCGAGACAAGACACTAGCTGTTAGAATTCTTATTACAGACAGAATGCTATCAGTATGTTGCACCAAATCCTCATAAATCACATTGTCATTCTTTCAGCTATTACTATAGTGTCCCACTGTTCTGCTTTAAGCAGGATGTCAGCCCTATTCAGACATTCACAGTAATCCTTTTGAAATCGCTCTGCGATTGTGCTATCTCTACGGTTTTCCTATCCTTCATCATGGAGTGCGATGTTTGGATCTTAAATCAAACGTTAACCAGATTAAATCAGCATAAACAAACCACCCTCTTATAGAGATCCAGATATTTTCCTAAAGTGATTTGAGTGATCAGAAATATGTGTTTGGGGATAGCAAGCACACATTTTTACCATCCAACACATCTTTTTTTATTTTTCACTGTTTATTTTTCCAAACAGGAGATTTACATCTTGGAATGACTCAGAAAAGTGCTACAACAGCCAAAGACACTGAGGCCTGGACTGTAGCACACTCTGACTTGCAAATACATGGAGAATCTATTGCTACAGCCTGAGAGATTCCTGCAACCTTAGGGAAACACTTTGTAGACATTCATCAAGACTAATGAATAATAATCAGCAGTAGAGGGGTTCAAAGGTGGAAAACTAAACTAAATCCAATCCCAAATCATAAAATGTTAGAAATGAAATATGTAACTCCTTTTCAGTCTTTCTCTTTTTTTAGGCATTTCAATCATTTCTGTACCCGTTTGTTGATAAACTGGAGATCCTCTGCCCACCTATACTCTTCAAAGACTCAGCCTTTTGTGGATACTGATTTTGTACCAAATCATGATTATAATCATCTGTTGACATCACCTGTTTGAAATCACATCATTATTTATTTATTTTTTCCTCTTTACAAGGGGGGTGGGGGGTGGGGGCTGGGGTTGGCTAGGCCGGAACTTGAATCCAGACCTCTGGAGCTATGAGGTAACAGCACTAACCAGTGCACCACTTAATACTTAGCTCTAGGCAGCTCTAGATGGCAGCTCTAAAATCTCATTGTACATTTCTGCATTAATGCTGCCATCACAGACGTAGAAATGGCCTTTGCCAAGGGCGCTGACACAACCCCATACCCTGACAGATCCTTTTTTTAACTTGCTGATAACATTCTGGATGGTCCTTTTTGTCTTTGACTTTATAGATCATGTGGACACTGATTTTCATTTACTGGTGTTAATTTAATAGTCTGTTTTAAACGTGAGAGTAGGATTAGGACTAGCACTTTTGGATTAACTGGAATGAACTACTAAAACACCTCACTGTGGATACCATGTGTGATCTCTAGATTGTGTAAAAAGTGAAAGAACTTAAAACACGTTGGAGCACGCTGAAGTCCTGCAGGTTTTGGCATGTGTGAAAACAGGAGTAACATCTCCACTTCAGTCAACAATGAACAAAACTGTGAGAATCTCCAACAGAATTTTCATTGACAATAAAAGCGCAGCAGCAAAAAAGCACTCTTGGGATCGTGGACGTATCATAGATCACTGCATTCACCATGTACCGCACATAAATGTAGCCATCATCGTTCCTCTGTGAACAAATTCCAAATAACACACCCTATTCATTAAATACTGCACATAATCCCTTATCATCTCTCCACAGTGGATGTTTGCCAAATCACAATGTGTTCACTATATTCAATGCTCAAACAATTACAGGAACAATTTTTCATCAAAGTTTAGCATCAACTCTATTCAACTTCTATGATATTAATCTGGTCAGTTAAGTAGTAGGGGGGTTGTTAATCAGTTTCAGTTGCTTTGGTGTTAATGAAATTAACAACGTGCACTACAGAAACAACAATGAGACAACCCCCAAATCAGGAATGGTTTAATAGGTGGGGACCATTGACATTTTGTCCCTCTTTGTCTTGCTGATTTTTTCACTAGCATTGCAGTTGGCTAGGGTCAGAGTCACTACTAGTATGAGGTAGTATGAGATTACACAGGTAGTCCAACCCCTGCAGGATGGCACATCAATACGTGCCACTGCCAGAAGGTTTTCCGTGTCTCCCAGCAAGAGTAAAGAGGAAATTCCAGGAGATAGGCAGTTACTCTAGGAGAACTGGACAAGGCCATAGAAGTGCTTAACCCCTCAGTGGAGCTGCTCCTTTGTGCAAGATGGAACAGGATGAGCATTGCCAGAGCCCTACAAATTGGCAGGTCAGCCACTTGTGCCCTGTGCTTTTCACCGATGAGAGCAGGTTGCACCTGAGCACGTGACACGTGACCGGGTCTGGAGATGCCGTGGAGAACGTTATTTCGCCTGCAACATCATTCAGCATGACCGATTTGTTGGTGGGTCAGTGATGTTCTGGGGTGGCATATCCCTGGTAGGACGCACTGACCTCTACAGTCTTGACAATGGCACCCTGACTGCTATTAGGTATCAGGATGAAATCCTTTAGACCCATTGTCAGACCCTACGCTGGTGCAGTGGGTCCTGGGTTCCTCTTGATGCACGACAATGCCCGGCCTCATGTGGAAGTATGCAGACAGTTCTTGGAGGATGAAGGAATTGATACCATTGACTGGCCTCCCTGCTCGCCTGACCTAAGTCCAGTAGAAAACCTCTGGGACATTATGTTTTGGTCCATCTGACAGTGCCAGATTGCACTTCAGACTGTCAAGGAGCTCAGTGATACCCTGGTCCAGATATGGGAGGAGATCCCCCTGGACACTGACCGTCGTCTCATAAGGAGCACGTTGTCAGGCGTGCATACAAGCACATGGAGGCCATATAAACTACTGAGTACCATTTTGAGTTGCTGCAATGAAATTTTGGCTAAATGGATTAGCCTGCTGCATCATTTTTTCACTTTGATTTGTGGGGTGTCTTTGAATTCTGCCCTCTGTAGGGTGAGAATTTATTTCCATCAAATGATGTGGCATCCTTTCGTTCCTAACACATTACCCAGTCCATATCAGGAAAAATATTCTGCATGATTATTTCCCCATTGAGATCTGATGTTTTCACATTATTCCTTTAATGTTTTCAGCAGTGTATATTCAAATAAACACTATCGTTAGTGGAAAACTGCCAAACCACGCACCCTGTACACTATATACTAGACATAAACATTGTCCAATAATCAGCCATAACATTAAAACTAACTCCCTGATAATGTGTAGGTCCCCCTCATGCCATCAAGGCAAGCACCTCTGAAGGTGATATCTGGCACCAAGGCCTTAGCAGTAGATCCTTTCAATCTTGCAAGCTTTGAGCTGTCTGTCCAGCACATCCCACAGATGCTTGATTAGCTTAAGGTCTGAATGTCAGTACAGGCATTCACCAATTTACGATGGGGACACATTCCAACCAATCCATGGTAAGTTGAATTTATTGTATATCGAGGATTTAAAACCGAGGTGATACCTCGGTTCTCTACCACCTTGGAACTCATCGAAGTTGGTTCTCGGCCAATTTAGACTAGAACAAATTGCCTCAGCTCTTGCCGTTTGTTCAGAACACTGCACACTTGTATGAGTCAACTAGTTTCAGCTGAAACTTGATTCACGATTCATGATTCACGATTCAAGACACAGTGATTCAGTTTCACAATAGCCCCTGCTCAGTGATGATGTCTGCCATGTGACCATATCCCCATCATAAATCAGGCAGCACATGTACAATACAACTCCATTAATACATATAGTAATAATAATCGATTTACTTTATTCCTTATTGGAAAAAATTTGCTCAATACTCGTCGTTTTGGGTTCTCGACAAGCCTTCTGGAACAAATTCAAAATGTTTTCACAGATTTCTCACAGAAGTCTAGGCTTTCACTGGACTATTCTAATTGAGGTTCTTGCTTTGGCAATATGCGTTGTTGTCTTGTTCTCATCATTCAAGTCAGTATGGCAGGTGGACCTGCTTTGCACACCTGCTACATGGCCCAGGAGCTTTAAACAGTTAATGTGCTCCATCACACTGTATCTAAGCTATATTAATAGATTTTTAAAAATTCACTGTTCTTCTCATTTCCATTATATTTCATTGACATTATTTGGCACATGCCCTTGTGCATGATGAGAAAAAAAGATTCACTCTAACAAGGTACAATTCAGTCCACTGAGGGTCAAAAAGCCTTGCTGTAGGGTCCACAATAGCAGCTTATAGCCAGGAATTGACCCAACAACCTTCTTAATAGTTAATAGTTCAGTGCTTTAACCACTGCAATGAAAATAATGTTGATATTAAGTAAATCAGTGTATAGGAAACACTGCAGAATGTGGGATATTTAGTGAGTACCCAGTAAGCTACAGTATCCGCATTTCTGAGTACAGCATATAATATGGTGTTTGGACAACACCCAGATCTTATAACGTGCAGTTTCACAGAACATAGCATGGACGTTAAGTGACACATACCTGTAAAGTGTTCACCTATCTTAGTTTGTGGGACAAAAAGTGAACAATGTGTTGCCCATTGTAAATATTAATATTATAGTTAAAATGACTGGAGTTGTATTTTGTACTGTATTTGTAAGAGTTAATGTGTCTATTTGATGTTATATGAAGACCTGTATGCCTGTAGCAGAGGCTCATTAATGAGCATCCATTCCTGAACATACCACCTGCTTTATGAAGATTTTGTTGTTGGAAGATGTTGATAGGTAAAAATTGGGAGAGGAATATATATTTAGCTTGCCTAGAAATGACATCATAATTGTCTCCACACAGCCCTCTTCAATCCTTGGTGATAAGTGTGTGATGGATGTCATCCCCTAAGGCCCTCTGTGTTCTTTAGCTCAGGATAATGGGGGCTGTTGGGGGACAGCAGTGTCATTGATCATTATTAAAGTAGCCTTGTCAACACACATCCCTAATGCCTGTTTATGATAAATCACGCCTGTCAGCTCCACATCAACTGTGGTACAACTCTTGAGAGTCAACAATTATGACTGGTATTACACATCACTCTCTCTTCAGTCAATGTCAAGGACAAGAGTTTGTTCAAGGACAATCTTCTTTCATCAGCTGCTGTGGGAGTTTTATGAGTGTATGCAAACACACTAAAATTGACTGTAACTGAGATTTTATTGCTGTGATTTATTTCTGTTTTCCCAGCAGCTCAAAGCTGCATGCTCTGTGATCAGAAATTTGAATCCTTGTTTTGCTACAGGTAATGTCTGTTTTCCACCAGAAAGAGCAAATACAGTGGGGCTTGAAAGTTTGTGAACCGTTTAGAATTTTCTCTATTTCTGCATAAATATGACCTAAAACATCATCAGATTTTCAGACAAGTCCTAAAAGTAGATAAAGAGAACCCAGTGAAACAAATGAGACAAAAATATTATGCGTGGTCATTTATTTATTGAGGAAAAATGAATCCAATATTACATATTAGTGAGTGGCAAAAGCATATGAACCCTGCTTTCAGTATCTGGTGTGACCACCCCTGTGCAGCAATAACTGCAGCTCAGCTAAACGTTTCCTGTAAACTGTTGATCAGTCCTGGCACACCGACTTGGAGGAATTTTAGCCCATTCCTCCATACAGAACAGCTTCAGCTCTGGGATGTTGGTGGGTTTCCTCACATTAGCTGCTCACTTCAGGTCCTTCCACAGCATTTCAGTTGGATTAAGGTCAGGACTTTGACTTTGCCATTCCAAAACATTTAATTTATTCTTCTTTAACCATTCTTTGGTAGAAACGGCTTGCTTGTGTGCTTAGGGTCGTTGTCTTGCTGCAATGACCCACCTCTCTTGAGATTCAGTTCATGGGACAGATGTCCTAATTTCCTTTCCTTAGATTCTCTGATATAATTCAGAATTCATTGTTCCATCAAAAGGTGGCAAAGCCGTCCTGGCCCAAATGCAGCAAAAAACAGGCCTAAACCATGATACTACCACCACCATGTTTCACAGATAGGATAAGGTTCTTATGCTGGAATACAGTGTTTTCATTTCTCCAAACATAACACTTTTTTTTTCAAACCAAAAACTTCTATTTTGGTCCATCCATCCATCCACAAAACATTATTCCAATAGCCTTCTGGCTTGTCCATGTGATCTTTTTAGCAAACTGCAGACGAACAGCAATGTTCATTTTGGAGAGCAGTGGCTTTCTCCTTGCAACCCTGCCATGCACACCATTGTTGTTCAGTGTACTTCTGATGGTGGACTCATGAACATTAACATCAATCAATGTGAGCGAGGCCTTTAGTTGCTTAGAAGTTACCCTGAGGTCCTTTGTGACCTCACCAACAATCACACGTCTTGCTCTTGGAGTGATCTTTGTTGGTCGACCACTCCTGGGGAGGGTAACAATGGTCTTGAATTTTCTCCATTTGTTCACAATCTGTCTGACTGTGGATTGGTGGAGTCCAAACTCTTTAGAGATGGTTTTGTAACCTTTTTCAGCCTGATGAGCATCAACAACTCTTTTTCAGAGGTCCTCAAAAATCTTCTTTGTGCTGTGAAGAGCAGACTTTGATAGATCCCTGTTCTTTAAATAAAACAGGGTGCCCACTCACACCTGATTTTTATCCCATTGATTGAAAACACCTGACTCTAATTTCACCTTCAAAATAACTGCTAATCCTAATATTGGATCATTTTCCTCAATAAATAAATGATCAAGTTTAATATTTTTGTCTCATTTGTTTAACTGGGTTCTCTTTATCTACTTTTAGGACTTGTGTGAAAATCTGATGATGTTTTAGGTCATATTTATGCAGAAATATAGACAATTATAAAGGGGTCACAAACTGTCAAGCCCCACGGTAAGTCTAATTCAAAGCGTACAATGTGTTTATTAACATAAATGGGATGGGGGGATTGTCCCCTTCAAAGTTTGGAGGGAGTAAATAGCTGATTCTTGGATGAGCACCTTGTCGAATATGTAATGTGACTCAATATGGATAATGTCCACCTATTTACTCTTAACCATGTGTTGATCTGCCTCTCTGGAGGCAGAGCAACATAGAACTCTGACATTTTCAAACACACATTACAATCAAGAGAAGAGCATCTCATCAGATCTCTCTAAACTAGCTTGCAGTAATTCTCCCAATGAGGTATTTGTTAAAATGACTCTTACTGAAGCTGTAAGGTGCTTCTTTGTACCTCGGCAGCTGTGCAGATGGCCCCTTGGGGGCAGTGACAGATTTCGGACATATTTACATCTTCAGCTTCATTATAGATTTAGCCCGAGATAGAGACACTTCCAACAAAGTCATTTGCTCATATTATTCTTCTCTCTTTATCTGCTTACAGGTTTTACGCTAAGTTGTGCTATAACATATGTTTGCTGTGATCAATTGTATTTGAATTGTGATAAAAGCTGCAACAGATGGCCTTAATGTCCTTGGCAGACAGAAGCCAAAATTGCCTCAACCAGTTCTTAAATGTACTGTGAGAGATTTTAAAGGTCTAACAAATTCTATATATGTCTTTCAGTGTCTGTGTAGATTTAGAGATTTAGATGCTAAGTAACAAAGTACAGTGGTACTTTGGTTCACATCATTCAATTCCTGTTTTTCTTTTGGTTGGCTCTTATAAACTAACCTTTTTAGGACCCATGGAGACTTATTTGCACTAAGAAAACAGTACTGTAGATGTGAAGATAAAAAAAAAACACGATAAACACAGCAGAGATTTTCTCTGACCAAAGGCTGTTGTGAACCTGAATCACTAAATCACTGTGTACCGAATCATGAATTGTGAATCATGTATTGAGTTTTGGCTGAAACAAGGCGCACGATTCAACTCATACAAGATTAAGCACGTGCGGCGAGTACGGAGCGACCAACAAGAACCGACACTAATATTTCTATTCAAAATGCATTGAGAACCGAATTTGACAAGTTCTGAGATGAGGTATTTGTATTTTACTTGATTATATATATATATCTACAAAAGATTATAGGGATACTAAGATTACTCCAAATTTCGGGAAACAGAAGCATCCACTTGTTTTAATACACACTAACACAGCACCACCATGTCAATGGCACTGCAGTGCTGAGAATGAATCCACCATCTTTAATAATACCTGCTCGGTGGGAGATGAAGTATTCATACAAACAAATGGACTACAGTCTGTAACTGCAGAACTACAAAGTGCACATTTGAAAATAAGTAAAGCTAATAAAATGAACAATGTGTGTAGAAATAAGTGGTTGTTGTATCTCTGGGCCAATGTCTGGCAGTCAGGATATCTCAGAATCCATAAAAAAATAAATAATGCAACATGCTGGCCAATGACACACAACAGGGAACCTGGGATGTGCTGAGGGAGGGTTCCTTTAGAACACCTTTGGAGGAAGTAAGGAGACCCAACCTGGTTTTGGATAGGGGGAGTATCATCCTATTATTCCTAATGTAGTGTCAGAAAAGACTAAGCATTAATTGCCCAAGTTATGACATGGCAGTGTTGTCAAATCATAGCTCCAGAGATCCCCGGTTCGATTCTCAGCCCAGTTGCAATCTGTGTGGAGTTTGTATATTCTCAGAGTGTCTGTGTGGGGTTAATCCCACATTCCAAAACAGTTGTTAGGTCAAGTGGTGTAGTTACAGTGTGTGTGTGGATGGGCTTTTAATTGATTGAAATTGATTGGAATCATATCTAGGGTTGGTTCCCACCTTGTGCACTGTGCTGAAAATTAAGCCCACTTAAGGGTGTACTCACTCTGAGCATGACTGCCTTGAACTGCGCCAGAGCGTGTTTGTCCCCCTTCCCCATTTGCGCGCTACCTAGCACTCACATTAGGTTCACAAAAACGCGCTCCAGTACACTTTTGTCATGGTTTCGTCATCATGATACACGTTCGCACAGCATACTTCATGGTACATATGTGATCGGGTAATCACATACTTTGTCCCTTTCTTTGTTTTGTGCGCGCTGACACAAAGCTGCCTTCGTAAAAACCTTCTTACATGCGCGATTCATGCTCACACTACATATGTGCCGTGCTCGGGACCACCACTTTTAAGCGTTCCACTCACACTAGCCAAACGAACCGCACTTTAGGTGTGAAATGCGCCCCAGCTCGTGTGAGTAGTGTGTTCAAGTATCCTAAACTGGATTGAGAAGGGAAGGTGGTCTTTAAGTTCCATGCGGGAAACCTTATCTAGCACCTAAAAGGGCCAAGATATCAGAAAATTGATGGAGGACATTGTATTCCTTGAATGTATTGCCAATCTTAGATATGTAATGACAGAGGTCTGATTAATTGTGCTTTAGACATGCCACCTTGCGCATATGGGCTGGTGTGCCTGTTAGAGGATGTTACCTTGCTCATGTGGTCCACAGGGCAGTATCCACCAGCTGTTCACCACCACCACTTGTGTCTCTCCAGTAGCCGAATATGTCAAGAGTACCACCTGAATGTCTAGACACCCACTTTACTGGTGGCAGTGTTCATTTCTAAGTACATGGGTCTGCTGTATTGAATGTGCATATAGTATATGTTGAGACAAGACAGTCAACAGGCCTAGTCAACATGATAGCGAGAGCCTACAAACCCCCATGTTAATGTATTCTGATTCATTTTGTTTTTTAGCTTTTAGCATGGCACTTCATTTAAGTGTCTCATGAGGGTTTGAATGAATTAAAAGACATAAATATCAGAGATTAATGCATTCTCTGGTGACCACACACACTGATGTTCGGGTTTCCATGGTAATCTGAAGATGAACCAAACACTCCAAGCATTTTATCTAAGAAGAGACAAGCAGATAATTTAATAAGAGCCCTGAGGAAGATGCTGGGATACGGGGTGGCAGTTTTTGTAAAGGAGCCAAACACGCAGAGATGAAATTTGCCAGTGGGTTATTTACGTGTATGAAATGATGTAATATTAGAGACACTGGAATGGAAAATAGTGTAAAAACAGTGGTGTTTTTTAATGACATGCGTTCTGACCAGCAGCAGGGGGCAGAATTGCTTAAGAAGTCAAATACACCTACATATCTTCCTCCTGCGAACACACGTTACAAAGCCTGGGTTATCATTAGGATTATTTTAAATATTAACGTATTGGAGAGGCTTATGGTGATAATAGGAGGTTTATGTCATACATGACCTTAGGACTTGGCCCAGGTTGAATTAATATGATCAGGAATGAATTATTGCAATCCATTGATTTTTGTAGTGACATAATTATGACTTGACAGCTGTTATCCTCATGATTTTCAGTCTTATTCAGGTCATAACACGTTTCTGATCAAACACTGCTAAAGCCCCATAAAACTCAAGTTCCCACTGTGTGAAAACTCATCAGAGACCAAATGTGAAATTAATCGTGCAGGAAGTGCAGAAACGAAGCTCTCTTCAATCCATGGATGATGTATTCATTTTTGGAAACTCTTTTTACTTAAGGACCACAAATGACACCTACATAATACCACATTTAATTCTTGAACACTCCATTATTTGGCATCTCCTCTCTAATACATGGCCATTTGCAGTCCCCTTCACAATTACTGGCACCCCTAGAGATTCCTAGAAACAAAATGTAACTAATGCATTTTTTCCATTTATATTTTACTTGTTAAAGTTGATCAGCACAAAAAAAACAAACAAACAAACAAACAAAAAAAAAACTAAAATTATGCCAACATATTATATGGAAGGCTTGCTAGGTAGGAAACGGAAATTGATCAACAAATGATTATATTGAAAGAAACCCTGAAGGCCATTGTTAATGGTGGAGGGTCTGTGATGTTGTGGGACAGTTTTTCTTCCAAAAGATCTGGGATCTTTCTGTTTCTGCCAAGAAATCTAAAATGGGTTATCACTGGATCTTCCAGCAGGACAATCACTCAAAACATACAAAAAAGTATTTAGTCAGTCACTGATTGTGCAAGTTCTCCGACTTGATGAGAGAGGTCTGTAATTTTCATCATAGGTACACTTCAACTATGAGAGACAAACTGAGAAAAAAAAATCCAGGAAATCACATTGTAGGATTTGTAAAGAATTTAATTGTAAATCATGGTAGAAAATAAGTATTTGGTCACCCACAAACAAGCAAGATTTTTGGCTCTCATAGACCTGTAATTTCTTCTTTAAAAAGCTCTTCTGTCCTCCACTCGTTACCTGTATGAATGGCATCTGTTTGACCTCGTTATCTGTATAAAAGACACCTGTCCATGCTTTGGGGCTATTTTTCTGCAAATGGGACAGGACGACTGATCCGTGTTAAGGGAAGAATGAACGGGGCCATGTATGGTGAGATTTTAAGCCAAAACCTCCTTCCATCAGTGAGAGCATTGAAGATGAAACATGGCTGGGTCATCCAGCATGACAATGATCTCAAACACACCGCTCGGGCAATGAAGGAGTGGCTCCGTAAAAAGCTTTTCAAGGTCCTGGAGTGGCCTAGCCAATCTCCAGACCTCAGCCCCATAGAAAATTTGTGGAGGGAGTTGAAAGGCCGTGTTGCCCAGCGACAGCCCCAAAACATCACTGCTGGTAGAGGAGATCTGCATGGAGGAATGGGCCAAAATATTAGCTACAGTGTGTGCAAACCTGGTGAAGACTTACAGGAAACGTTGACCTCTGTCATTGCCAACAAAGGTTATGTTACAAAGTATTGAGTTGAACCAAATTTATTGACCAAATACTTATTTTCCACCATAATTTACAATTAAAATCTTTAAAACTCCTACAGTGTGATTTCCTTGATTTTTTTTTTCTCATTTTGTCTCTCATAGTTGAAGTGTACCTATGATGAAAATTACAGACCTCTCTCATCTTTCTAAGTAGGAGAACTTGCACAATCAGTGACTGACTAAATACTTTTTGTCCCACTGTATGCCCAGGTCAACATGAAATGGTTTATTGAACATAAAATGAAGCTTCTGCCTTAGCCATCTGAACTAAACTCCATAGAAAACTTGTGGGGTGAGCTAAAGAGCTAAATTTGCCTAATTAAAACTTGGATTTTTCAATTTTTAGTGTGAGATTGAGGCAATTCACCAAAAAGTGAATTTCTTATACTACAAACGATTTGCCTGTCTAGGGCTGTTCCAGCCTTGTTCCCTGTGCTGCCAGTTAGGTACTATTTTTCCCACGACCCTTACCAGGATTAAGCATACGATAAAAATGAATGAATGAATTTCTCATAACCCTTTTTACTCATCGTCAAGGGACATTGTTAAACTCAATGACAAAAAAACACACCCAAATAGAAATGTCGTAATGCTGCAGAATGCTGTATGATGTTATGTCGCAGGAAGATATGTAAATGATCGCAGGTGTGGTCTGATTAGATATTGGGTCTTGCCACAGGAAGGCATAAAAGTGCTTCCCCTGCTCCCCTATAAAACGGCTCTCAGTGGCTACAATTAGGTAGTGTGCAACTTGTTGAGAAGTCGTTAACTTCTAGACATCCCTCTACAACACATTCAAAGACATTTTGCCCAATTGACAGACTTTGAGAGGAATTGCCTGCCATCTAGACTGTTCTGACCTACCTGTTAGGAGGTGTTGAGAGCAGTGGATCTGTGAGGATATGCACACGGCAAACAGGCTCCATGTGGTGCAGACGGTCTACCAGTAGAGAGGATTGTTTGATCCACTGACAAGTGCATGCAGCTCCTGCAGTTTTGTTGTTCACCATCCAGACACAGATGGTACCTTCACTACACCCCCCTGTCTGTGCCTGAACCATTTCCAGGTGCTTAGCAAAAGCAAATTCGCCAATTACGCCAGCCATTCATTTGCAGTGGTGTCATGAACAAGAAAGCTGGACTGCTACGAACTGGAGCCGTATCTTTTTAGTATCAAATCCAGATTCTGTTTGGGATCCGATGACAGTCGTGTTCGAGTATGGAGGCCTCGTGGTGAGTGCTTCAATCCTGCCTTTGCAGTGGAGAGAAACACTGCCTCAACTGCTTGTGTGATGATTCACCACATACAACAGTCGGTCACCCCTAGTGGTGATATGAGGAACACTAACAACTCAGCAATATGTTTAGGAAATCCTGCAGCCACACCTGTCTTGTGCCACTTCATCGCAAGGCTTCATCCAACTGGCATTTTTCAGAAGTATATGCCCACCCAAATACACTGCAATTGTTTCCAACCCCACTAGTTGAATGGCTAAATCTCCGCCCGAATTTTTTTGCAAGACGAACTTGTATCTTTCAGTCCCCCTGCTCCCCTGCTGTGAGCAACTTAGTGTCCCATTTTTACACACTAATGACCCACAGCAACATCTCCACATAAACACCCTTCAACCCCACAAACGCGCAAACTCTAGAGACAGGCATTATATCTTCTAACGATGCAGTGCAGGTCTGATGAGTGAAATAGATTCCTGTTTTTGCATTGAAATTCAGAATTATTCTTTCTTACCCACCTTTATTCAACAGAGTACCAAGATGCGGTTTCACCTTTTGAAAGGATGTAAAACAGCAGACAACAGAATCTCAACTACTTTATACATCTTTTTCTTTACACAATTGTCACACCTAAATTTACTTTTATTTTTACTGAAGTTTGCTTCGATTATTCTAAATTGTAGAAAAAAAAATAAACACCTCCACTTTTCATCCCATATACTATGCGCTCACAATTGCATATGTAAAAAGATAAAAAGGATTAATTGCCCCCCCCCTGGCACAATTAAAATCAAACTTTGGCAAGACACACACAAAAAGGGAATTGGTAGCAAAAAAACATCTCATAAAAAGCCACATAAAAGCAACAAAACGTACAGTATATTACATATACGCCGTAATTGTAGTGATTGTGCAACCATCCACACATGCCATCGGGTCCATTATGTCGATGCCAACTGCAAAAAATAGGAGAAAGTGAATGCTACATTTTGGAAAACGGATGTGTGACATGTATACTCATAAAATAAACATGAAGTCACAGTGCAGCACAAACTGTTGCAGCGCACCCGCACCTGACACTGTGGTCTTCTTGTTCCAAGAGCAGGCAAAGCGACGTTGCTTTTTCACCAAGGGCCTTTTCCAGCATAAAAACCGCTGCTGAGTTCCTTTGCAAGGCCATGAATAAAGTCTCTTCTGCTTTTGGTGGACCCAGGGCAATCCTTGTGCAAAGCACGTGTTGTGCATTGATTGCCTGGTTGTCAAACAGGTGTAAACACCACACGGCAACGTGGCATCTGGTCGATTATGTCGACGCCACAATGCAAAAATTAAATAAGAAGTAAATGTTACCATTTTAAAAAACAGATGTGGTGACATGTATACTATAAATACATGAAAGCCAGTGCAGCAAACATTAATGCATTATACATACCTTCATAAGAGACACAATCGTAATAGTGTTTTGGTGTTCGTTTGTGCGCATCAGCAACAACAGATGTTGATGGCATGGTGCTAAGACAAACACAGAAAAGCTCTGGAGTGTACTCGTTATAATATGCTGCTGAAAGAAAAGGGCAATTTAAAAAACAGTTAATTACATATAAATTTATTTTCCTGCCTACTTTGCCTTTAATATTATTATGTGACAAATATTGCGATTTATGTAAAAATACTACTTACAAAAGCAATATACAACCTGGAAAAGTACAAAATTATAAAATAAATAAATATTTATAAACACAGCAAAAGACTCACAACCAATTACATTACCTTGGCATGCTTTGTAGGTCCTGTCTCTGACAGAACGGTAACATCTGTGCTGAATGCTTTCTGCTGAAGATGTTCAGCGATCTGCCATCTCACAAACTGTCCCATCCTTTGCTTTCGAACGATAGTTTGCAGGTGTATTGTTCTCGTGCCTCCAGACTGTTCTTTCTGGTACACTGCTCTTCATTAGGCGTTCAGTAATTCCAACACTTGCAATGGAGTATAGGTCCTCTTGTGTGCCTTTGTGTTTGCTAAAAAACAGGATAGCAGGAAAAAAAATAATGATCCGCTCTGTGTGTCTGCTTTTATTCTGATTCATAAGAATAGGACTAGAGCTATTCAAACAGTTGTAAAGTATTTCACATTGCGGATGTAAATGTGTTTCTGAGGTGTACTTTATATGAGGTATGTGTAGCATCAACAGTTAGAAAATGATTGACGACAGCAATTGTGTATTTCTCTTTCTGGTAAAGTTATTCTCTGTCTCTATCTCAGTTTTATAAATATATGAATTTCTTACTTTATATACATGTGATCTATATACATGTCTATACAAATGATATACACACACCTGCATATATTTATAAAGACTCCTTGATAGTTATTCTATGACTCTATCTTAGAATGACTCTATCCCTATCTATATGGAACAAACTACTGCTATTGTATTAGATCTATTTATTAACTTCAGCTCTTATGAACATTACAAGTTTTGGCTTGTATTTGCTGTGTATGTCCTGCAAACCTAATTTACCTGAACCACTCAGGAAAAACATTATATACATATTACATTATAAATTATATGTTATATACATATTATTTTGAATATTATTCTATCAAAAACTAAGATAAAACCTATTGTACAATTTACTTTTTTAAATGTAACTTTTTTTAAACAAAAGAAATTTTGTGTACCCTGTCAAAACTGATCTAACTGTACTAAGCAAGTAATGCTTGAATCAGATACTGTATTCACTGTATTTTTTATTGTAGTTCTGAAAAGACATAGTGCCATATCATCATCCTTCACTAATGTTCCTCAGTTTTGTCCTGGGCAGCAAAAGGGACAGGTCGAGAGTAGTTGGGGGTGGGTGAAGGTGTCTGGGTTACCTGCAAGCTGAAAGCATATGCATGACAAAAAAGGACTGATGGTCCTCTAATGCTTGTACAGAAGGAGGGGGTACATCCTCAGAATCTAAAAAAAGTCAGCCATCCTAGTGCCAATGACTGTCCCCACTAGATTGCAACACTTCCTTGGCCTTCCCGGTCACCAGATTTATCACCAACTGAGCATTTATGGGACCAGCTGGGACGCCAGCATCGGTGTGCAGGAAATACAGTCCCAGCTGCAACATCTGTGGGGAAATGTGCCACAGGATACCATACGGAACCTGTATGACTCCATGCCCAACCATGTATTTTATCTTGTATCCTGGCTAGAAGCTAATGTCCTCACTAATGTGGGATATGCTGTCTAGAACAACAATACATTTTGAATGGGACTTAATCACTGGTGATGTTAATATTCACATGAACATACCCACAGATCCATTAACTTCTGAATTTGTTAGGCTGCTAATGTCCTTATACAGCATGTGTCAGGACCCACTCATAATCACCAGCATACCACAGACTCTCATAGATGTACAAGAGCCTGAAATAGCCTCAAAGTTCTCCTGTCTGCTAAGTGTAATGAGCTTGCAAAGTGCCAATGTTGCAGATGTAAGAAAGAATACAGTTAATGTTAACACCGTTAGACTGATCATAAGGCCAAGTACATTCTCCTTTCAATAGCTATCTCATGCTTCCAATTGCCTGGCTCAGAAACACTTTTAGATATAGTTTTATCACTGAAGCCTCCAGCTTGTACTCTTGATCCCTTACCTACTTACTTCTTCAAACAGGTTTTAAGCTTATTATGTGCAGATATTGTGGACACTGTCAATCAATCACTTCAGAAGGGAATTTTTCCACAAATCCTTAAGACAGCAGTTGTCAGGCTGTTATTGAAGAACAGAAATATTGATTCCTTTGTGCTTAATAAATTGCAGACCATCCTCTAATCTTCTATTTCTTGGTAAATATTGAGAAAGTATTGTCAGTCCAGTTAAATGATTATCTCAGCACTAACCACGGAAATGAAAAATTACAGCCTGGTTTCAGGGCCTGTCATAGCACTGAAACTGCACTTCTCAAGGTTTTAAAAGATTTAAGGAACAACAAAGTCATGGGCGATGTCTCTGTTTTTGTTTGGCTAATTTTCAGTACAGCTTTTGATCAATTTGATTATGAATTTGTACTTGATCGGCTGCAAAATTGTTTGGTCCTCACTGGCAAAGTCTTAGAATAATTATGATTATATTTAATTGCTTGTGACTATTATGTTGTACTAGGCAGCTTTATTTTTAATAATTATATGAGCAAGGATCCATTTGGGGGCTCAGCGTTAGATGATACAAAAATTCATACATACTTAGCAACAAATGCTGGTCTATAAGTTGCTAGGTATATATGAATGAGTGAAATCACTATCTTAATCCATTTAACAGAGAAAAGACACATTCTCATTACTGGAAGTGAAGCAGAAAGGAAGCGTATATACATATATATTCACTCAGAACTTGTGACCTAAGCTTAGAGCCTTTATCATTTGTTTTTACTTCCATTTTACCATTTTACTTACCATTTTGCTTCATATTTTCTTCATATTTATCTTTTTATTTTGTTTTCCTTTAATTAACTTTGATTAGCACTTCATTTTGAGATGCAAGCTCAGCAATTTCTCCTAAGAACTCTTTAAATTAAACCAGTAATAATAATAATAATAATAATAATAATAGCAATAACAATTAGACAAGCCCAGTAATCTTGTTCTTAGCTGCCCAAATGTTATAAGAATTTCAGGATTTATTAAAGACAATTGCAGTTTATTTATATGTCAGTTAATTATGATATTTTTCTAATATTATCACTAAAATATATCAGCTTGCTTTTTTATTCTATGTCTTTCAAAAGGCTAATAATCAAAATAAACATTAAGCAGAGCTACAACAGCCAAAAAAAAAAATCTTTTGTTACCAAGAGAAGCCCAGATTGTTTGCTTCTATTTGAGTGACTACAAGAATTTAATGAAAAGAAGCAACACCAGAGATGTAATGTTTATCAGAGGGACTGATTGTTTATGATTTAGAAAAGCTGAGGAGTCAGCTTTATTTTCATTGACAGATATGGACATTGCATGGTGCCGTGAACAAGTAAATTTGTCTTACCCTCAGTTGTTCAGTGTCATACAGGATGTTAAGAAGCTTTAATATAGCTCAGTAAAGCTTGTTGAGTGGCACTGTGTTGATGTCTCTCTTAGGCATTAGACAGCAGATACCAATGTCTACCAAGAATGTGTTCACCAAATGCAATCCACCTTAAGAACAACTGGAGACTTAATGGAATAATGAAATGCTGCTGCTTCACTATAAACTTGAATAAGTTAGCGGAACTTAGCAGAACATTGCCTTTATGTGTAAGAGTTTATTAAAACCAAAAAGCATTAACTTAGTGGGACTTGCAGATTTCTAATCTGTTCTTCAATGGTCAATACCCCTATAGATCAGGTACTATTTGGGTGGTGGATCATTCTCAGCACTGCAGCGACACTGATGTGGTGGTGGTGTGTTAGTATGTGCTGTGCTGATATGAGTGGATCAGACAAAACAGTGCTGCTGGAATTTAAGACATCTCATTAGCCGAGTCTCCTTACAAACATTTTGAAAATGTTATCAATGTTATCAAAAATGCAAATCAAGTCGTGTTTCCATCCACTACAGCTATGCAAAGAAATGTGTTTTGGTGATGTAGGCTATCATGATACCACAAAACAAGCAAAAATTGAGGAATTTAACTATGTCTTTGATTTTTGTGAAATAATCTTACCAGCCATTTACAATCTTTTCTTAAATGAGCGTTGGCCCACCTACCGGCGGACCAGGGTGAGCAGTGGCCCAAATATTGAGGGCTGAAATCTCTGTGCCACCTGATGATCGCCACCATACATATGGGAATGTAAACACTGCAGATAATTCTGGGAGAACATAATGCAGAGACATTTTTTTTCAGAAGAGCTTTGGATTTGGTATTTCAGAATGTCCAAAGCAAATTTTGAAAAGCCATGACCAGGCCACCCATGGGGACTGTTGTTTCCAACCACGTGCCACCTGTGCCAACTGAAAAATAATTGCCATTTCTTTATACAAGTTGGCCACTTGTGAGGGGTACAGGGTAGTGGAGCAACAACAATTACTTGCTGCATAAACATGGCATGCCAAGCAGTACGAGTTAAGTAATGAAATTGTTCGATCAGGTAGAATGGAATTATGCAACATATAACTTGATACATCATTGTTTATGCAAAAAAAACCCATTTTCCATCTTTTTTTTTTTTTTTTAGCACATTTTCAAAATTGGCAATAGCCTTGGTGGATGGAAAGCACACTAGTCCTGTCACTTTTGGGCTCAAAAATAGTCCAACAACCAAAATTATCCAGCCACCATCATAATGTAAGCACTAATGAAAGATTAGAGGATGACTAACTGTGGAACAACAGATGAGCTACTACCTTTGACTTTACATCTAGGTGTAAGTTGGAGCAATACGGTATATGTGTCTAATAGAATGAACAGTGAGTGAACCCAGTCTTTAAAAAAACCCAGGCAGCCACTGCTGTGTCTAATCCACTTGTACCAACAAAACATATCCGAAAACACTACAAATACTACCACATTATGGTCACTGCAATGCTTGAAAATGATTCGCCACCCAAATAGTAGTACCTGATCTGTGGTGGTTCTGTGTGTGTCCTGATGATTAGACAACAGAGTAACGGGCACTAACAACGTATGTAGACAATCAGATGGACTAAAATTTGTAATTGTAGACCTACAAAGCCATTAGATATGGGAAGCGGAACTGATCTCTCTCTCTCTCTCTCTCTGTGGATAAGTTCAATGATTATATGAATATGCGTAAGGTGTCTGTGTGTGTGTGTGTATATATATGGTGGAAAATAAGTATTTGGTCACCCACAAAAAAAACAACATTTCTGGCTCTCACAGACCTGTAACTTCTTCTTTAAGAAGCTCTTCTGTCCTCCACTCATTACCTGTATTAATGGCACCTGTTTGACCTCGTTATCTGTATAAAAGACACCTGTCCACAGCCTCAAACAGTCAGACTTCAAACTCAACCATGGTCAAGACCAAAGAGCTGTCGAAGGACTCCAGGAAGAAAACTGTAGACCTGCAGCAGGCTGGGAAGAGTGAATCGACACTAGGCAAACAGGTTGGCGTGAATAAATCAACTGTGGGAACAATTGTAAGAAAATGGAAAACATACAAGACCATTGATAATCTCCCTTGATCTGGAGCCCCACACACAAGATCTCATCCTGTGGGTCAAAATGATCATGAGAATGGTGAGGAAAAATCCCAGAACTACACGGAGGGACCTGATGAATGACCTGCAGAGAGCTGGGACCAAAGTAACAAAGGCTACCATCAGTAACACACTACGCTGAGAGGGACTCAGATCCTGCAGTGCCAGGCGTGCCCCACTCCATAAGCCAGTACATGTCCAGGCCCGTCTGAGGTTTGCCAGAGAACATATGGTTGATCCAGAAGAGGATCATCATTTGGTCAGATGAAACCAAAAACAGAACTTTTTGGTAAAAACTCAACTCATCGTGTTTGGAGGAAGAAGAATGCTGAGTTGCTTCCCAAGAACACCATAGCTACTGTGAATCATGGGGGTGGAAACATCACACATTGGGGCTGTTGCTCTGCAAAAGGGAACAGGACGACTGATCCGTGTTACAGGAAGAATGAATGGGGCCATGCATAAAAAATTGTATTGTGAGATTGCAGCTAAGCCTTCGTTAGCTTTATGTTCAGCTCATAGCTCCTCGCTAGGCTTCCGCTAGCTTCACGTTCGGTTCATACAGTCGTGCTAGAAAGTTTGTGAACCCTGTAGAATTTTCTATGTTTCTGCATAAATATGATCTAAAACATCATCGGATTTTCACACAACTCCTAAAAGTAGATAAAGAGAATACAGTTAAACAAATGAGACAAAAAGATTATACTTGGTCATTTATTTATTGAGAAAAATGATCCAATATTACAAATTAGTGAGAGGCAAAAGTATGTGAACCTCTAAGATTAGCAGTTAATGTGAAGGTAAAATTAGACTCAGGTGATTTCAATCAATGAGATGACAAGCAGGTGTGAGTCGGCACCCTGTTTTATTTAAAGAACAGGGATCTATCAACATCTGCTCTTCACAACACGTTTGTGGAAGTCTATCATGACATGAACAAAGGAGATCTCTGTGGACCTCAGAAAAAGAGTTGTTGATGCTCATCAGGCTTGAAAATATTACAAAACCATCTCTAAAGAGTTTGGACTCCACCAATCCACAGTCAGACAGATTGTGTACAAATGGAGGAAATCCAAGACCCTTGTTACCCTCCCCAGGAGTGGTCGACCAACAAAGATCACTCAAAGAGCAAGCCGTGTAATAGTTGGTGATGTCACTAAGGACCCCAGGGTAACTTCTAACCAACTGAATGCCTCTCTCACATTGGCTAATGTTAATCTTCATGAGTCCACCATCAGAAGAACAATGGTGTGCATGGCAGGTTTGCAAGAAGAAAGCTACTGCTCTCCAAACAGAACATTGCTGCTCATCTACAGATCACGTGGACAAGCCAGAAGGCTATTAGAAAAATGTTTTGTGGACGGATGACACAAAAATAGAACTATTGGGTTAAAAAAAACCCAATACCAGCATAAGAATCTCATCCCATCTGTGAAACATGGTGGTATCATGGATTTTTGTCTGGTTTGCTGCATCTGGGCCAGGACGGCTTGCCATCATTGATTGAACAATGAATTCTGAATGATATCAGAGAATTCTAAAGGAAAATGTCAGGACATCTCTCCATGTATCTCAAGAGACTGAATCTCAAGAGAAGGTGGGTCATGCAGCAAGACAATGACCCTATGCACACAAGTCATTCTACCAAAGAATGGTTAAAGAAGAATAAAGTTAATATTTTGGAATGGCAAAGTCAAAGTTCTGACCTTAATTTATTGGAAATGTTATGGAAGCACCTGAAGCGAGCAGTTAATGTGAAGAAACCCACCTACATCCCAGAGCTGAAGCTGTTCTGTTGTTCTGTACGAAGGAATAGGCTAAAATTCCTCCAGGCTGGTGTGCAGGACTGATTAACAGTTACAGGAAACATTTAATTGCACGAGGGGGGGATCTAATATGTAATGTTAGATCATAATTTTCACAATAAAGAAATGCTGAAGTATAATTTTCTTGTTTCATTTTTTTAAGTGGGTTAAACCCCACGTTTGGCCCGTAGCTTCTTGCTAGGCCCTGTTAGTCTCACGGTAAGCCACCATAGTTCACGCTAGGCCTCTGCCTTCCCCGTTCCCCGTAGCTTCGTCTTCCTGGGTTATTGCGGTTTGTTGGTGTTTGGTTATCTTTATTATGGTTGTTGTCTTTCCTATTATGATTATTATTTAGTAGTATCTTCTGGGTGTTTTTTCAAGCTGTCTTTAGTTATTATTCTGTCCTAGCCTCTGCATTTGGGTCTGGTGCTGTTGCTCTGTTTTTTGAAGACTCTGTAAACAAACTATTTATTTTGAACTGGAACCTGCATCTCATGTGCCCTGCCCCTCAGCACCACAACAGCCGCAGCCTGGGGTTCTATCCCCATGCAGCTTCTTTTTTTGTGTGTTAATTTAGTTCCTTATTATTTATTTTATGTTTTGGTTCACTACTTCCATCTGGAGCTAGCTGCAATTGGGTCCTTAAACCCCTTTTACTTTTGTTTTCATGGGGAACCCTAACAGAATGCTGCGGCAAGTATTAGGATCCAGAGTTAGCTTCTGAACCTCCGGTATGGAGGGCCCCACTTGCCGCAGACAGTGTCAGCGGTCTTTGGTTGGGTCACAGTTAGCTCTTAGGGTCCGGCCAATTACTTTGGCCCCATCAGTGACCCGGTTTGTCATTCTGACCCCGCAGAGTTGAAGTCCCCACCGCTGGTGTCCCCCAGTCCTCGCCGCTGAAGGTGGTGACATCCACCCGAGGCTTCTTCACAACTGCTTCTGAGGTCCATTAGCTTTGGCCCAGTCATGGACCTGGTGTGGCATCTATAAATCTGCAGAGCTGACCAGTCTCCGCCAAAGAAAGCATCAACATCCAGCTGAGGTTCACTTTGCTCTGTCCTAGACATGCTTAAGGCTTATTTTGCTCTGTCCTAGACATGCTTAAGGGCTTCAGGATGCAACAAACTAGAAACAGGAGAATGGAGAACCAGGGAGTCAGCAAGCAGGAGAAGATGAGCAATGTCAGACAATGGAGTGACAGGAAGTAAAGGTATATATAGGTGAGGCACAGCAGATTGTAATAGGACAGCCTGCTGTGGGAGACGAAAAGGATCAGAGGAGCATTATGAAGGATGATGCGGCCAAAAAGCACACGTAATTGTTAGTTTTTACATCATCCACACAAATGTGGATAATGATACAAAGTGCTTATGTTATTCCTGAATGAGTTACTACAGTGCTTTCAAACTGCAACCAAACTCAAATGTACACGCATGCAATAATGTCATAGCACATAATCAACACATCCTCGGGCGACCCAACTGAACAGTGAACACACTCATGGCAGATAACTCTAAACCATGCCCTTAATAAGTCTGTGGCTCTTTATCAGTTTTTAGTGTAGTTCAGAGCACAATACATATCACACCATGATTATGTATGCAATGGTGTTTGAACAGCTTCTATTCCATAAGCGATTTGGGCTGTAGTAATCACACAATTATGTGGAATAACACCAATAAGACATATGAGGGATATAAAAACAGCACTTTGCAAGCACCATAATAAATGCAGCTCTGTGATGTTTACTGTGAGGTTAACTTTCCCTGAAGTGACAGAAGAAACAAGCTAGGCAGTTTTGAACATTGCAATTTGAATGTACTCAACATCATCACTTGATGCTGTCAGGGTTTTGTAAGTCAGACTATGATAGGCTGTGTAAATGAAGCATTCACTAATAGACTGAAATATGTCATGTCATGTGTAATTAGTGCTTTGTTGCTCCTCGTCTGGCTTTTTTGACAGCCTGAATACTCTGAAGCATGAATTTCATGAATGAAAAACAATATGCTGTATACAACTTTTTTGATTGGTCGTTGGCAAATCAGTTTTGAGGTATGAAACCTCTTCATGGGAAGTCTTAACTTTCATCATACATTTTATACACTGAATTTCCACTGTATATTTTCAATCAGATCCCAACTTTTTGCTGGCCATATCATTAAGTTGTCACTGATTTCCTGAAGAAAAGCTTTAACAGTCGTTAGTTAAACTAATCACCAAGCAAATTTGCTGTCAATGCAAGGAGAAAAGTAGGCCAAATTTCAGTGTACACACATGCATTGACTGTTTGGGGTTATGAGTGACGTCTCCTGGTCAATTAAACATTAATGAGTGAGGATTTTTTTCTTCCAACAGTCATATACATTATATATATATGACTGTTGGAAGAAAAACATCCTCACTCATTAATGTTTAATATATATATATATTTATTTATTTATTTATATATATTTATATTATAGGTACACTTCAGCTATGAGAGACAAAATGAGAAAATAAAAATCCAGTAAATTACATTGTAGTTGTAATGGGTGTGGACAGGGCGAAACAAACGCAGGCTGAGGAGTAGAGGTAATGCTGTTTATTTATTAATTATACTAGGTTGGCTTGGAGAGGATGTGTTGAGCTAGAGCCGGTCAGGAACCTTGTGGCGTAGCGTGGGAATAAGGGATGAGAGCGGTATAAGAAGGGGAGGCTATGGAGATGTGAATGAGAAACAGGTGATACTTAGTAGTCCGGTGATGAGGAACACTGAAGCCTGTGTGCGTGGGGAGCCGAGTCAATTGTGGGCGTGACAGTACCCCCCTCGAAGAACCTGCGCAGGTGGGGGGCCGTGAAGAGCCGACGGCCGGGGGTCCTGACGATGGCAGACAAGAATGTCCGCGAGGCCTGGGGGCCGGGGCGATCGGGGTGAGCAGCATGGAACTCCTGGATGAGGAGTGGGTCCAGGATGTCCTTAGCGTCCACCCAGCAGTTTTCCTCCGGTCCGTAGCCCTCCTACTCTACCAGATACTGAAGGTGCGAAGCCCTTCGGCGGGAATCCAGGATGCGGCGGACCGTGAAGACGGAGGCGTCGTCCAGCCCGGCAGACGGAGGCTGGTCCACCGGGGGTGTGTCCCCCAGCGGTCCGGGAATCCATGGCTTGAGGAGGGAGACGTGGAAAGTCGGACAGATCCTGAGATGAGAGGGTAGGTCAAGACGGTAAGAGACTGGGTTAACTTGTCTGATAATTTTGAAAGGCCCCAAAAACCGTGGAGTAAACTGTGTACTTCCCTGGGTGTGACGGAGGTCCCGCGAGGAAAGCCAGACCCGATCCCCTGGGCTGTATGCGGGAGCAGGGAGCCGGTGCCGGTCAGCATGCCTCTGGTAGCGGCGGATGGCTTGGTCAATGCGCTTGTGGACTTGGCTCCATATCTCTTCGCTGCGGCGAAACCAATCGTCAACCGCCGGGGCGTCAGAAGCGGCGGAATCCCATGGGACAAAGGGCGGTTGGAACCCCAGGATGCACTGAAAGGGTGTGAGACCGGTGGTGGAATGACGGAGGGAGTTCTTGGCTATCTCCGCCCAGGGAAGAAACTGACTCCAGTCCCGTGGGTTGTGTGAGCAGTAAGCTCGCAAAAACTTCTTTAGCTCCTGGTTGACGCGCTTGCACTGACCATTGGATTCGGGATGGTAGCCAGACGACAGACTCACCGAGGCACCCAGCTTCTCCGCAAACGCTCTCCAGACAGCGGAGGTGAATTGAGGTTCTCTGTCGGATAGAATGTCCTCCGGAATGCCGAAGAAACGGAAGACAGATTCAAAGAGGCACTCCGCCGTCTGAAATGCAGAGGGGATCTTGCTCAGTGGGATGAAGCGCACTGCCCGGGAGAAGCGATCAATCACAGAGAGGATGGCGGTGTTACCGTTGGAGAGAGGGAGGTCCGTGACGAAGTCAATGGCTATGTGAGACCATGGCCATTGTGGAGTCGGCAGGGGAAGGAGCAGACCCGACGGAAGAGTGCGAGGAATTTTGCTTTGCGCGCAGACGCTGCAAGAGGCCACAAAGCGGTGGATGTCTCAGCGCATGTTGTTCTACCAGTAATGGGCTGCCAAAAGGTGGTGAGTACGGGTCTCCCCTGGGTGGCCTGAGCAGAGAGAGACATGGGCCCAAGTTATGAGTCGGTCACGGAGCTCCGGTGGAACGAACTTCTTGCCCTCAGGGCACTCTGATGGGATGCGTGTTGAGTGAGGCTGGCATCAAGATCCTGTTCGAAGTCCCATTGGACAGCGCCCAGCACGCAGGAAGCCGGTAGAATAGGCTCGGGGACCTCCGAGGCAGCGGAGGCGGGGACGAGGCTGCATGAGAGAGTGTTGGCTTTGAAATTCTTGCTCCCGGGCCGATAAGTGATGGAGAACGCAAAGCGCGCACAGAAGAGGGACCAGCGGGCTTGGCGTGCGTTCAACCGCTTGGCAGAGCGGAGGTATTCCAGGTTTTTGTGGTCGGTGAATACAGAAAAAGGGTGTTTGGAGCCCTCCAGCGAATGCCTCCATTCCTCCAAGGCCAGCTTGATGGCAGCAATTCGCGATCTCCTACGTCGTAGTTCCGCTCCGCTGGTGAGAGCTTGTGTGAGTAGAACGCGACCGAGTGTAACTTAGGAGGGTCGCCCAGACGTTGAGACAGAACTGGCCCGATGCCCACGAATGACGCATCAACCTCTAGAACAAAGGGGCGGTCTGGGTCGGGATGACCCAGTACTGGAGCTTGAGTGAACGCCGCTTTGAGGGCGGTGAATGCCTGTTCGGCCTCCAGAGTCCAGCGCAGAGCACGGGGGCTGCCCCGCGGTAGGGATGTGAGGGGTGCTGTCGTCCGACTGAAGTCTCAGATGAAGCGCCGATAGAAATTGGCAAAGCCGAGGAAGCATTGGAGATCCCTGACCGACGTGGGCGCAGGCCAGGAGAGGACCGCCGAGACCTTGGAATCGTCCATAGCCACGCCTGTGGGAGAGATGATATACCCCAGATAGCGGACTGTCTGCGTGTGGAATTCACATTTCTCCGCCTTTACTCTGAGGTGATGTGAGTGGAGGCTTTCCAATACCAGGCGAACGTGGATGGTGTGTGTGTCGAAATCGGGTGAGAACACCAAGATGTTATCGAGGTAGACTAACACATAACGTCCCAGCATGTCCCGAAGGACGTCGTTAACAAATGCCTGAAAGACTAAGGGTGCGTTGGCCAGTCCGAAAGGCATCACCAAATACTCATAATGACCTGAGCTGGTGCTGAAAGCTGTCTTCCATTCGTCCCCCTCTCTCATACGGATCAGGTTGTATGCATTCCTGAGATCTAACTTGGTGAACCACTGAGCGTTACGGAGCAACTCGAGGGACGCTGGCACCAGGGGGAGCGGGTAGGCATACCTGTGAGTGATGAGGTTGAGCTGGCGATAATCTATGGTGGGACGTAACCCTGAGTCTTTCTTGGGGACGAAGAAAAAGCCCGCAGAGACAGGCAAGGTGGATGGGCGAATGAAGCCCAGGCCTGGATATTCGGTGACGTATTCCTGCATAGCTTTCTCTTCCGTCAGTGAGAGAGGATACAACCGCGCTTTGGGCAGTTGAGCATCAGGAATAAGGTCTATAGCACAGTCATAGGATCTATGAGGCGGGAGAGGCGCCATGTCCTCTGGTGGCGGTGACGGGTCCACTAGTGTGGAAGGAGAGCGCTGGGCTGTGGGCGGCCTGGTCTCGAGGAGTTGATCCAGGCGGATGGCGAGAGCGATGAGATCCTCCAATGTGAGGTCGAGGTCATGTCCCGCCAGTTCCGTCCGAAGACTGGGATGCAAGCCTTGGTGGAAAGCAGTGAGGAGCACTGGCGAGTTCCAGCCACTCTGCACCGCTAGCGTGCGGAACTGAAGGGCGTACTCAGCCGCCGAGCGATGACCTTGGCTGAGATGAAGCAACAGTTCTCCGGCTGAGCGACCCTCTCTCGGATGTTGGAACACAGAGCGAAATGAAGACACGAAGCGGTCATAGTCCCTCACCTCTGCTCCTTGTTGAGACCAGACAGCAGTGGCCCAATCCAGGGCACGGTGAGAGAGGAGAGAGATCACGAAAGCTATGCGGGCCGTATCCGAGTCAGGCGGCGAGTGGACAAAGTACAGTTCACACTGAAGCAAGAAGCCCTCGCAACGATTCGGGTCGCTGTCAAACTTATCCGGCAAGGCGACCTTGTAGGGCGATGCACGAGGTGGACTAGGAGGAAGCGGAACCGCTGCCGGATGAACCACAGGAGCGGGGGGCGGCAGTAGCTGTGACACCCGCTGGGAAAGCTCTCCGACCGTGGGGATCAGGGAGCCGAGTGAGCGCTGGTTGTCCGCCAGAAGAGTGACGGCGCCGGCGACCTCCTGCAGCTGAGCACGAAGCTCGGCGTGTTGATGTTCCAGACCCAGGCTAGTGCCGAGATTGGATCCTACAGCCGCTGCCTCCATGTAGGCTACGCCAACTGTAACGGGCGTGGACAGGGCGAGACAAACGCAGGCTGAGGAGTAGAGGTAATGCTGTTTATTTATTAATTATACTAGGTTGGCTTGGAGAGAATGTGTTGAGTTAGAGCCGGTCAGGAACCTTGTGGCGTAGCGTGGGAATGAGGGATGAGAGCGGTATAAGAAGGGGAGGCTATGGAGATGTGAATGAGAAACAGGTGATACATAGTAGTCCGGTGATAAGGAACGCTGAAGCCTGTGTGCGTGGGGAGCCGAGTCGGTCGTAGGCGTGACAGTAGTCCAATTTTATTGTAAATCATGGTGGGAAATAAGTATTTGATCAGCCACAAACGAGCATGATTTCTGGCTCTCACAGACCTGTAATGTTTTCTTTAACAAGCTCTTCTGTCCTCCACTCGTTACCTGTATTAATGGCACCTTTTTGACCTCGTTATTTGTCCACAGCCTCAAACAGTCAGACTCCAAACTCAACCATGGCCAAGGCCAAAGAGCTGTCGAAGGACACCAGGACGAAAATTGGAGACCTGTACCAGGCTGGGAAGAGTGAATCTACAATAGGCAAGCAGGTTAGTGTGAATAAATCAACTGTAGGAGCAATTGAAAGAAAATGGAAGACATACAAGACCACTGATAATCTCCCTCAATCTGGGGCTCCACACAAGATCTCATGCCATAGGGTCAAAATGATCATGAGAACGGTGAGGAAAAATCCCAGAACTACATGGAGGGACCTGATGAATGACCGGCAGAGAACTGGGACCAAAGTAACAAAGGCTACTATCAGTAACACCCTACACCGAGAGGGACTCAGACCCTGCAGGGCCAGGCGTGTCCCCCTGCTTAAGCCAGTACATGTCCAGACCCGTCTGAAGTTTGCCAGAGAGCATATGGATGATCCAGAAGAGGATTGGGAGAATATCATGTGGTCAGATGAAACAAAAATAGAACTTTTTGATAAAAACTCAACTCGTCATGTTTGGAGGAAGAAGAAAGCTGAGTTGCATCTCAAGAACACCATACCTACTGTGAAGCATGGGGGTGGAAACATCATGCTTTGGGGCTGTTTTTCTGCAAAGGGGACAGGACAACTGATCTGTGTTACAGGAAGAATGAACGGGGCCATGTATCGTGAGATTTTAAGCCATCTTAAGTGGCAGCGAGGAAGTCCACCCCTACTCCCAGTGACCTGCTGCATTGTCTCACCACAGCTGAAGTGAGGACAACTCTATGCATAGTCAAATCATGAAAAGCTGTTGAACCAGACAACATTTCTGGCAAGGTGCTCAGAGGATGTGTAGACCAGCAAGCAGATGTTCTCACAGACATCATCAACATGTCTCTGAGCAGTGCTGTCATTCCAACATGCTTCAAGGCAACCACTATTGTCCAGTACTGAAGAAGTCTCCAGTGTCCTGCCTCAAGGATTACCGTCCCATTGCACTCACACCCATCGTCATGAAGTGCTTTGAGAGGATCATCTTGAGCACATCAAGACTTTACTGCCACCCACAATGGACCCTCTGCAGTTTGCGTATGGTCCCAACCACTCCACAGACGATGCCATAGCCATCACTGTTCATCTGGCTCTCACCTACCTGGATAAAAAGGACAACTATGTTTGAACTATGTTGTTCTGTTCATAGACTTTAGTTCAGCATTCAGCACCATCATTCCTCAGCACCTGATTGGGAAGCTGAAGCTGCTGGGCCTGAACACCTCCCTCTGCAACTTGATCCTGGATTTCCTGACTGGGATACCTCAGTTTTCCTGGATTGGCAGTAACATCTCCAGTACCACCACACTGAGCACTGGAGCCCCTCAGGGCTGTGTGCTCAGTCCACTGCTGTTCACCTTGTGGAATCACGACTGTGCAAGAATGCAGAGTTTGAATCACATCATCAAGTTCGCTGATGATACGACCATGGTGGGTCTCATCATCAAGATGAGAGAGGACGTACAATGGCTATCAGACTGGCATATAGTCAACAGTCTGTCTCTGAACATTGCCAGAACTAAATAGATGGTTGTTGATTTCAGGAGAACCCAAAGTGACCACTCTCTGCTGAAGATCGATGGCTCTACCATGGAGATCATCAAGAGCATCAAATTCCTTGCTGATCACCTGGCGGAAGATCTCACCTGGTCCCTCAACACCAGCACCATAACCAGGAAAGCCCAGCAGCATCTCTACTTTCTGTGAAGGCTGAGGAAAGTTCATCTCCCACCCTCAGTACATTCTACAGAAAGACAATTGAGAGCATTCTGAGCAGATACATCATGGTCTGGTTTGGGAATTGCACCATCTCAGACCGCAAGACCCTACAGAAGACAAGGAGGACAGCTGAGAAGGTAAACGCTCGCTGGATGATACCACACACCCCTCATACTTACTGTTTACACTTCTGCCATCTGGAAAGAGGTACTGAAGCATTTGGACCCTCACAACCAAACAGTTATGCAACAGTTGTGTAACAGTTTCTTTCCACAAATCATCAAACTCCTCAATAACTGAAGACTGGAATAACCAACACCCGTACCTCAATAACATGAACTGGGCCACGCGATCCATACACACTCTCACACACACAAGCAATCTTTTTGCACACTTGACTTTTCTGCCACTAATCATGGACACTGCACTTTATCCTTATCTAACTCCAATAGAAGTAAATGGTTACCGGTTATTGTACTCTCTGTTTGCACTGTATGTTTTGTTTTGTCTGTTTGGTCATGTTGCACTGTTTGTATTGTCCTGCACCAAATTGCACATGTTGCACACATGCACTTTAAGTAGTATGTAGCACCTGTAGGTCTTGGAGGAACTTTTTTTTGTATCACTGTGTACTGTGTATATGGTTGAAATGATAATTAAACCCGACTTTGACTTTGAGTTTAGATAGAACATCCAAGGAGCAGCCGGGTCAGGAATTGAACCTGGAATTTATGGAGATGTGAGGCAACAGCACTAACCACTTCATCACTGTGCCAACCTGTGATAATAATAATAATAATAATAATAATAATAATCTGAAAGCAGACAGATTAAAGTCGATATAATAGAGTCCAAATCAACATTCTGTTATGAACTCTTAGCTCTAGATATTCCTGATTATGAACCAGCATAGCCAGGGACAGATCCATTTAGCTGCCTTGTTTCGTGGCCTCCTGATTTTTATCATAAGCACATACACTAAATCCCAGCCTCTGGCACTGGCATTGTTTTTTTGAACAAAAATTTCAGTCACTCACCTACATACTGTGCCAATAACTTCACCGTTGTTATTACCCTGATGACCAATCCCAAACTGTGTACTATCACCTAGTAGCAGGTTAAAGAGCCGCAGTAGTCCCATGACATCTGCAAATGTGGACCAATCGATAATAGAGCTTTGGAAATAAAGCACTGATCCAAACACATTATGCAGTCAGAGTCATGTTTGTGCTGTAAAAATCTGTTTGGATACTCAGTAAACACAGTTCCACTGTCATCCAGATGGTGCGGGTACGTGACAATCAGACATAGGGTGAACCAAAGCAGAAGCGGAGCAGTATGCCTGTCTCCCCTTTAATTACCTGCATTTAACTCAGGACAGCTCTCCAACAGCTACCATTTCCATCTGCTCTCAGAGTGAGTAATCTTTACTGGGACTATTCTTATATGGGCTTCAATTAAACAGACTGCAGTATTTTGAATATGTTAATCTAATTCCACCATATTTGCTTTACATTTATGTCAAGCTGCTGATTAAGTTTTTACTTATAGGAGCAGATTATCAATCTTTCCAATCAATCAACATAGTTTTGATGTTTCAGTGTCTAAAGGTTCATTGTTTAGTTTTGTGAAGGTATATATACACTTTGTAGCTCTACAATTACAGACTGTAGTCCATCTGCTTCTCTGCATATTTTTTCATCCTTTATTCTGTTCTCTGATGGTCAAGACCCCCACAGGACCACCCTAGATAAGGTACTATCTGGACAGTGGGTCATTCTCTGCACTACAGTGACTCTGATGAGGATTAAACTGATGAGTGTGTTGAACTGGTATGACTGTTGGAGATTTTAAACACTGTGTTCACTCACTGTGCACTCTATTAGACACATCTATCACATTGCTCCATCTTGTAAGTCCTTATAGTCAGTCAACCCCTGGTAATAATAGGAGGAGCACTAACAACTCAGTGATATGTGCAAGACATCCTGTGTTGCTTCTTATTGCAAGGCTTCCAACTGGCATTTTTTCATCGGGATAATGCTCACCCACAACTGTATCTCATCTTGTATCCAAGATGGAGGCGGCCCAAAAGGGTAATAGATTGTCCTTTCAATTGTACAGTTTTCTCCAATAAACGTATCTTTTTGCTCTAATATTGTAATCACTTACATATATAATCATTACATTCATACATAATAAAGTTTCATTCAATCCCAATTACTCCTTCTTGGTGTGTAAATCTTTTTTTTTCTGGTCAATAAGTATATATACACTACTGTATATATATTCACCATTAGATTAGCAGTGGTATAACAAACGTATATAATTATTTCTCAGTTTCTATTATTATTATTATTATTATTTGAATACAACCAGAAAATACAGGAAATATTTATGCAGTATTAAAAACTGGAAAATCGGAAATACAGCTTTTGTAGGCTACAGTGGTAAGTATTTAGTCTTACCTACCCTTACACTTGAGCAGTAGCAGCACCCAGCAGTCGGACTTTCTACAATATGAATAAGCTTGATCAGGATTGATCTTAGAATTATAGCAGCCAAGAAACCAGTTTTGGAAGTGGAACAGTGTGAAAAGGTTAAGATATGCTAAATCTCACAAAGAGAATTATGGACTGATGAATCCAAGTTAGAAATTTTTGGGTCGAATCATCAACAATATGTTATATATGGTAATTCTACCATTGCTAAAACAACAAATCTAATGGTGAAATAAAGACTTTTGCACAGTACTGAATAAAGTATACATAGTTTATAGTTTCATATATGCATTAAAAAGGGGGTGCGTATGAGATTGTTGCTTATTCTGAGCAGCTGGAGTGGGATTCACTTAGGGATCATCAAATGCACAGTTCATGCACTATAGCAATGTACCACATGCAGAGCGAGCTGCCCTCCAGTATGGGAGAGATCAACTCTGGATCTCCAAAAACTTAAGCTTTTCCTCTTTTTTTTCACTTATCTGTTTCTCTCTGTGTCTTTTTTTCTGCTCTGTAGCTTTGACGCATTTGTGATTTTCCTTGTTTTTCTTCTTTAGTTTTCCACTGCCTTTAACTTAAATATGATCTTAGTGTCACGATGTTGCAAGCTTTCCAGCTTGCTTCACTCTGCTCAACCTTCCCTGTCTGCTTGACCTTATTCTTCCTCCAAAGCAGGTGGGGCTGTTGCTACCTGGTGGTCTTTTCTATAAATGCCCCTCTTCCTGTACACATCTTTGTCTTGCATTTCACTCACCGTGGTTTGCCTTGGCTCCTGGTTCTCTACCTGGTTAGTCTATTTGTCTGTTTTTTTTATTCTTATATCTATTCTCTCTCCGGGTCTCTGTTCATTTATTTCTGGTTTCCCCTAGCCTTTCTTGCTCTTTGACTGGCATGTACCTTGTCTTATGTTATTGAGTGGTTGTTCTTTGTATCCCTGCTGTGTCCATGGTTGTAGCTTTTTTGTTGGTGTTTAGTTTATTGTCTGTTTGCATTTAGCACTGTTAGGTTCTCACCTGTTAGCTTTAGCATGTTAGCTTATTGTTTATGTTTCACTGTGTGTTCTTGTCATGTTTGTTAGCCTTAGCTTTATCTGTTAGCACTGTATCTGTTTATCACCATTGTATCACCTGTGTCACTCTTAATAAATCCACACATTTGTACGTATGTCCGCCCCGTCTCCCGTCTAATGTATATTCATTACATTTATACCCATTCTCTTGAGGTCTTCCCACTTTCCTATTCATAGTTCACTTACTTTTCACTTTCTTTGTATTCTTTTTCTTTTTGATGGTCTCTCTCTCACATATACATACATAAACAATGCCTTAGCATTAAACTAATGTCCAATCCTCTAGAAAGGCATGGCAAATCTCCCAGAGAATGGTCATATTTATTTAAAGAGCTGGTAGATGGTGGCAGTTGGTACTGATTAGTGCACCATCTGCCCCTTCTAGTTTCAGCACCACTCACAACCCTTACAGACTGTCTATAATAAATCTTAATTATACATGCAATTTCCTGGACTGAAGTAAATTTGAACCTCTTACAGATATTAAGGACTAACATGTTTTATGTGTAAAACTTTAAGTCTTTGGATTATATTGTGTATACACTCTTTGATGACTACACAATTCAATGTAAGTCTCCTTTTTTAGTCCTGTCTGAATCCTATCATCATGCCATGTAGAATTCTGACTTTGAAAATAGATGAAGGAATAGAGGCTATTCAGCTAATTACAATATACATCAAGTCTATCATCTCCACATGGATCCTCCTTTGAGATGGCATTCAGTTAGACAGAACAAAGCCAGGGATTCAGGACTTTGTGAAAAGTAAAAAGCTTCAGTCTCAATAACAAAAAAGGTGGCACATAGTCCTGCTTTGATGCAGAAAGAGAAACTGACACCTTCTGCTTTTTTTCTGTTTTTCCTGAAAGCGCTATAAAGATTAAAGTGTGCAAGAAGTTATCCAAAGTTTCTAAATGATGATAAGCTGCACTCTCAGGGTCAGAAAAGAAGAGGAAATTACATTATCAGACCTCTCATACTTCATGTACAGCTCATAGCAGCTAGTCATTAATCTGGGAATTAATCTTTTATTGTTCTTGGAAGGCAGTCATAAGTACTGAATGGATGGTGGTGGGATTTTGGAGCGTTATTCGAACAGATAATCTTCCAGTTCCTTGATGGATAGCACAGTCACCTCACAGCTCTGAGATCCCCCATTCTATCCTGACCCCGAACTCCTCTCACATACCAAAGACATGGATTAAGTTGATTGGTCACTCTAAATAATCCCAAAGTGTGTTGATATAGCGCTGTGTCTGTTGTGAATATAGTAATTGATGCTGATGAGACTATTAAAACTACTAAACAACCACTTTTTTGATGGATAAGAGAAATGGAATAATCTACCATAAAGGTTCAATGATGTTTAAATCTTGTGATGGAAAAGACTATGGAGGGCAGATGTGGTTAGTGTTGTCTTCTCACAGCTTCGCAGATCTCCAGTTTGATCAATGGAATCTGCATGTGTGGAGTTTGCATGTTCTGCACATGGCCATGTAGGTGTTCTCCCATTTTCTGAAGAAATGTTCATTTTAATAACATTAACAACTAACAAGAGGATTAATTGGTCTCTTTAAATTGCCCCATTGTGAGTGTGTTTGAAGATTGTAGTTGTAACCTTGCTCCTGTCATGGATATAGCCATTGATGCTGACATGACGTTCATAATTAAATTCAATAACTAAGCCAAGGACTCAACATCCTAAAATGACTTTATCAGACTAAATATTGCTGATTTACATTTTTTTTTACAATATTTTATTCAATTTATTTTTTCTATTTACTTAGTTTCTGTTTTTTAACTATTACCACCTTGTTGAGTCTTGGTCCTCCCAGGGTTAGGGAGTTTTTCCTTGCGACTGTCACCCTAGGCTTGCTCAACTTGGGATTGGCCTTAGATAATAGAAGATAATCTAAAATTGTAAAGCTGCTTTGAGACTATGCTCCACTGTAAAAAGCGCTATAGAAATAAATCTGACTTGACTTGACTTAAGAGACCATGGAAGGAACTTAAATATTGGAGCATTATTATAATGGAAATTACCTTATAATATCTCTAATAGAGGATAGCAGCTTCTTATTAATCAATGGATTTATTTTTAATAGCTACTCAAATTATTGCTCAAGCACAAATTCATGTTTTTGACTACATGTGCAATACATTGAATCCACTATCAGATATTATTGTATATATGTCAGTGCACTATACCCTCTATTTGTATCATATTTCCTTTTGCATTGTATTATATGGCTTATGCTGTGTCTTTTAGTTAAAAGTGTTATTAAACATTCAATCAGACTATCCAAAACTCAAATATTTTCAGCAACTACTTGAAGACCTGGTGGTACAGTTGCACAGTGGTCAGAACAGTCGCCTCACAACTCCGGAAATCCCCAGTTCAATCCTTACCTTAGACTGTGCCTTTGTGGAGTTTGCTTGTCCTCCCTGTGTCCGTGTGCGTTTATTCCAGGTATTCCATATTCGAAAGACATGAATTAGGTTAAATGGTGATTCTAAAATGGCCAAGTGTGTATGTATTGGATTGCCCAGATGTGAAAGGCATAAGGGTTGAATGTCGGACTAGCAACTCGTCCCTGTAAAATCCATAACTGCTACAGAAACAGCAAGAACACTAACTTGCTTACCTTTTTTTTCCCCCCCAAAGATTGAACTTTTCACTCAAACTGTCATGCTGATTTGTGATTTGTAATGAACATGCTTAATTTGAAAGAAATGCTAAGTAAAATAATTTCCCCTAGTGGTCTCAGACTTTTGGCCCCACGGTATGTTTAATCTGTAATATGTGTTCAAGCCTAGCTCTTAGTAAGCACTAATAAGTTATAGTCTATATGTGTTTATTCTGCATATTAAAAAAATCACATAATGGGAAGTTGACTTGATACCTACTAATACATTGCACTACCATATATTTGTCATAATCAAGTACGATTTCAATTCTGAAATTTTAATTTAATTATATTTATATATTTGCAGTATTAGTTACTGTTTTATACAGGCATGTCTGACAAAAAATACAACAGGCACTTTTTTATGAGTCGGGATGATCACTATTCTCTCCCATTTGTGGCTTACATCATCCTTCGTGGTCATCCTCCGGCATTTCTCTCTTTCTGCAGCCTACTACCCAATTACAGCTTGCCAGGAACAGATTGCCAACAAAAAGCAGCACAATTTTGTTGCTAAGTAGTTCCAATTTGATGCACTGAATTCAATCTGACATAACATGTTTGGGCAGCAAGGCAAATTAATGAAGTTATGCAATAAAAATGTAAGATACATAATACATGTCACTTATAATAATTCTACCGGAAAGGTGATTTGTGACTTTGTTTTATTTATTTGCTATATAATGCTGGGGTTGTGAAAAAAGCCTAACTTACTTGATGACCAGCAGCTTTATGTGTGTATATATATATATACACACACACACACACACATATACACATACACATATATAAACACACACACACACACACACACACACACACACACACACGGTGGGGCAAAACAGTATTTGATTGTGCAAGTTCTCATCATGGGTACACTTCAGCTATGAGAGACAAAATGAGAAAAACTACAAAATCCAGGAAATCACACTGTAGGATTTGTAAAGAATTTAATTGTAAATTATGGTGGAAAATAAGTATTATTTGGTCAGTAAATTTGGTTCAACTCAAGACTTTGTAACATAACCTTTGTTGTTAATGACAGAGGTCAAACATTTCCTGTAAGTCTTCACCAAGTTTGCACACACTGTAGCTGGTATTTTGGCCCATTCCTCCATGCAGATCTCCTCTACAGCAATAATGTTTTGGGGCAACACAGACTTGCAACTCCCTCCACAAATGTTCTATGGGGTTGAGGTCTGGGGACTAGCTAGGCCACTCCAGGACCTTAAAATGCTTTTTTACGGAGCCACTCCTTCGTTCCCGGAGCGGTGTGTTTGGGATCATTGTTCCATCTTCAATGCTATCACTGATGGAAGGAGGTTTTGGCTTAAAATCTCACGATGCATGGCCCCGTACATTCTTCTCTTAAACACAGATCAGTTGCCCCTGTCCTCTATGCAGAAAAACAGCTCCAAAGCATGAGGTTTCCACACCCATGCTTCACAGTAGGTATGGTGCAACTTAGAATTCTTCTTTCCTCCAAACACGGCGAGTTGAGTTTTTACCAAAAAGTTGTATTTTGGTTTCATCTGACCACATGTTATTCTCCCAATCCTCTTCTGGATCATCCATATGCTCTCTGGCAAACTTCAGATGGGCCTGGACATGTACTGGCTTAAGCAGAGGGACACGCCTGGCACTGCAGGATCTGAGTCCCTCTCGGCGTAGTGTGTTACTGATGGTAGCCTTGTTACTTTGGTCCCAGCTCTCTGCAGGTCATTCATCAGGTGCCTCCGTGTACTTCTGAGATTTTTGCTCAGCGTTCTCATGATCATTTTGACCCCACGGGATGAGATGTTGTGTGGAGCCCCAGATCAAAGAAGATTATCAATGGTCTTGTATGTCTTACAATTGCTCCCACAGTTGATTTATTCACACTAACCTGCTTGCCTTGGTAGATTCACTCTTCCCAGCCTGGTGCAGGTCTACAATTTTCTTCCTGGTGTCCTTCAACAGCTCTTTGGTCTTGGCCATGGTTGAGTTTGGAGTCTGACTGTTTGAGGCTGTGGACAGGTGTCTTTTATACAGATAACGAGGTCAATCAGGTGCCATTAATACAGGTAACAAGACTAGGACAGAAGAGCTTGTTAAAGAAGAAGTTACAGGTCTGTGAGAGCCAGAAATCTTGTTTTTTTTGTGGGTGACCAATCACTTATTTTCCACCATGATTTACAATTAAAGTCTTTAAAAATCCTTCAATGTGATTTCCTGTTTTTTTTTCTCATTTTGTCTCTCATAGTTGAAGTGTACCTATGATGAAAATTACAGACCTCTCTCATTTTTCTAAGTAGGAGAACTTGCACAATCAGTGGTTACACACGTAAACACATAATGCAGTTTTAAATGAAGGTGTTTATTATTATGGGAGAAAAAAAATCCAAACCTACATGGCCCTGTGTGAAAAAGTGATTGCCCCCCCTGTTAAAACATAACTATGGTTTAGCACACCTGAGTTCACTGTCTCTAGCCACACCCAGGCCTAATTTTTGCCACACCTGTTCTCAATCAGGACATCACTTAAATAGGACCTGCCTGACAAAGTGAAGTGCACCAAAAGATACTTAAAAACTACACATCATGCCGAGTTCCAAAGAAATTCAGGAACAAATGAGGAAGAAAGTAACTGAGATCTGTCAGTCTGGAAAGGGTTATAAAGCAATTTCTAAAGCTTTGGGACTCTACCGAACCGTGAGAGCCATTATCCACAAATGGCGAAGACATGGAACCTAGATCTTGAGTGCTTTAGTGTCCAGGTGTCCCTCCAGTCATTTCCACTGCCTTCCACATGGTAAGGGTAACCTCTTGTACTGCCATAGCCAAAAAACAGGCAAGGTGGATTGACTTCTCTAAATTGCCCATTGTGTAAATGAGTCTGACTGATGGAGTGTGTGGCGCTCTTCCTTGGTTCAGCTTTAAACTAACCACAGTTACAAAAGTTGAATTGTTAAACAAACAAAATACATCTTGAGTCACTGAAACCCATTAGAAAGTATATGGATGGTAATTAATATTATATGAAAGCTTAATGAACCAGTCATTCATAACTGTAAAAGTGTTGATGCCCTTCGGATGGCCTTGGAGTCTTTTATTGTTACACAATTTGCATTCAGACATGGCATGCATCTCATTTCTAGTCCTCAGAGAGTACATTATATGAAGCTCTGTTAGCATCCTGATGATTCTATAACCTTTTAATCTGCTTTGCAGGCACAGCACGAGTGGGTGGTGTGAAAGTACAAAGCACGCCTTGCTGATTGCTTGTATTTTTTTTGTGATCAGGATGAAAGTCTTTGTAGTTGAAAAGCTACTGGTGTGATGTGCCTTACATTCTTCTATTCGTGAAATTTTAGCAAGACCAATAAGATAATACCTATACAAAAATGCATGTGTTAGCACATTTGTTATAGTTTAGGTTAATTGGGTGTGTGTGTGTGTGTGTGTGTGTGTGTGTGTGTGTGTGTGTGTCCACAAGGAAAATGGCTTTTTTTTTTTTTTTTTTTTACAAAAACTGTAAAAGATGTGCTTTAGGTTAAGGTCTTTTCTTGAGGTCTAAACTCCATTAATGCATATAATGGCTTATACAGTGTGGATTTTTTTTAAGGTCTGAAACAGAGTAATTCAATTTACATTATTCCTTATGGGAAAACAATTGCTTGGTATCAGGAGTACTGAGGTACCACTGTACTTAATATGTTGTGAAGCATGACCAAGCTTCAGGAGCTGGTTTAGAGCTGGTTAAGAGCTGGATAAGAACCACTGTAGAAATGTTTGCTTATGGCACTTTGATGTGTAAGCGCTGTAGTTCTCATTATTAGTGGTGCCTGTGAAATTGATACATTAGGTAGATCACCAAATCTTTAATATACTGCAACAGACTAAAATAGATACTACGGAGAACATCAACAACAGTTTGTAGAAAGGTGAAAGTCGGGTAAAACTACAATTCAAACATTCTTATGCTTGTGTTACGTTTTCCTCTGAAGTGGTCGCCAGCTGTTCAATCCATAATATTAGATTTGGGATAACCAATACATCATCCTTGGTCAGTTACTGACGGCCAAATATTGTCCAGTTTTGAGTGCTACTTGAGTAGCTGGCTAACCTATGCCATTGTTATGCTACATCCAGAAGGTTCGTTCTCTGTTCCTGTCTGCCTTGTTTACTTTTCACACTGAACTTGTTGTCTAACCAGTTAGTTACATGTGAACAGAAAGGGACAAGGTATAGCATGTTTTTGCCTCGATAACCTCTAATAAGCCAGTGCTGATGAGCTTCTAACACCACTCCAAGTTCTATGGACAGGGTAAAGTTTACCGTCGATGTACTTATCCCTGAGGTAATTGTTTGCTGAATTAGAATCAATGACAATAAAGCTGTTCTACTCAATAAAACCACTCCTGTTCATGGTTCTACTAGAGTGTACTTTGTGAAAATCCATTATAGAAGCTTTGGGCAAAACAGAAGAACTTTCCTCTTCTAAAGCAGAAGAGAAATGGACGTGAAAGGAGGAATAGAAGATGAAATGAAATGGAATCTGTGGTTTAGAACCCCACCATATGATTTCTTTTAAAAATAATTTTGTCAGAATTTTGACTGAAAAACAAACTGATGGACAGGGACTGCCAGTGTTTCACAGCTTGTGAATAAAAATTGCTTCACTTCCAGGCAATAATTGCTTCTAGAAGACAACTCAGGACCTTCACAACCAATTTCTGAAGGATCACTCCACAGGGAACTGAATACCATAAACATATGGAGCAGAGTGGCACAAGAGGTCACAAAGTTGCCTGGTTGCGGTGGGAAGACAGACACTGTTCCACGGGCACATAGGAACAGTAGAGATAAGCGCAGGTTCCAGTGAAACTGAAGTTTATTTACAAAAATAGTCCACAATGTAAAAGTCCATCAAACAAAGGGAAACACGGGCTAACAAAAGAGTGAAGATACAAACTAAGGATTCAGATGAAATCAAAGGAGTGATGAGATGCTCAGGCATATCGCAGATCAATAAGCATAGTAGAATGGAAGCGGATGTAAACAAAAGTGCAAAGGATGCTAAGGCGTAGCGTGAAGCTAACAAGCATGGTGAATGTGGATGTGAACAAGTGGGGCTAACGCAAAGCTAGCACAAAGCTACAGCTAGCAGAGCACTTACTGCGTCAGGAAGCCCAACACGAACAGGGTCAAAACACGCAGGTAATCCACTGCGGACAGGACGCGAAACATGCAGGTAATCCACTGCGGATGGGATCCAAACCAGAAGGCGAGCACGGTGTGCTCAGACACGACTAAGTCAATACCATGCAAATTGTGGAAGTTCCAGCTGAGCATGTTCATGATACGGAGCGGGGCTCTGGATTGGTCCGTGGCACCCACATGACCCAGCGGAGGACTGTGTGCAGTGTCATCATGCTCGCTCACATCCAAAGGAAGCAAGCAAGAGAGAAACCAGGGTGAGGCCGTGAGGCATGACACACTGTTCATGAATGGAAATATGCTATGTAAGTAATAATATAAAATTATTGATAATTAATAAATCAATAAAAATATAATAATATTTAAGAGGAAGACCATATATTCAGAATGTATAGTGTTTACTTTTGTTTTTTACCTAAAATTAAGTTTGGGTTATGACCCTCAGTTCCAATGAAAGGTCAGATTAATGCTAAACCATCAATGTCATTTTATATAAACCAACAAGTGGAAAATGTGCAGGAATGCTGCTTTGATTATGTTTATTTTTCAATCAAATTCGTCCCAATTACCAACAATAAATATTTTACAATACATGAGCTATCCAAGGGTCTTGATTATATAATATTTGATGGAATTTGATCATAAATCCTAAGAAAAGTTAAATATGTAATAAGATTTAGAATGGTGATTTTTATTGGTGATTTTTTGCCTATTGGGGAAAGTATCTAGGTCTGTAGTACTATGTAACTGGACTTCGGTTCACTAGCACATAAAATACAGGTCATAAAGGGAAAAAAAAAGCTGAAAGATACATAGAAAGAAATACACAATGAACATTGAAACTCACATACAAAGGGAAAGATAATACAAAGTACCCTGTTGTAAGTAAGCAAAGAAAATGACTTGTGCTGAATATTGATTCTCTCAACACTGCAAGCAATGAGAAGTGAATGAATGGACTTACAAATAAGAGAATCATGGAGGTGGGACTACCTACTGTTACAGAGGTATTGTGCATTTCTAACATCTACTCATTTTTTTCAGTAATCATTTTGCTATTATTTACAAGTGCCACAGTAAAATGTTGCCGTGCCCCACTAACATTACGGCAGGAAAAAGTCAGTTTTATCCTGCACTGCCAATGCTTTCAGTCGGAGCCAGTTTCTTTTGTTTTTTTGCAAGGATTGATGGACAGCTACAAACATTTAAATGAAAGTCACGCAAGGTAATGGTAGCTCATAGCTATATATTTTGACATTCCAAATGGCATCAGGATTTTATTAAATATTCTCAACTTTCATCAACATTCTCAGGTGTTTTATTTTATATGACTGTTTGAATGAAACTGTTTGTCCAGACATCCCACAGATGCTTGGTTGGACTATATATGTATAGTGATATATATATAGTGGTGCTTGAAAGTTTGTGAACCCTTTAGAATTTTCTATATTTCTGCATAAATATGACCTAAAACATCATCAGATTTTTCACTCAAGTACTAAAAGTAGATAAAGAGAACCCAGTTAAAACAAAAGAGACAAAATATATACTACTTTGTCATTTATTTATCAAGGAAAAATGATCCAATATTACATATTAATGAGTAGCAAAAGTATGTGAACCTTTGCTTTCAGTATCTGGTGTGACCCCCCGTGTAGCAATTAAACGTTTCCAGTAACTGTTGATCAGTCCTGCACACCGGCTTGGAGGAATTTTAGCCCATTCCTCTGTACAGAACAGCTTCAGCTCTGGATCTCTCTTCAGGTCCTTCCACAGCATTTCAATTGGATTAAGGTCAGGACTTTGACTTGGTCTTTCCAAAACATTAACTTTATTCTTATTTAACCATTCTTTGGTAGAACGGCTTGTGTGCTTAGGGTTGTTGTCTTGCTGCATGATCCACCTTCTCTTGAGATTCAGTTCATGGACATATGTCCTGACATTTTTCTTTAGAATTCTCTGATATCATTCAGAATTCATTGTTCCATCAATGATGGCAAGCTGTCCTGGCCCAGATGCAGCAAAAAAGGTCCAAACCATGATACTATCACCACCATGTTTCACAGATGGGACAAGGTTTTTATGCTGGAATGCAGTGTTTTCCTTTCTCCAAATATAACGTTTTTCTTTTAAACCAAAAAATTCTATTTTGGTCTCATCCATCCACAAAACATTCTTCCAATAGCCTTCCGTCTTGTCCACATGATCTTTATCAAACTGCAGACAAACAGCAATGTTCTTTTTGGAGAGCAGTGGCTTTCTCCTTGCAACCCTGCCATGCATGTCATTGTTGTTCAGTGTTCTTCTGATGGTGGACTCATACAGCCTCAGTCGCTGGACTGACCTCCACCTGAACCCTGGAACCAAGGTCTCTTCACCCCCTCCCACTATCATACACAGATATTATGTGACACTGGAATGTGGGGGAACACACCAAGAAGAAACCCCCTGTATGCTAATGACCACAATAACAATCATCAATCCTCAAACCAACAGAAGAATTTTAGAAGCTAGCCCAGTTGTCGATAACCCCTGCATCTCACTGTCATAAACTGTCATGTTCTTCTGATGGTGGACTCATGAACATTAACATTAGCTAATGTGAGAGAGGCCTTCAGTTGCTTAGTAGGTACCCTGGTGTTCTTTGTGACCTCGCCAACTATTACATGCCTTGGTTATTGGAGTGATATTTGTACACACTCTGTCTGACTGTTGATTGGTGGAGTCCAAACTCTTTAGAGATGGTTTTGTAACCTTCCCCAGCCTGATGAGCATCAACAACTCTTTTTCTGAGGTCCTCAGAAATCTCTTTTGTTCGTGCCATGATACACTTCCACAAACATGTGTTGTGAAGAGCAGACTTTGATAGATCCCTGTTCTTTAGATAAAACAGTGCAATGGTATTGAGCAATGATAAATGGTAAAATAAAAACAAGCTATGTAGTACAGTGGAGGTCAAACGGAGAGCTACCAAATGGGGTTGTGGTAAAATGAGAAGCTATGTTACGGGATAGAAGGCCCCATGACCCTGCCCAGTATAAAGTGGGGTTAAAACATTGGAAAAATGTCTTAGTAAAGATAGTATTATGTAATGAGTTTACATCCTTATGACAAACCAATTTCCAGATAAATGTTTACTAAAACAGACTACAGAAAGATCAGTATACATAATTGGTGGATCATAACTTATTACTAATTTGACATCTTTAAACCCCCAGTTCTTATAGCATCTCTTGATAGAGTCAGTCTATGCTTAAAATTATATTGTTCATCTGTCTGGCCTATCATATTCAACTCAATTTGTGAAAGTTTAGGCCAAAGGAAATATTATATCACCCTCGCCCCACCAATTAATAACATTAAGTGTTTAAACCTACAGTTGAAACAAAATCATTAACCCAAAGCTTATTTTATAATAAACTGTTGAAAATTTACTGAGTAATGGATAGAAAGTGAAAATTAAAAGCAACCCTTATCTATTGGTGAACTCAGGGCACTAGCTGCTAATGCTAACTGCTCATCCTGAAAAGTGACTTCTTTTGGTTGTTTGTAATCATCAACCATTTTAGGACCCACAGGGACTTTTTTGCACTATTTGCACTAATAATACAGTACTGTAGATGTAAAAATAAATACAAACACGATAAACACAGCACAGATCTTCACTGGGAAAGAGCTTTTGTGAGACTGTGTACTGAATCGTGAATTATGAATCGTGAATCAAATTTCAGCTGGAATGAAATTGTGAGGCTCAACACATACACGTTTAAGCAAGTGTGCCAAGTATCGAGCAAATGACGAGAACCTAGAGAAATTTTCTAATCAAAATGTGTTGAGAACCAGTTCCTCTGTGATTGAGAACTGAGGTACCACTGTACATGTGGGTAATAGTGTAATATGAGTAGGTCTTGGCATGGAGCACTGCCATTAGAGAAGTCTTGATGGTAATCGATGTGTAAACAGGTGACTGTGACCACTCCTGCTGATGAGTGCCTTGCATCCTATGCTGCCAGTTAGGCACTGGCACCCCATAACCATGAACTAGATTAAGCAAGTATGAAAATGAATTGATAATTGAATGCTGTATCCTCACTGACTCTCTTCTATAGCTGCTTTGTCCAGTTTATGTTGGATGAGACACCCAAGCCTAGACCAACCCTAGACAGGGAACCAGTCCATTGGAGTGGACAGTTCATCATACTGGGGCACTTCCAAGATCCAAACTGACCTATTTATGTTTTTGGACTACGTGTGTAACTGGAGTACCTGGAGGAAACCCACACAGACATGTGGAGAACATGCAAACTCCACATAGGCAGTACCCAGGCCAGGACTCAACCCCAGGTTTATGGAGCTGTGAGACAACAGCGATAACTGCTCCACTGCCTGATGTATAATCATTACCGTTACTTTATGAATGTGGTGTAGACAGAATGTGAAGCCTATTTAAAGATATATTTATTCTTATTTAGCTAACACATAAAAAATCCAGTGCAATAAACACAGTTACTGTGAAAAAGCGCAGCAATTTGGGTATTAATATAAATTTCTTGAGACTCCATAAGCAAAGATGAATTAACTTCATTATACTTCAAGCCTCTGATGATGAAGTGTTGGATACATGGCCATTTTGTAGCATTTGCCAAGGTCTGGTAAAATTGGTAATGGATTTGTCTCTTACATCAGGCTTTTTCCTGAAACCCCATAGGGTTATCAGGAGAAATGAGAGGTAGCAAATCACAGCCACTCTGTTGGCTTTATATAGAATTGATGATGCACTTTGTAGGGCATAGATGTTTCAGAGGGAAATACTGAGCTGGGATGGGACTGACGTGATAAACTCTGATGCATTGTCTGTCATATATAAAACAGATGACATATTTCACTAGGCTGAAGAAATAGATAAAGGGAAAAGACTACAAGTATATATTCAGGACGGACTAGAGGTGCCACATAAACTAATTAATCATGTTATCCAATAGTGACAGTAGCGTGGAATTGACATGGCAATTTGTTAGTTGTTACTTAGTGCACTGGGTACCGTAATATTAAAAGGTTTTTAAACTCAGCATAAACTTAGATATTATTATTATTATTACACACAGATATGTTGTTCGCACAGCTTCCATATATACAGTTAGAGACAAAAATGGCAAAAGAATAGAAGTTTTAAAAATATAGCTCTATCAGTGTGACTGGTTATTAACAGCATGTATTAGCTACTCAGAAAAAACACTAATATATGAAGTTCAGAGCTTCAAACAAGAGAGAAAGTTCCCTGAGGAATCAACTGATCATACAGTGAAAACTCAGGAAATAAATCACTGTTCTAGCTATTTGTGTGTGTATGTTCTGTAATCCTTTCACTGGACATCAAATGTATTGCTTTCTTACTGGCCATTTTGAATGTAGGGCTGTGCTTAATCATTTCTCCTACTTTACGGTATTGTCAAGCCACGATACTTCTTCACAGATGTGGTACAGACATTGTTAAGTGAACTGCAAAATCTGTTTGTAACTAGATGTTTTCAGCAATCCAATTAAACCTGTTAATAATTTTGATTGTTAATTAATTCTTGTCTCTGGTGTTAATAAGTTATATTACTAGTACTGCATAGTTTCCCAGTTCAGTTTTTGCAAGATGTGTATTTCTTTTAAGTTACCAGCTCACTTGGTGGCCACTGGTTTAGAGATTAACCAGCTAACTAGCTAGCTCCAGGCTTGCTGTAGCTAATTTGGTGCTACTGTGGTGCTTGAAAATTTGTGAACCTTTTAGAATTTTCTACATTTCTGCATAAATATGACCTAAAACATCATTAGATAGTCCTAAAAGTAAATAAAGAGAAACCAGTTAAACAAATGAGACAAAAATATTATACTTGGTCATTTATTTATTGAGGAAAATGATCCAATATTACATGTTAGTGAGTGGCAAAAGTATGTGAACCTTTGCTGTCAGTATCTGGTGTGACCCCCCCTGTGTGCAGCAATAACTTCAACTAAACGTTTCTTGTAACTGTTGATGAGTCCTGCACACCGGCTTGGAGAAATTTTAGCCCATTCCTCCATACAGAACAGCTTCAGCTCTGGGATGTTGGTGGGTTTCCTCACATTAGTTGCTCACTTCAGGCACTTCCACAACATTTTGATTGGATTAAGGTCAGGACTTGGCCTTTCCAAAATATTAACTTTATTCTTCTTTAACCATTCTTTGGTAGAATGGCTTGTGTGCTTAGACTCGTTGTCTTGCTGCATGACCCACCTAAATGTCCTGACACTGTCCTTTAGAATTCTCTGATATAATTCAGAATTCATTGTTTCATCAATGATGGTAAGTCATGATGGCCCAGATGCAGCAAAAGAGGCCCAAACCATGATACTACCACCACCATGTTTCACAGATGGGATAAGGTTCTTTTGCTGGAATGCAGTGTTTTCCTTTCTCCAAACATAACGCTTTTCTTTTAAACCAATAAGTTCTATTTTGGTCTCGTCCATCCACAAAACTTTCTTCCAATAGCCTTCTGGTTTGTCGACATGATCTGCAGACGAGCAGCAATGTTCTTTTTGGAGAGCAGTAGCTTTCTCCTTCCAACACTGCCATGAACACCATTGTTGTTCAGTGTTTTTCTGATGGTGGACTCATGAACATTAACTTTAGCAAATGTGAGAGAGGGCTTCAGCATTTACTTGGGATCCTTTGTGACCTTGCCAACTATTACATGCCTTGCTCTTAGAGTGATCTTTGTTGGTCGACCACTCCTGGGGAGGGTAACGATGGTCTTGAATTTCCTCCATTTGTACACAATCTGTCTGACTGTGGATCTTTAAAGTCCAAATTCTTTAAAGATGGGAATCTTTTGTAACCTTTTCCAGTCTGATGAGCATCAACAACGCTTTTTCTGAGATCCTCAGAAATCTCCTTTGTTCGTGCCATGACAATTGCCAAAAAATTGTTGGGACAAGCAGACTCACACCTGATTCTCATCCCATTGATTGGAAACACCTGACTGTAATTTCACCTTTAAATTAACTGCTAATCCTAGAGGTTCACATACTATTGCCACTCACTAATAGGTAATATTGGATCATTTTCCTCAATAAATAAAATGACTAAATGTACTAGTTTTGTCTTGACTTGTATGAAAATCTGATAATGTTTTAGGTCATATTTATGCAGAAATATAGAAAATTCTTAAGAGTTCACAAACTTTCAAGCACCACTGTAGTCACTGGAGGTGACTTGTTTGGTAGAAAATCATTTTACAGAACATAGCGTGATTAGTTTTTCTTAACTAGCTGGTTAAATCTTCCAGTATGTAAAAAGACAGATTTTTATTTCCCATTATAATTTATTAGAATTTTAAAAACCTTGGCCATTAAAGTGAACAGACATTGATTTGATGGATGTTAATCGGATGGCTGTTGAACAGCACATATCTGTAAATGTTTTCTATATATGGGTGCATTTCTTGGAAACCAAATAAAGACTTCAACCAACAATGTACCAATTTAAATGAGTCTTTTCAGGAGCCAAGGTGTGACCCATTAGTGAGTCATTGGAGTCATATGGGTCGAGGTATGAATGAGGGTTAAATCTCCTAGGAAGGGCTCTCAAGACTGCTTTGTAGGTGGCTGAGAGCTGATGACTCATGTATTAACAGGATGGGTCAAGGACTCTCAGGACCACAAGGGTTAAATACCTGGGAGTTTTAGATGAGAGGTGAAACAGCTTCAAGAACCGAGAAGACGCCAGTTGCCCTCAACTCAACACTCAAATCCCAAAGAAGTGAAAGTTTTTAAACTATTTGAATACTTGAAAGCATTTCAGGAAGGATTATATAGTAGGTTATTTTTACAACAAAACAGCAGGTGTGGTAGTTATGAATAGCAGAATCATGACCATGGAGACAGTAATAAACTCTGAACTCTAATGATGCTCCACTACACACCATGAATCAGGACACTTCTTCCGTCTGTATAACAGGCCATGTGTCATCATCAATAAGCTCTGCACACTGCACAATTCTTTCCTCGTTCAGCCTCGAAAGCTTCTAACGGGTTTCTGATAGGACGATAATACTGCAGCAGTGTGTGCTATTATCTGATTTCATAAACTGATATGACCTAAATCAAATAACAGTCATATCTCACACACTCACACATTCTTTCACACACACACACACACACACACACACACACACACACACACAAGAAACTAAAGGATGACAGGCACATGCACATTTGCTGAAAGACATTTACAAATAGGGCAGTATATAAAAGTCTGTCATACACTAACATTATCCCAGAAGTTGAATCTGTTCATCTGGACATAAGGTTTTGTGGGAGAAAATTTTGTTACTCATCTAAGTGACTTCTTCAGTTTCAGCTAGTTGGAAAACTTCCCCAATCATATATACAGCACATTTACATAATGACCAATATCAGCACATGTGGAACCTGTACAACAGTGAAATCTGTGATCAGTTTAATACGCAAAGTCCCATGTCCATTAATGACAATGGCCACATGTGCCATTCACATAGGACTGGGAAATAGCTGCAATAGCAGAGTTGCAAGACTGTGAGAGGTGTACTCTGAGGCCTCCTCCTCAGTTCAAGGATGGGTGTTCCCTTTTTACAAAAATGGCTTCTTTTACTCCGCATTCCAACCAGCGTTCCTCCCTATCAAGGATCTGCAAATCTTCATTCTTGAAAGAGTGGCCACTGGCCTGTAGGTTGGTGCAAACCACAGAGTCTTGAACTGATGAGGTAGCTCTTTTATGTTTTGCCATTCCTGGCACAACGATGTACAATTCGTGGCAATACTCCCGGCAGTTAAAAGCATACACTATATTACTCTGTGCTGGTTGTGGACCAGTTTCTGCCATAGCATGTTTTGGAGTTTGAAAGCCACCGAGACGCAGTGTTTGGAAAATATGCATCTCAGTTGTTCAGATGTTCCTGCCATATATCGAATCACCACTGGTTTACGCTTAGACTGCGGTTGTTGTTCTCCTCTCTTCGATCTGCTGGAGCACTGTTTGAGTGTCTTACTGGCTTTGATGAAGGCCCAGTTCGGATAACCACATTTGCCCAGGGCCTGCTTAATGTGATATTTCTCTACATCCTTAGCTGCTGTGTCAGTGGGGACACTGTCTGCTCAGTGTCTATAGTGTCCTGATGATTCTAAAGTTGTGCTCCAATGGATGATGAGAGTCAAACCTTCACAACTTTACAATCCAAGAAGGCTAACCTGTCATTCGTCACATCCTCCCTGGTGAACTTGATGTGTTTGTCCACTGATTGTGGTCAGTGAGATGTGGGACTTCCTGAGATTTCATTTTAACCCAGGTGTCATCCACATATCTGAACCAATACCTAGGTGGTGTCTCTGAATGGAATCTTAGTGCCTTATTTTCCACTTGGGATCTTTCCCTTGCCTAGCTTTCTATGCCCTGACATCACCTCCAGCCTACCGGCTGTATATTACTGACGCTAAACAACCATATACGATTGCCAAAACTGTACACGAGCCGTGAGAGGGGTTGAAAGGGTAGTAAGGGTGCGACACCTGACTGGTCTGGTGCTCTTAAATGGTAGAGCCCAAAGGTGTCGCTGTTGCCGCAATCATGCTTCTTAAGGACGGCGCAAGCGCGATGGCGATCATTGTGACGATCCCAGCTGAAAAATGAGTCAACTCTACCCTCGAATGGGACTCCTGATACAAGTAACTTTAAACCAAACAAACAAAAGAGCGTAACACTGCTAACACAACTAACAAAAGAACTGATTAAATCCAGTCTGACAAACAAAAGACCTCCCGCAAAATGCATAGAGCAGGGCATAGACATGCAAAGCAATAACCGCGGAACTTTCGTGGTCACGCCTGGCTAAATCAGAGGAAGTCCTCTACGGAACATGGAACAAAGCCGGAATGTAGTCCTCTCTGGGACGCAAAGCAAGAATGAATGTAATCCTTTCCGGAACATGAAACACAACCGGTCGGTAATTCTCTTCGAAAAACCAAGCAAAATGGAAACGGAATCCACATAAGGCAAAGGCCACTAGCATACGTGCTTGCTACACTTGGTAGTACTGAGCTAATTTCTAGCAACGAGCATCTCTCACTGCTAAGTTTATAAGCTGTGTGAAACAGCTGTGTCCAATAACCAATCCGAGTCCTGTGACCTGGGAGGGACTCCTGAATTGGTTGGCAAAACCACACATGGTCCGCCGAGGAACCGTGGGCGATACTGTCACGTTTGCTCCCTGCAGAGGTGAGCGAGGGGAAAACCAGAGCAAAACCGTGGGGCATGACAGGTTCAGTGTTGTAAAGTTTAGTTAAATGGCAACCACAAGAGTATTGCAAAAACTGGAGAGCATTGCTACCTTTAATCTCTATTCATTGCTATGAGGTTTGCGCACTGAAACCTTGTCCACCTTTATGTCATGGTTTGAACCAATAAACCACAAATGAATTGTAAATTGCTTTCTAGATGCTTTATGTACCACACCAAAGCTTGGGCTTTGATTTATACACTGCTTTCCGAGTAGTACCTAATGTTTTAAGCTGCAAAATAAATGAGAATTGCAGGTAGGATAATAATAGTCGTCACTACTCACTCTAAATGTCTAATACTAGTGCTGTGAAATGCCATCCTCGGTTACTTGTACCCACTATAATGGCACCAGTGTTATAGCAGGCAGATAAATGCAAGGACGATGAAGGTTAATCACTGCCTTATTATATGAGCTGGAACATGGGAAGAATTGAAAAAGCAGTTCGGTGCACACAATCCACTGGTAGAGAGTCTGTGTCCTCAGAAATATGTTCACTATTTGAAGCATTTGACCTTTTTAATTTAGCATTGCATATCCTTTTTCTACTAACTACTGTGCAACCAACCGACACCAGTTATAAAAAAAAAACAATGATCAAAATAAGAGCATAATGCAAGTTTCATATGTAACATTGTAAACATCAAGAACCAACCTGTCAATGAAATGCAATCATGATTTACCAGAAACAAACCAATCAAGTAATCATGGTTGTGCCACCTACTTTATATAAGGTAATGATATGTTGAGAAACATGCAAGCTGCAGATCCATACTTGAAACAACAGCACTGGTAAGTTAACATATTCTTGAGCATGTAATCTCATTCACTTTCCTTACCAGCTTATTTCAATTGAGGGTTGTGGGGGGATTGAACAATAACTGGAATAACTGTTTGCAAGACAGGAATCATAGTTCACAGGGCATGGTTCAATGCAGGCACACACTCACCCACTGACAGTGGGACTCTTTAGCAACACCCGTTGACCTAATATATGTCTGTGGGAGAAAACATTATCATGAGAAAACCCATACAGACACAGGGAGAACATAAAACTCCACACAGGCAGCGAACAGTCTGGGACTCAAACTTGGGTCTCTAGAGCTGTGAAGTGGCAGCAATAACCCCTTCGCTGTGCCATCCACATGTGATTTTAATGTGATAGCTTACATTTCATGTTTGTTCTCATTGTGTATACATATGGTAATTTTCTAAGTTGCTTATAGTCCCTTTCCAATTACTTAAAATAACACCAACAGAACTCAGAATAGGTGTTAACTTGCTTCAAGGTAAGTTATGGTAAGGCACAAGTTTGGAGGAAGATATAACAAGAGGCATTCTAGCTATTCCTTAGAGTACCATTCAGTGGGAAGTGTGTGATAGGACCAACACCTTGCATAAATTGGGACATCGATCTAAAATGGATGAACAAACGAGTAGGATATATATTTTTCAGTCTGTGCATGCGACTCTTAGGGTTTGCCCTGGGTCACAGTTTCTGTTTCGGTTTTTTTCTCCTGTTCGCATTTTCACCCCGGTCCCTTAGTTCGCGTGTGGTTTGTGTGTGTGCTTTCTCCGCAGCATTCCACTGGCCTGGTGTATTACCCTTTGTTTCCTCCCGTTTCAGTTTTAGAAGACCCGCTGTTTATTCCATTCGACTCACCAAACCTGGTTCACCTCCCAAGGATCCACCTCTGCTCTCAGGAAGCCACGCACTCGCCGCCACCGCACACACCTTGGTTTACTGCCTCATCCTGCCACTGCTTTCCTGGACTCTCGCTCACATCCACCTGGTTTTGCTTTTGCTTTCGTTATTTGCATATGTTTAGTTATCTCGTAAATGAATACTACAATTCTTTAAGTCATGTTTGGCTGCCTTTCTGCATCTTTGGTTCCATTCCATGCTATTTTAGTAGGGTTGCTATGCAACCCTTAACAGTGACATGTGGCAGACGGAAAGAATGGTGTTACTAGGGGATTGCTATGGTATCCCAGGTGGTTGCTAGGTGGGTGCTATAGTGTCCCAGGTGGTTGCTATGGCATTGGTAGGTGGTTGCTATGGTATGGTATTCCAGGTGATCGCTATGGTGTCCCAATATTTTTGGCTGCCTGCAGGGGCATGTCCCAATACTTTTTGCTGAGTGTGGGGACATGTCCTAGTACTTTTGGTCATGTGCGGGGGCATGTCCTAATATCTCCGACTATCTCGTCACTGAATGGAAGATCCCCTGTTCCACGCTTCCGGCCGGACGCACAGCGGCCGACGGCCGTCTGCTTGGCTCAGGATTGCTCACCCGTGTCACCGCTCCTCTCTGCCTACTCACCAGCGCCATCCACCAGGAATCCATCTCTCTGCTTCCCGTGAGCTCTCTCACCTATCCTGTCATCCTGGGGCTTCCCTGGCTTCGCCGCCACGATCCTCTCATCTCATGGTCCACCCGCGAGCTCGTCCGCTGGTCTCCGTGGTGCCAGGAACACTGTCTGCTCCGCTCGGCACTGCAGGTAAACTCGCTCCCGCTCTTGGATCATGCGCCTCTCCCGTACAACGTGCCCGACCACTACAGGGATCTGGCTTCGATCTTTGCCACGGGCTCGCTTCCTCCTCTTCTTCCACATCGCTCCTACGACTGCGCTATTGACCTCATCCCGGGCGCTCCGCTACCCAAGTCCCGTCTGTATCCTCTCTCGTCGGCCAAAGAAAAATCCATGACGGACTACGTTACCGAATACCTGGACCTCGGCTTAATCTGTCCGTCCACCTCCCCCGTTTCTGCGGGGTTCTTCTTTGTGCCCAAACAAGACGGCGGCCTCAGACCCTGCATTGACTACCGAGAACTCAACCGCATCACCTACAGGTACGCTTATCCACTCCCGCTGGTACCCTCAGCCCTTGAACAGCTGTGCACAGCCCACTGGTACACCAAGTTAGACCTCAGGAACGCATACAACCTGGTCCGTGTCAGGGAGGGCGATGAGTGGAAAACCGCCTTCAGCACCAGCTCAGGCCACTACGAGTACCTGGTGATGCCCTTCGGTCTGGCTAATGCACTCTCCTTCTTCCAGGCCTTCATCAATGACGTGCTTCAGGACATGCTTGGCCGTTTTGTCACCGTCTACCTGGACGACATCCTGGTGCACTCACCGGACTTCGCCACCCACGTTCGCCAGGTACTCGAAAGGTTCTGACTCCACCATCTCCGTGTGAAGGTGGAGAAATGTGACTTCCACACTCAGTCTGTGCGTTACCTTTGGTACGTCATCTCTCCCTCCGGGGTCGCCATGGACGAGTCCAAACTCTCCGTCGTCCTCACCTGGCCCACACCGGGGTCCATCAAGCAGCTGCAGCACTTTCTGGGCTTCGCCAATTTCTACCACCGTTTCATCAGAGATTTCAGCCGCACGGTGGCGCCCCTCACCGCAATTCTGCGGGGCAAACCTCGCTCTCTCCGCTGGTCCCCTGAAGCCGAGCAGGCCTTCTGTGCACTCAAGACCGCGTTCACCCGCGCTCCCGTCCTGGGCCATCCCGACCCAGAACGCCCCTTCACACTGGAGGTTGACGCGTCTTCTGTAGGAGTGGGAGCCGTCCTCACTCAGCGTCTCGGCGATCCACCCAAGCTGCGTCCCGTGGCCTTTTTCTCGCACAAGCTCACCCCCACCAAGTGCAACTACGACGTGGGAGACCGCGAGCTGCTGGCCATTAAGCTTGCCCTGGAGGAGTGGCGGCACTGGCTCGAGGGCTCGAAACATCCCTTCATGGTCTACACAGACCACAAGAACCTGGAATACCTCCGCTCGGCCAAATGCCTCAATGCCTGCCAGGCCCGCTGGTCCCTCTTTTTTTCTCGCTTCACGTTTTCCATCACCTATTGCCCGGGGACGAAGAACACTAAGGCAGACACGCTATCATGCAGCCTCGACCTCGAACCAGCCGCCCTAGAGGTGCCCACGCCTATCCTCCCGACTTCATGCACCATCGGGGCGATCCAGTGGGACTTCGAGCGCGAACTGGACGAAAGACTCTCCCAAACACGCGTTCCACTCAAGTGCCCGCCAAACAAGAGGTTCGTGCCCTCGGAATTCCGCGACCGCCTCCTCACCTGGGCTCACCTCTCCCTGTGTTCTGGCCACCCTGGAGAGAGTCGGACCCACCAACTCCTGGCATCGCGCTACTGGTGGGAAAACATGCGCAAAGACGTGCACCGCTTCGTGGCATCCTGCAATGTGTGCGCGCAAGCCAAGATTCCTTGCACTCTTCCCTCTGGTCTGCTCCATCCACTGCTCGTGCCGCAACGGCCCTGGTCTCACATAGCCCTCGACTTTGTCACGGACCTTCCTTCGTCCCGTGGATTCACGACCATCCTCTCCGTAGTCAACCGCTTCTCCCGTGCCGTCCACTTCATTTCACTCCACAAACTCGCCACCGCACTCCAGACGGCAGAGTGCTTGTTCGAACACGTCTTCCGTATCTTTGGCATCCCCGAGGACATACTCTCGGACCGAGGGCCTCAGTTCACCTCTGCAGTGTGGCGCGCTTTTGTGGACAAGTTGGGCGCCTCAGTCAGCCTCTCCTCGGGCTACCACCCTCAAACTAACGGTCAGTGTGAGCGCTCTAACCAGGAGCTCAAGAAGTTCCTCCGGTGCTATTGCCTTCACAATCCTCATGACTGGTCGCAATTTCTCCCCTGGGCCGAAATAGCCCAGAACTCCCTCCGGCACTCCTCCACCAGTCTCACGCCGTTCGTGCTTTGGGACTCCACGCCCTCGGATGCCCCGGCCATCGACGCCTGGTTTCGCCGCAGCGAGGACGTCTGGTGCCAGGTCCACCTCCAGATCGACAAAGCCATCCGCCGCTACAAGAGGCACGCTGACAGACACCGTCGCTCCGCCCCCTCCTTCCAACCTGGGGACCGCATCTGGCTGTCAACCCGGGGGCTGCGCAACACACAGGGAAGTACCCGTTTTTCTCCTCGCTTTTTGGGTCCCTACAAGATTGTGCAACGCATTAATGAGGTCACCTACCGTTTGCAATTGCCTACCCACTTACGCATCTCTCCATCCTTTCATGTGTCGCTCCTGAAGCCCTGGGTGCCCGGTCCGCTGGCCGATTCCTCTCCTGCGGAACAGCCTCCGCCCACCGGCCCGCAGGAGGCTCCCACCTACACGGTCCATCGCCTTCTGGACTCCCACCGGCGAGGTACGCACATCCAGTACCTGGTGGAATGGGAGGGCTACGGCCCCAAAGAGAACTGCTGGGTGGATGTGAAGGACATCCTGGACCCTCTCCTCATCCAGGAGTTCCACGCCACGCAACCCGACCGGCCAGCACCCAGGCCACGCGGCCGCCCACGCAGGTCCTCCTCGCTCCTCCGGTCCTCTGGCTCCCGCTGCGCCCCCGCCGGCACGAGTCCTTCGTGGGGGGGGGGTACTGTCACGCCCCCTTCCAGCGCCGCTTCCAACACACACAATCTGCCTCGCTTTTCCTTGCCCACCTACTGATTGCCTGCACCTGTTCCCGCTCTTGGCCTCTCTCTCTCCCTACATAAGCACCACTCACTCTATCACCCATCGCTACACGACAAGGTTGCTTACCTCGTTACCTAGCTCCTGCATTCCCATTGCAGTTTATATTTTCAATACAGCCTTCTGTTGTTACTCCACTACATGCGTTTGTCTCCTACCTCCCGTAGGCGTTACACATTCGTTTGTGTGTGTGTGTGGAGGTGGGTGTGTGGGTGTGTGGGAAAAGAAAATGGAGGCAGAAAAGTATACCTAATTCTTCAAGAAAACTTGCGTCACTCTGATTGACATATGAAAAGGGGCAGATGGTATCCTTTCTAGCCCAACAACCCTAAAACACATTGCAGTGTATTAAGGAGACAAAATTGAATGTTCTCTGATAGAACATGTGTGCAGGGGTTTGAAGTGAACAGTTGAAATTGCCACTGACCATGAAACTAATCCCGACCAATTCTACAAGGAAAATTGAGCAAATATTCTCCAATCTAGGTGTGAAAAGCTGGTAGAAGCATGTGCAAACTGTGATTAAATTAAATGTAATTCATACAAAATGTGGCTCCATTAAGTATCTAGAATGTTATAAGACAAACTGCATAAATAAAGTTTTTTTTGAGTTTATAGCATGATTGTTGGCACATTAATTTGACATGCTATCCTGTAATACTGCATGTTGTCTGAAATGCATGTGATGCTGCATGATTTGTGTGTCTCTCTGAGGTTTGAAATGCAGGCACAACATTTTGAGCAAAAAATATGAGTGTTGGTGCAATTGAGGTAGTGATTTTCTAATGTCATTAACAAGTAGCATTAATATCGCCTAAATGCCATTTTCCTGATACTATCACTATGGTTCGCCATCTGTAATGCAGCCATTTTAGACTGCAGTCCTCTTGCAGGTGTATCAGCTGATGCCTATCATGTATTCCTAGCAGACCACAACCAGGGGATGTTAAATATTCAATGATTTCTTTAAAGCGGTGGAACAAAGCTTGTGCCTCACTCTGAGAGATATAAATGATTGAAAACAAATAAAATAGGCTGGGATTCCACTGCAGGCCCCCGTTTTATCCTACCTGGCTTTAAAACAAATGAAACAAGAATCACTTAGCTTCGTGCTACCACAGATCCCTCTAATAATAATGAGTAGACAGTGTAGCAGCAGGGAATGGACAGAAGCTAATTAACATTTAACCAAATAAAATAAATACCATTCTATCTATTTCTCATATAATTAAAATGGTAACATGGCAACTCACCACAAGGGTTTAAATTTGGTCTTAGGAGAAACTGATCTAATTTAGTCAAGGTCAGAATCACACCATGGTCAAGCTATCCTGTCAGATCACCCAGAGTAATACAAATGTTAGATTCAGAGAACAAAAGATGGCTGTTGTAGTGATAGTCTTGAGAGCCGAATACATAGCAGCACATAATACATACATGTTGAAATCCAGGACATTCCAGATTGATTTGTTAAGACTAATACTGAGGGTGATGCAGACAATGATTCCAATTATCAATCCTGATTTAAAATGATGTGCTACTAAACGCTACAATTTTGGGAAGGTTTTTCATGAAGATCAACTGTAATACATTGGGCATATAGTGTGCACAATAGTGAAACCACTTTTGTGAATCTGTTCACCTGTACATAATGTTTTTTGTGGGAAGTTTCAACTAAGTGACTTCTTCAATCTCCACAGAAACCCTATGTCCAGATGAACTGATTCAACTTTTAGAAACATTTAGAATTTCTGGATTACTGCATAAATATTTCCTAAAACATCATCAGATATCAAGTCATAAAAATCAATAGAAAGCCCAACTGAACATGTGTGACAAGAATATACTTGTTCACTTATTTATTGAGGATAATGATCAAATGTTACATATCTGACAGTGACAAAAGTTTGTGAACCTTTTTTGTCAGTATTTGGTCTCCTTGTGCAGCTACCATTGCAAATACAGAGGTGCTTGATAGTTTGTCTCAGTATCTGGTGTGACCCCCCGTGTAGCAACAACTGCACACTTAATGTTTCCTGTAACTGTTGATCAGTCCTGCACATCGGCTTGGGGGAATTTTAGCCCATTCCTCAATACAGAACAGCTTAAACTCTTTGATGTTCGTGGGTTTCCTCAAATTAACTGCTAACTTCAGGTTCTTCCACAACTTTTCGGATGGATTAAGGTCATTGATTTTATTCTTCTTTAACCATTCTTTGGTAGAACGACTTGTGTGCTTAGGGCCATTGTTTTGCTGCATGACGGACATTCTTTTAAGATTCAGTTCATGGACATATGTCCTGACATTTTCCTTTAGAATTTTCTGATATAATTCAGAATTCTTTGTTCCATCAATGATGGCAAGCTGTCCTGGCCCAGATGCAGCAAAACAAGCCCAAACCATGATACTACCACCACCATGTTTCACAGATGGGATAAGGTTCTTCTGCTGGAATGCAGTGCTTTCCTTTTTCGAAACATTTTTCTTTTTTTCCAAATGCTTTTCTTTTAAATCAAAAAGTTCTATCATCCGTCCACAAAACATTCTTAAAATAAATAACAGATAGATGTAAGTCAAGTCAAGTCAAGTCAGGTCTATTTATATAGCGCTTTTTACAATCATTGTCTCAAAGCAACTTTACAAGTTTAGATTATCTCCTAATAACTACGTCCAATACCAAATTGAGCAAGCCTAGGGCGACAGTGGCAAGGAAAAACTCCCTGAGTGTTATAGGAAGAAACCTTGGGAGGACCAAGACTCAAAAAGGGACCCAACCTCCTTGTGCGGCGTAGATGATAAATCTAAGAACTAAAGTCTTGTCCACCTGATCTTTAGCAAACTGCAGATGAGCAGCAATGTTCTTTTTGGAGAGCAGTGGCTTTCTCCTTGCAACCCTGCCATGCACACCATTGTTGTTCAGTGTTCTTCTAATGGTGGCCTCATACAGCCTCAGTCGCTGAACTGACCTCCACCTGAACCCTGGAACCAAAGTCTCTTCACCCCCTCCCACTATCATACACAGAAATTATGTGACATTGGAATGTGGGGGAACACACCAAGAGGAAACCCCCTGTATGTTAATGACCACAATAACAATCCTCAAACCAACAGAAGAATTTTAGAAGATAGCCCAGTTGTCGATAACCCCTGCATCTCACTGTCATAAACTAACTTTAAAGGATAAACATAAACTATCTTTAAAGGATTTCTGACACTCACCACTCCAGATGCACACGGACTCTAGAATCAGCCTCCATACTTTTCACAAGCCAGACGGCCTCACATCTGCATGATATTCAAAAGTTCCTTCCACTTAAAAAAACCTTCCCAGCCATTTATGGTCTGTCCCCTTTCCAGGCTGGAGCCAGGCATGTCACCTCTGGACAAAGTAATTATGACTCGAGAACCTCCGCTTTCTGATGATATTTTCATCATATCAGTATAAACTGTTCTTTGTCTATATTACATGGACCATCCAGCAAGGAAATGCATGAGAACTACTTTACAATCAGTCCACACACACACACACACTTACGTCAGGGTGTATACAAAACAAGTAGTTTTGTGAAAGAACGAAAAAAAAAACCAGAGTAAAGAAGAAGAAGGAAAAAGTCACCAAGAAAAACAACTAAGAGAGGTAACAACTAAGAAAAGAGAAAAAGACCATCTAGAAAAGATCCAGGAGTATTCTAGAAGGTCCCAAAGGCACCTTGTAGGAAACTTTCTAGACCTCCTTCGTGTTCGGCCAATGTTCATCTATCCTAGTCTTCCGAGTTCAGTGCGCACATGCTTCGTCTAAAGCTCGCGTTAGACTTAAGGTTTACCCGTGAAAGTTTAAGTCTGTGCGAATGTAATCTTACCATCAGCCTAAAGCTGGGAAGTGTGCCTGATGCTGAATCACCCAAAGATCGCTGCGGAGAGAACATCTGTATGACATGCCTACCTGTATCACCGAGAAGCCTAATGTCAGTGGTTGTGTTAATTGTAAAATAAACATCGCTCGCTCCACAACTGTGCCATCTCCACTTGGCAAGACTAGGTCTCCGTGCCTGCACCCGCTCACTTGTGATCACCAGGTAAGTACCACTATTTGTAGGCTTAATTTGGGTCACCGGTCCTTGGAAATTATCTTGGAGATTCCCTACTCCTAAGCAGTTATCGTTAGAACTCTTTGTACTTCATCCCCAACTTACCTCACCAGTAACTCACTACATCAAAATAAAATATTTTATAACACTGCCCTTGGGTAGTTGCTACACAATTGACAGCCTACACGTATAGGTACACTCTGTTAATAGTCTTAACTCTGTGCTATATACACTGCTCAAAAAAATAAAGGGAACACTTAAACAACACAATGTAACTCCAAGTAAATCAAACTTTTGTGAAATCAAACTGTCCACTTAGGAAGCAACACTGATTGACAATCAATTTCACATGCTGTTGTGCAAATGGAATAGACAACAGGTGGAAATTATTGGCAATTAGCAAGATACACTCAATAAAGGAGTGGTTCTACAGGTGGGGACTAGTGATGGGAATTCCGGCTCTTTTCAGGGAGTCGGCTGTTTTGGCCTGGCTCACTAAAAAGAGCCGGCTCTTTCGTCTCCCTAGTGGCTCTTTAGATTGTTTGTAGCTTAATTTCTCTCTCTCTCTCTCTCTCTCTCTCATCAATTCAATTCAAATTCAATTCAATTCAATGAGCTTTATTGGCATGACTGTCACAGTGGGTACGATATTGCCAAAGCATTGAAAGACATTGTTTTATACATATCACAAATAGTAAGTAAGAAAGAATCAAACAGACAAAAAGTACAGAATCGTAGAAAACACTAAACTAAGGACAAACAAAAAATAAAAATAAAATAAAATGAAATAAAATAAAATGAAATAAAATTAAATTAAATTAAATAAATAACATTTTTAGAGTTTAAATCAAGATGCCTTATTTTGTGTGTGTGTGTGTGTGTGTGTGTGTGTGTGTGTGTGTTCGTGTTCGGGTGGCATCACTCACTGTCCCTCAGATCATGGCAGGCTGATATGTACTGTCCAGCGAGGCTGCAGCTCTCCCTCTGCTCTCCTAATAGGAAGTTTAGTTTCTCAGAGCTGGTTAGGGAGCAGAACTGGGGGTGAATGTTTTTGAATTTCTGAAAGTATTTCTCCCGTACAGAGCTGTATCTGGTGCACTCTGTTAGGAAGTGCAGCTCTGTTTCCACCCTGTTACTGCTGCAGTGTGTGCACATTCTCTGCTCTGGGGGAAGCCAGGACTTCTTGTATCTGCCTGTCTCGATGCTCAGTTTTGTGAGCACTGAGTCTGTACCTCGTCAGCATGGTTCTGTGTCTGTGATCAGTCACTGTGGTCAGGTACTCTGCTACAGCGTACTGTCGATTTAGGGCCAGATAGCACTGCATCTTACTCTGTGCTGCAGTTTCTTTCTTCCAATGAGTGATGTAGTTTTGTTTTTTGTTGTGTTATAATTTGGTTTACTCTGATTGATGTGGGCTTCGGCTGGTCCTGAAGTGGTGTGGTGTTAGTGTGGGTTAGTATAAGGTTATTGTGGGGTTGAGGGTTGAGGTTCAGGACCAGCTCTATGAGGGGACTTGTCACTTTGCTCAGCTCTTGGTATTGCAGGGCTTTAAAATGGTAAGACTCTGGGTCGCTGCTTTTTACATGTAACCAGTATTTGATGGATCTTTTTTGGATTTTCAGTAGTAGAGGAAATCTGCCCAATTCTGCTCTACATGCGTTATGTGTCGTATTTTTTGTGAACTTCTAGAATTATTTTGCAGAATTCAGTGTGAGTAATTTCGGCTGGGTGTTTATCCCATTTATTAAAGTTTTGGTTGGCGAGAGGTCCCCACACCTCACTCCCGTACAGAATAATGGGTTCTATTACAGATTCATATAATTTAAGCCAAATTGAAACTGGTATTTGTACGGGGATCTGGCGTTTTATTGAGTAGAATGCCCTGCGTGCTTTCTCTGTCAGTTCGTTTTTACAGCTGAATTGAAGTTTCCTTTGGAATAATTTTTAGTCCTAAATAGTTATACTCTTTGCAGTTTTCTATTGTGTGTGCTCCTAAGGTGAAAGGTGTGTTTCCCTGAGATCTGTCTCTTTTCTGGAACATGATTGTTTTGGTCTTTTTCAGGTTGACTGTCAGGGCCCAGGTCTGACAGAACTGCTGCAGTAGGTCCAGGTTCTGCTGTAGACCCTGTGCAGTGGGGGACAGCAGGACCAGGTCATCTGCATACAGCAGGAACTTGATCTCAGAGTTGTGCAGGGTGAGACCGGGGGCTGCAGAACGCTCCAACATGGAGGCCAATTCGTTAATGTAAATGTTAAATAGTGTTGGACTTAAGCAGCAAACCTGTCTCACTCCACGCTCCTGAGAGATGAAGTTGGTCCTTTTGTTGCCAATTTTTATGCCACATTTGTTGTTTGTGTACATGGATTTTATGATGTCATATGTTTTACCTCCTACACCACTGTTTAAAACTTTATAAAATAAGCCTTGGTGCCAAATGGAGTCAAATGCTTTTTGAAAATCTATAAAACAAGCAAAGATTTGATTTTTCTTTTGGTTTACATATAGATCAATTAGTGTGTGTAGGGTGTAAATATGATCTGTGGTGTGGTGATTTGGTATAATCCAATTTGACTTCTACTCAGGACACTGTGTTTCATAAGGAAGCTGATCATTCTGGAGTTGATAATGCTACAGAAGAGCTTCCCCAGGTTACTGCTCACACAGATGCCCCGGTAGTTGTTTGGGTCGAATCTGTCTCCACTCTTGAAAATGGGTGTGATGAGACCTTGAGTCCAGGTGTCAGGGAAATAACCTACACTCAGAATCATGTTAAACACTCTCTCTCTCACTCTCTCTCTCCAATCAGGAACCGGCTCTCGTCGTTCATTTCAAAGACTGGATCGGTCACGACCGACACATCACTACTGCGGACCACAGACTACTTCTCAGTACCTATGCTTTCTGGCTGATGTTTTGGTCACTTTTGAATGTTGGTGGCGCTTTCACACTCGTGTTAGCATGAGACAGACTCTACAACCCACAGAAGTGGCTCAGGTAGTGCAGCTCATCCATGATGGCACATCAATGCGAGCTGTGGCAAGGAGGTTTGCTGTGTCTGTCAGCATAGTGTCCAGAGGCTGGAGGCACTACCAGGAGACAGGACAGTACACCAGGAGACGTGGAGGAGGATGTAGGAGGGCAACAACCCAGCAGCAGGACAGCTACCTCCGCCTTTGTGCAAGGAGGAACAGGAGGAGCACTGTCAGAGCCCTGCAAAATGACCTCCAGCAGGCCACAAATGTGCATGTGTCTGCACAAACGGTTAGAAACTGACTCCATGAGGATGGTATGAGGGCCCGACGTCCACAGATGGGGGATGTGCTCACAACCCAACACTGTGCAGAATGCTTGGCATTTGCCAGAGAACACCAGGAATGGCAAATTCACCACTGGCACCCTGTGCTCTTCACAGATGAAAGCAGGTTCACACTGAGCACATGTGACAGACGTGACAGAGTCTGGAGACACCGTAGAGAGCAATCTGCTGCCTGCAACATCCTTCAGCATGGCCGGTTTGGCAGTGGGTCAGTAATGGTGTGCGGTGGCATTTCTTTGGAGGGCCGCACAGCCCTCCATGCACTCGCCAGAGGTAGTCTGACTGCCATTAGGTACCGAGATGAGATCCTCAGACCCCTTGTGAGACCATATGCTGGTGCAGTTGGCCCTGGGTTCCTCCTAATGTAGGACAATGCTAGACCTCATGTGGCTGGAGTGTGTCAGCAGTTCCTGCAACACTCCAAATCCAGGCCTCCATTGGTTAATAAATTTGATTTCCATTGATGATTTTTGTGTGATTTTGTTGTCAGCACATTCAACTTTGTACAGAACAACGTATTCAATTACAATATTTCATTCATTCAGATCTGGGGGGGTCACCAAATCATGTCTTTGTGCCAGTGTCGGTCAGGTCCGCAGTACTTCAGTGGGGGCACGACTCCTGGATCACGGGTCACCCCAGCTATCATCGAACGTTGTCGTTAGTCTGGAGGCATTTCTGGTGGCCCACGGTGAGGGTGGACGTCAAGGGTTACGTGACGGCTTGTGCAACCTGCACTCGGAGTAAGGCTCAACACCAGCCTCCAGTGGGCCTACTCCAGCCCCTACCGGTCCCGGGCCGCCCGTGGTCCCATATCGCCGTGAACTTCGTCACTGGTCTCCCGGAGTCAGAGGGGATGACCACGATCCTCACAGTCGTCGACCGGTTCTTGAAGTCCGTCCGACTGGTGGCCCTTCCCAAACTGCCCACGGCCTCAGAGACGGCCAACTTGCTGTTCAATCACTTGTTCAAGGTTCACGGAATCCCCTTGGACATCGTGACCGGGGGCCCCAAGTTCACCTCTCAAGACTGGAGGGAGTTCTGTAAGGCTCTGGGGACCTCGGTCAGTCAGGCCGAATGGGCCAACCAAGAGATCGAGGCCACCTTGCACTGCTTCTGCGCGAGACCCCGAACATAGAAGCCCGCTGCAAGCTGCCACGTTCCAGTTTGGTTTCCCCGTTCAGTGTCCTGGGCTCCCCCAGGCTCCACCAACCACCAGTCACTTCTTGTTTGTCTCACCTAGCTCCGTGGAACTCAATAAATACCCGCTTTTTCTATTATGTCGCGTTTTGTCCTGTCTTTGGGTTCTGCATTGGGTTCCAGCCGTAGATTGTATAGGGGGTCCTAGACCCCCAATAACACCCTGTCCTTTAAACATAACAGGGCACCCACTCACAATTGATTGTCATCCTATATTGAAAAACACCTGATTCAAATTGCCACGGTTGAGTCCTTGAGCAAAGCCCTTAACCCACAAATGCTTGGATTGTAAGAATGTATCAATTTATGTATCGATGCTCTGGGTAAAAGCATCTGTTAAATGTCATAAATGTAAATGTATGAAAACCCGATGATGTTTTCAGGTCATATTTATACCAAAATATAAAAATATAAAAAAGGGTTTGCAAATTTTCAAGTACCACTGTATACTGAGCACCAAATAGGCATGGCAAATTTGATTAGCTAATTAACAGGAGTTCAGTAATCACAGTCAGAATCCTTGTCAGTACAGGATGTAGCCTTCTGTGGGCCAAAACAAGATATTTTAGGGGTATCTGATCTTAGCTTACAAGCTCCCTGTAGTTAGCTTTTTGCAGTTTAATGCCAAACACCTTAATGAAATCTCTACTGTATACATAATATTCTCTGTCATTCTGCAAGTAAGCATTCTTTAAGTCTTTCAACCTAGAAATCCTGATCATTTAAGTTACATTCATGGTTTTTGCCTCTGTTTGACTAAGGCAACCCAATTCCCATTAAAACTACCCCAGAGAAGTTCAAAAACAAAAAGAGCACAATGCACATTATTTCTCTGTATTGTTATTTCATTGACAACCTTAAATCTTATTGTATTATAAAAGTTTATGAATAAAAAATATCTATGAGCATAAATAGAGCATTTCACTGACACAAACACTTTCATGCATTAGTGCCAGTGCTAGGTTTAATTATAGATATAATTAACCTAATGCATGCAAAACACACAAATGCCAAACATGATTAAAAATCAATTATCCACCTTAATAAAAAACAAACCTAATTACGTGATAAAAAACAAAAACTTTGCAACAACTTCCATTTTCATGTTAAAACAGAACTGCACCTGGTTTGTGGAGAAAAAAAACAGTTGCTTAGAAGTTAAACTGGGTCTTTTGTGACCTCGCCAACTATTACACACCTTGATCTTGGAATGATCTTTTGTTGGTCGACCACTCCTGGGAAGGGTAACAATGGTCTTGAATTTCTTCAATTTGTATACAATCTGTCTGACTGTGTATTGGTGGAGTCCAAACTCTTTAGAGATGGTTTTGTAACCTTTTCCAGCCTGACGAGCATCAACAACTTTTTCTGAGGTCCTCAGAAATCTCCTTTATTTGTGCCATGATACGTGGTGGCCCACAGTCAGGGTGGACGTCAAGGGTTACGTGACGGCTTGCGCAACCTGCGCTCGGAGTAAGGCTCAACACAAAAAAAATGAAGCACAAAACTAGCTGTTGCTAATAGCCTGGCATTCAGCCTGCACTATATTGTGAATATCACACTTTTTGATCCTGCTTCAAATGGGTATGCATGACAGAGACATGCAAATTGTGTGTTGCATAAACAATGCAAACCTAATGCTAAACTGCACTTTAAAGGGTACAGGTGATGTAAAACTCACTTTTTCAGTGTTGGTGCACACACATTTGGGTGTCTTGAGTCTGCCAATCCATAAAACTGTGAAATTATACAACCTAATTCATTTTTGTTGGCTGCCTGGGTCCAAAAACAAAGGATACAACATGCTGTTCAGATTAGGTTCAGTTTCATGCATCTCAAACTCTTATAATTATACTGCCCCTCCATCCATGGTTTGAGAGCCACCTTCTGTGTTGTGTACTGGGTCTGATATCATTATGCTTAAATAAGACCTAAGTTTTGGAATTACTCTGTCATTGGCTGCATAGGATAGCACAAATACTGTACGTACCTGGCACTACTAGCATTATCTGCTTACTGATGGAATCCAATGCAGCCTCTATGGGAATACAATATGCACTTTGTTTTCACATAACGGACATAGCAATTCAATATCATGTCTATGTATGGGTGTTTATGGCCCCTTTGAGTCTCTCATTTAAAAGGGCTGCCAAGGTGGTTTGATGTATGACATATTTTATGTGGACAGAGAGAGAGAGAGAGAGAGAGAGAGAGAGAGAGAGAGAGAGAGAGAGGGCTGGGGGGTTACACTAAATGCTATGTGCTTATAGTTTCAACAGAACTGTGTGGTACAGAGTGACATGTTGACAGACAGAACTGAACAGACACGGAGATTGCAATCCTTTAAAGAGTTGGGAAAATGAGAAGGTAACTTTGTCCTGTCAGTCTGACAGGTCAGGCTGTAAAAACCCATCCAGAGGTTTCTCTTCCACATCAACAACAGGCTGTCGCTCGGTTCAGGACACGATACCATCGTGAGCTGAATGTGAATGCCTGCAGTATCAGACTGAAATAGAGGAGTGTTACTGAGCTCCAAAACCTCTGACCTCATCCAGCAGTGTTTCATTAACAAAATTATTTTAACAATGCACAAAGCATAGTTTGTCATGGGAAAATAATAGTTCTTATAGATATAAGTGAGAAACGTGCATATAGGCAGAATGAGTAAGTTGTAACGAGCGGAACATACGAGAGAGAAGCGTGCAGATTCCAGTGCAAATAAGGTTAATTAACCAAAAATCCAAAAGGGCAAATGAGGAAGAAAACTGAACAAACCAGAATGTAATGGAAAAGCAAAACAGGAACAATACCCACGGAAATGCTCGGATGGACCACGGAAGCAACACGGCGGAAGGAAAGCAAAACAAACAAGATATCAGGCCAAAATGCGAGGAATAGTACGCTCTCGGTATGCTCACATGAAACTGAGACAATACTTTGCAATTAGACTTCCAAACTGCTGAGCTTATACAGTAAGCAGTGTAACACAGCTGTTTCCAATAAACAATTGGCATGACAGTACTTCTCCCCAAAGAGTCAGAGACAGAGCTAGGACACTTCCAATAACGGCCTCTTGGACTCTTTGAGGCCTCTGGTGATTTCCTCCTGGGACGACACCTGGGAAGGTGTGCTGCGAAGTCGACCTCTGAAGCGGGCGCAACTGGAACCTCATAACACTGGAACTGTCTCTGAAGTGGGCGCAACCGGAACTGTACCTGGAGCGGGTACAACCGGAACTGTCAAGTCAGGTTTATTTATGTAGCGCTTTTTACAATGGATCATTGTCTCAAAGCAACTTTACAATTTTACATTATCTCCTAATATCTACGTACAATCGCAAATTGAGCAAGCCTAGGTCGACAGTGGCAAGGAAGAACTCCCTAAGTGTTATGAGGAAGAAACCTTGGGAGGACCAAGATTCAAAAAGGGACCCAGCAGTCTTGGTTGTCTCTGTTTCTTGTTACTGCATCTAGCATTTATTTAGTATGCCATTTATCAAGTTTATCTACCGCAAGTTGTTCTACAGTGGGTAATATAGAAAAAAAAGAGATAGAAATCAGGGAACCTGATGATGACCTAATAATTAATGTAATATAGCTATGTTGATACTGTTATATTGGAATAAGTAGGCAATTCTGAGCTTCAGAATCCTATATATTTGTGACGGGTCTTACCTGTTTTCTGACGCTTGGGGGGCTTTTTTTTCTTCAGGCTGAGACCCTGACAGTGAGCACGATCGCACATGCACGAGTAAGGCTGTGCGACCGTGTTATATTGTCATCACGTGTATATCCAATTAAGCTGCTCGTTTGCTTTATGGGCAACACCTGCTGACTCAGGCATATAAGGTCCATCCTGAGTTCAGTCGGTGTCGCAGCATCACTCGTGATGGGGGTACCATCGCCCATCAGAGCCCTCACCCGGCTCAGACGTGCTGCAGCGGACGCTCGCCAGTAACCGGCATTGTTAGGGATAATGGTAACTGTTTCTTCTAAGAGAAACAGTAATTGTATGGCTAGGAAGCCGGATGGTAACCGAAAGAGAATTAGGCGGTAGAGTAGGGCAAGGATCCACTCCTTGCGTCCGCTATTCTGCATCACAGCTCCGCTGGTGCCCTCCGGGGCTTGGGACTCGCTGCTGCAGCGGCTGGAGCACCTCTCTGTTATCCCCTTGCCGTTCCCGTTTCTTCATTTAAGGTAATTTCCCTCGCGCATTGAGTGGCTGGCAGTTGCCCCGCTCGCGCTGCATTTATATGGAACGCTTCGCTGCTCCTCAGCCCTGTTCCGGGCTGCATTTATATGGAACGCTTTGCTGCTTCTCAGTCCCGTTTCGCTTTCGCGTCTGTGTCGTGCTGTGCATGCGCGGTATGGTGGCCAGCATCGCGCACGCTGTAGCCTCTACCTCGCGCACGCATGCGCAGAACTGTGACTCGCCTCGCGTCTTCGGGAGCCCGTGAGCCTTACGTCACAGCGCGTCATCGCTTTCTCTTTTCTCTCGAGCTGCCGGTTGAGCGCACACGCAGTCTCTGTGAGAGAGACAGAGAAAGTGATCGCTCCCTTTTCTATCCGAGCAATTGCCTTCAAGTTCGCCACACACCCCCTTATTTATGCACAGTTAGTGGCGATCGTGTTTAAATCAATCCATTCACTATTTTATCTATTTTTGAGCTCGCGCTAGGCGGAGCCTTTCGGTTAGGTTAAACCCCCGTTTTGTATGCATGTCACGTGAGTCCCTCTGTGGTCCCGTGGTTAAAGTCACGGACTCTGACGCTGAGTTCGATTACACGTTGTGCCATCGTTGGCACAGCGTTCGTTATTTTGTACACTCTCTTTTTGAATATATGTAAATAATTATTTTGGTTCACTAAATCCATCTGGAGCTAACTGCATTTGGGTCCTAAAACCCCTTTCTTTTTGGGTTCGCTTTATTCCATCCTGGCGAACCCGTAACAATATTAATGCCTATAATAACAGTAAGACTATTAATACTCCTAAAAGTAGGCTACTAAAATGTAGCCTTTTAACCTTCTCTTATATTTTACATTCCTTCCAGGATGCAATAATGCACCATAAAGGTGCTCACTTGAGGAAAAAAAACTAATAATATTGGATGGTATCCCAAGCTGGAATTTTGTAGCTTGCACTGGTGCACTGGTATTTGTTTGGAGGTTGGGTTACATGATTTAACAATAAAGAATTTAAACAGAGTGTAACTGTACTGCATTAATTTCAGGACTGACCTCCTAAGTTCAAACAGTGAATTTCACTTGTCTATAATCGTCAAGCTGGTGTTCATCTTCAAAACCAGATTAATGTAACAGGGTTGAGTAAAACACTTTTCAGCTCAAAGTTTTTAGTGCCTTATATGTTTCATCTTCATCTGCTTACCATTTTTCAGTGCTTCAACAAACACTGGAGCTCCACAACCTGGGAATATGAAGATTTGGGTGGTGCTCAATTTACATTGACAATTAGTCATTTGGCAGACTCTCTTATTTAGAGAGTCAAAAATATGGGTGGGCAGCACGGTGGCTATGTGGGTAGCTCCGTTGCCTCACAGCAAGAAGGTTCTGGGTTCAATCCCAGGTGGAGTGCTCTGGGTCCTTTTTGTGTGGAGTCTGTGTCCTTCCTGTGTCCATTTGGGTTTACTCTGGGTGCTCCAGTGTCCTCCCATAGTCCAAAGATGTGCATATTAGGTTTATTGGTGTCTCTAAAGTGCCCCTAGTATGAGAGAGTGTGAGTGTATGTGCCCAATGATGGTTTGGCACCTTGTCTAGGGTTGTTCCTGCCTTGTGCCCTGTCCTGCTGACTGGGTCCCCGGTTCTTCTGCGACGCTGTATCCAGGATCAAACAGATAAGTAAAGGAAAGAATGAAATTTATGGGCACAGTTGGAGGGTTGGAGGGTGCTATGATGCAAGTACTCCTACTGCTTCTGGAGGACTATATTAGCCAATGGTGTGTCCTGTTTTTGCCTTTTATCTTTGGTTTTGTTATCTAACAGAGAATTACATGACTGACACGGCACATGATTGACATTCCATCACGGATTCTTTTCCTTTTAACAGCACTGTGGTGCCCCAGAGTATTTTATTCCATACTTATTCAACTTTTGCAATCTAATTACCATTTAGTTTGCTACTAAGTTCAGCTTTCTTCAGTTCCAGTTTAATAAATTGCATTTTCTACTATCAACTCTGCTGACTTTCATCTTCATCTTCAAAGCTGTCCTCTGCCTCACAGCAAGAGCATTTACTTTCATATTTTACACCAGCTGAAATCGGATGATGCTCTTTCAGTGCGTTCTTTTATAATCCATCCACTTAGGGGAAAATAACATTTCACTTACAATTTATTTTCTTTGATACAGCCAGAGATCATTTAACATGGATTTAAATAAGGATGACTTGAAATAATTTAAGGTTTAAAATAGAAGGTGAGCGAGAACGGTTTCAGTTTTATATTTTGTATTTTATTTATGACATATATATCTTTAATCCATTCTTTTACATTTTAAACATGGAAAAAAATTATTAAGGTTCTCCTCTTTCACACATGGGAAATGCTATAGAAAGCAGTTTCTCAAAAGCAGTTGAGGTCAGCAGCTGAAGGTTAAGGGCCTTGCTTGAGGACCCTAAAGCAGCAGCTTTGCAGAGCTGGGATTTGAATATACAATATTCCTGTTAGTGATACAGAGCCTTAACCACCAAGCTACCATTGTCCTGAAATAAACTCACTATCGATAATAAGTAAACCCTGAAATGGTAATCCAGACAATGCATATAAATAAGGATTATATGAGCCTCCGTGACTCATGGGTTTTACATTATACATCCTTAAATTATATGTCAGACCATGCGGAAAATTCATTCACCTTCAATGAGTTATTACTTGTAAAGGTTGCGATGTACATGGGGCCTACAGTGGGGCAAAAAAGTATTTAGTCAGCCACTGATTGTGCAAGTTCTCCTACTTAGAAAGATGAGAGAGGTCTGTAATTTTCATTATAGGTACACTTCAACTATGAAAGACAAAATGAGAAATCCGGAATCCGGAAAATCACATTGTAGAATTTTTAAAGAATTTAATTGTAAATCATGGTGGAAAATAAGTATTTGGTCTCCCACAAAACAAGCAAGATTGCTGGCTCTCACAGACCTGTAACAACTTCTTTAAGAAGCTCTTCGTCCGTCCACTCATTACCTGTATTAATGGCACCTGTTTGACCTCATTATCTGTATAAAAAGACACCTGTCCCCAGCCTCAAAACAGTCAGACTCCAACCTAAACCATGGCCAAGACCAAAGAGCTGTCGAAGGACACCCAGGAAGAAAATTGTACACCTGCAGCAGACTGGGAAGAGTGAATCTTACAATAGGCAAGCAGCTTGGTGTGAATAAATCAACTGTGGGAGCAATTGTAAGACATACAAGACCATTGATATTCTCCCTCAATCTGGGGCTACATGCAAGATCTCATCCTGTGGGTTGTCAAAAATGATCATGAGAACGGTGAGCCAAAATCCCAGAACTACACGGAGGGACCTGATGAATGACCTGCAGAGAGCTGGGACCAAAACGTAACAAGGCTACCATCAGTAACACTACTACACCGAGAGGGACTCAGATCTTGCAGTGCCAGACGTGCCCCCCTGCTTAAGCCAGTACATGTCCCAGGCCCGTCTGAAGTTTGCCAGAGACCAAAAATAAAACCAAAATAGAACATTTTTGGGTAAAAACTCAAACTGGAGGAAATAGGATGCTGAGTCACATCCCAAGAACACCATACGTACTGTGAACCATGGGGTTGGAAACGTCATGCTTTGGGGCTGTTTTTCTGCAGAGGGCGACTGATCCGTGTTAAAGGAAGAATGAACAGGGCCATGTATCATGAGATTTTAAGCCAAAAACCTCCTTCCATCAATGAGAGCATTGAAGATGGAACGTGGCTGGGTCTTCCAGCATGACAATGATCCCAAACACACCGCTCGGGCAACAAAGGGAAAAAAAAGGAAGTGGCTCCGTAAAAAAAAGCATTTTCAAGGTCCTGGAGTGGCCAGCCAGTCTCCAGACCTCAACCCCACAGAAAATGTGTGGAGGGAATTGAAAAGTCTGTGTTGCCCCAAAACATCACTGCTCTAGAGGGAGATCTGTATGGAGGAATGGGGGGGCCCAAATACCAGCTACAGTGTGTGCAAACCTGGTGAAGACTTACAGGAAACGTTGACCTCTGTCATTGCCAACAAAGGTTATGTTACAAAAGTATTGAGTTGAACCCCATATTTATTGACCAAATACTTATTTTTCCACCATAATTTACAATTAAATTCTTTAAAAATCCTACAATGTGATTTCCTGGATTTTTTTCTCATTTTGTCTCTCATAGTTGAAGTGTACCTATGATGAAAATTACAGACCTCTCTCATCTTTCTAAGTAGGAGATCTTGCACAATCAGTGACTGACAAAATACTTTTTTTGCCCCACTGTATCTGTGGGTGCAAGAACGTAACACAGGGTATTATATACATGTAGATAGGTGCAAATGTCCCCACTTCACGTATTGATTTTTGGCAGAATACCTGGGAACTCCAAAACTACTTGCTATGCCACCATAACACCCTTTTTTTACTCATGACAAGTGGTAAAAAACCCATTGGTATTAATATTTAAGAAGGCTTTTGGATTGCAGTAGCATGTATTTTTCATTAGACACAGAGCTATCTCTAGTTTTGTGAAAATATATGTCATATTGCTTTCCATTCTGAACTCAGATGGCTGTGTTTACATGTGCCAAAAGTTCTTGCTCAAGAGACAGAAGTTTTGGAAAAAAGATACAGCCACTGCACATGTGCCATTCACCTCTGTGTCTACAGTCAGTTTCAGGTAAGGACCAGCCAAAGCCAGTAAGAACTGACACAGTGGCGCCTGATGCCTCTGAAATTCCTTGAATTTGAGTATACACAGGTATAGAGCAGGATAACCTAAATAGATAAGAAAATGGGATATAGTGTAGAGCTGACAGCATCTGTTTGTTTAGTCATTCATTTCAACATAGCAGTCAAACAGTTAAATGTTGTTTATATTTCTAATGTGTATAGTATTGGTGCAGTCAATTAATCTGAAGGAGAACATTAAATAGCATCTGTAGAAGAATAATTATTTCAGTTTCTTAACCGTTTATTCCTGGTCAGGGTCGCACGATAGACGATACACAGCAGCACAGGGTGTAAGACAGGAGTAATCCTAGACAGGACTCCAATCTATCGTAGGGCATATACTCTAGCACGCATATTCACAGCACTTTAGAAACACGAATTAACCAAACAAATGTCTTTGGAGTGTAGGAGGAAACCAGAGTACTTGGTGTAAACCCACATGGAAACAGGAGGGACATGAAAACTCCACACAAATGGAGTCCTAGATCAGGATAGACTGAGGGACGCTGGAGCTGCAAGGTGACAACGCTAATTGCTGTGCCACTGTGCCCCCTGTAGAAAAATCATCAGTCCGGGAACTTTTCATATCTCAGTATGCTGAATTATTGATGGATTCTCTTAGGCTTTAACATTAACTGGCTTTAAATTATAACTAAACCACAAATATCTAAAATATGTAAATCCTTTAATATTATCTCTATTTCTGCATTTCTTTATATCTTTATATCTTTATTTCTTAACCACTTATAAAGCAGACATTACACTTATCTAAAAGTCTGGTTTCAATAAGATGATATTGGAGCGCTGAGCTGCAGAGGTGCCATTCCCATAAAAAAGGCACACAGTTTCAGTCTGCTTTTTTCTCTTTACGTAAACCATGCACTGATCAAAACAATATTTCCCAATAAGTTGGGAAAAACTTCAGGAGCATCGTGGAAATGAACTACTTCCCTAGGGGTGGGCATCCTGCAAAGATGACACCAAAAGCACAACATGCAATAAGGTAAGAGTTTATTTGTTTGTTTATTTGGATTTATTTAACATCACTTTCCTCATCATTGCTACTGCTCGGAGAGAGACCTCTAATCCCCGATGAGTTGAAGAGGAGACGGTGTATGGGGGGGGGGGGGGGGCAGAGCCATAATTGCTTTAGGTTAAAAACAGTTTTTTAGGCGGTTTGTCCAGGTTTTCATCGCTCTGTATCTCTTACCTGATGGCAAGAGCTGAAAAAGAGAATGAAAAGAGAGGTGTGAAGAGTCGTTTAAAATGTCCATAGCTTTCTTATGGCATCTGTCGGTGTAAATCCGTTCCAGGGTGGGGAGGGTGCAGCATATTATTCTCTCTGCTGCTCTGACAACTCTGTGGAGCACCTTCTTGTCCGAGGCTGTGCTGCTGCCATACCATAAACACAAACTGTATGTGAGCACACTCTCGATGGAACAGTGATAGAAAGCCAGTAACAGTTTGTGGGGGAGACAGTTCTTCTTGAGAATTCTCAGAAAAAAAAGTCTCTGTTGAGCCTTCTTCAGCGTGTCTTTGGTGTTGGTGCTCCAAGATAGGTTGTCCTCCAACTCCATGCCAAGAAACCTGAACACCGGAACCCTTTCCACACAGGTCCCCCTGATGGTGAGTGACTGGATATTTGTTTTGTTTTTCCTGAAGTCAATCACCAGCTCCTTTGTTTTGTTGATGTTGAGGAGCAGGTTATTGGCTTCGCACCACTCCAACAGTCGCTCCACCTCGTCCCTGTACTCCAGCTCCTCCTTATCGCCCGTGATGAGACCAACTACAGTCGTATCATCTGCAAACTTTATGATCTTATTGCTAAGATGGGTGGAGACACAGTCGTGCGTGTAGAGAGTATAGAGAAGTGGGCTGAGCACGCAACCCTGTGGCGAGCCGGTGCTCATGCTAAGAGCAGTAGAGGTGTAGGTGCCCAATCTAACCCTCTGGGAGCGGCCCGTTAGGAAATCCATGATCAAACTACAGGTGGGTGGTGGGACCCCAAGGTTCACCAGCTTAGAAACAAGACGTTGGGGGAGGATGGTATTAAACGCTGAACTGAAATCCACAAAGAGAAGAAGAGAGGAGGGGGGATTGCAATGTTTGTGAATAACAGATGGTGTAATCCCGGACATGTCACGGTAAAGGAACGTATCTGTAGCCCAGACATTGAACTGTTAGCAGTGACTTTTTGTCCATATTATCTGCTGCGAGAGTTCCGTTCTGCCATCTTTGTTGCTGTTTACATTCCGCCATCAGCTGCTTCTGACGTGCCATGTGAGGTCATCAGCTCCGTCACCGCCAGACTACAAACAAAGCACCCAAATGCATTCATTGTGATTTCTGTTGATTTTAACCATGTTTCACTGTCTGCCACTCTCCCAACTTTTCAACAGTTTGTTAACTGCCCCACCAGAGATAATAAAATGCTGGATTTACTGTATGCTAATGTAAAGGGTGCATACACCTCCACCGCCCTTCCACCACTAGGAAGATCAGATCACAATCTGGTACTTCTCACCCCTTCTTACACACCTGTTGTTCAGCAGCAACCTGCGACAACAAGAACCATCAGGAGGTGGTCACAGGAAGCTAATAAGGAACTTCAGGGGTGTTTTGAGGCTGCAGATTGGGATGTACTCTGTGAACCACATGGAGATGACATCAATTCCATGACAGAATGTGTAACAGAGTACATAAATGTCTGTGTGGATAGCATCGTCCCAACCAAGACGGTGCAATGCTTCCCCAACAACAAACCATGGATCACCAATGACCTGAAGGAACTGAATACGAAGAAAAGAGCCTTCAGAGAAGGGGACAGGGACCTGTTGAAGTGAGTGCAGAAGGAGTTGAAAGTGAAGCTAAAGGAGAGCAAGGAGGAATACAGGAAGATGCTGGAGAATAAGTTTCAGGAGAACAACGTGCTGGATGTGTGGGCAGGCATGAAGACAATCACTGGCTTCAAGGTAAAAGGGGATCAGGCTGAGGGAAGCCTGGACAGAGCCAAAGAGCTGAATCATTTTTTCAACAGGTTCAGCACAGGGCCCTCAGCTATGTCCTCCCCTGCACACACCCATGCAGATCATACACCCTGCAAGACTTCAAAACAGGCCAGACACAATTTTGTTACAAAGCCTCATCAACACCTTTAACACCTATCTGCACTCCTATTCAACATGTGCTGTCCTCTATCTCCACCACACACCCATCTGTTTCCAGCAGTCAGGTGAAAAACCAGCTCAAGAGACTACACCAGAACAAGGCTGCAGGTCCAGATGGAATCAGCCCCAGGGTCCTGAAAACCTGTGCTGACCAGCTCTGTGAGGTTCTACAGCACCTCTTTAACTGTAGCCTAAGGGTGTACTGACACTAGGCAATTCAAACTGGGCCCGGGCGCGTTTGGTACCCGAGCGCGGTTCATTTGGCTAGTGTGAGTGCTCCCAATCGCGCCGGGGCACGATTCATGAATCGCACCCAGGCCCGCTTGAAATAGGTGGGCCGGAGCGCGGTTCGCTGGACTCCAGCACGGTATGTTTGTAGTGTGAGTGCAATCGCGCTCCGGCACGATTTCGTCATCACATATGCGCTCACACAGAACGGCGCACTTCATTGTTGTACATATATGATCGGGTAATAACATACTTCTGTGCCTTTCTTTGGTTTCGTTTTGTTGGCGCTGACACACAGCCCTAATACGTCTTATAATAAGTGCATTGATAATGCAGCGCACTGTGTTCCAACTTCTTATGCTGCACAGCGGACTCTATGCTTATACTTACACATGGCTTTTTATTTCATTTTTTGCTCGCTGACACACAGCCCTAATAAGCCTTATAATAAGTGTATTGATAATGCAGCACACTGTATTTCAGCTTATGCTGCACAACGGACTTTATGCTTATACTTATACATGGCTTTTTTATTTCTCTTTGTTCACGTTGACACACAGCCCTAATATGCCTTACAATAAGGTGCATTGATTATGCGACGTGCTGTATTTTGGCTTATTATGCTGCACAGCGAACTTCCTGCTTGTATGTAATATATGTGACTTTTTTGTTTCTCTTTGTTCGCGTTGACACAAAGCCCTAATACGCCTTACAATAAGGTGCATTGATTATGCGACGCGCTGTATTTCGGCTTTGTCACGGTACGCCGTGAGCACGGGTGTTGCGCTCCTCCCAGTCGCCGGGTGGCGATCCAGGACGTGGACCTTTGCAGCGCCACCCGGTTTGCAAAGACGCCGAGGGAGATGCTGGGACGCTACCGTAATGACTTACAGCTGTAAGCATGACTATTTAAACAGCATCCCGGCTCCCCCTCGGCGCGGGGAATTATTGAGGGAAAGCTCCCTTTGCACTGTCATAAACGGTACGTTTGCCCAGCGGTTCAAGCCCGCTTTTGTTGTGGTGTTTTGCGATAAGCTCATGTATGTTCGTCTAGCGGTTCAAGCCCGCTTTTGTTGTGGTGTTTTGCGATAAGCTCATGTATGTTCGTCCAGCGGTTCAAGCCCGCTCTTGTTGTGGTGTTCTGCGATAAGCTCATGCAAGTTCGTCCAGCGGTTCAAGCCCGCTTTTGTTGTGGTGTTCTGCGATAAGCTCAGGTATGTTCGTCCAGCGGTTCAAGCCCGCTTTGGTTGTGGTTCCCAGACATAGGTTTATGTATGTTTGTTCGGCAGTTGAAGCCCGCTTTTGTGTTTTTGTTTAAGCCTGCCTTTTGTGCATTATTGTTTTGAATAAACAGCCATCATGGTTATAACGTTAGAACCTGCGCACGTCTCCTCCTTGCCAGTTAGGCACCCCGGTCGTGACAGGCTTATCGTGATGTACAGCGGACTTCCTGCTTGTATTTAATATGTGACTTTTTTGTTTCTCTTTGTTCGCGCTAACACACAGCACTAATACACCTCATAATAAGTGTATTGATAGTGCAGCTCAGTGTTCCAGCTTCTCGCGACGTCCAGCGGACTTTATGCTTGTACTTACTATGTGACTCTTTTGTTTCTTTTTGCGCGCTGACACACAGCCCTAATAAGCCTTATAATAAGTGTATTGATGATGTGACGCACTTATTTTCTGCATCTGGTGCTTACGGAGGTAGCTGCACAGCGCGCACAAAACGAAAGCTAAGAACAGCATAAACATATGCGATTACCCGATCACATGTACAGCCATGAAGTGTGCTGTATGAGCGAGCATGGTGATGACGAAAGCATGACAAAAGCGCGCCGAAGCGCGTTTCTGTTTGAACCTAGTGTGAGTGCGCTCCACAGCGCGTGTGTCCCCCCTCCCCATTCACGCTCTGGCCCGGTTCGAGGCAACCGTGCTCAGTGCGAGTACACCCTAAGCCAGAAGAAGGTTCCAGGGCTTGGAAGACATCTTGTCTTGTTCCGGTACCTAAGAAGTCATCTCCATCTGCCCTGGAGGACTACAGACCAGTCGCCCCAACCTCACACATCATGAAGGTTTTGGAGAGACTGATCTTAGCTCATCTAAGACCTCTAGTAAGCTCTTCTCTGGATCCACTGCAGTTTGCCTACCGCCATGAGGTTGGAGTTACAACGAGCTTTTGCACACTTGGACAAATCAGGAAACATCGTACGGATCATGTTTTTTGATTTTTCAAGTGCCTTTAACACTATTTAGTCCTGTCTGCTGAGGGAGAAGCTCAATGAAATGCAGGTGAATGCCTCCATAACCTCTTGGATTGTTGATTACCTGACAGACAGACCACAGTTTGTGCGGCTGAGGGGATGTGAGTCTGAGCGGGTGGTCAGCAGTACAGGAGCACCACAGGGGATGGTACTCTCACCTTTCCTCTTCACCTTGTACACCTTGGATTTCCAGTACAACTCTGCATTCTGTCATCTACAGAAATTTTCAGATGACTCTGCTATCGTGGGGTGTGTCAGTGGTGGACAGGAGAATGAGTACAAAGAATTGGTAGACTGCTTTGTGGAATGGTGTGAAAGCAATCATCTCCTGTTGAATGTGACCAAGACAAAGGAGATGGTTGTGGATTTTAGGAGGACCGGCACTGCACCAAAAACTGTATCCATCCAGGGAGAAGAAGTGGAGGTGGTGGAGAGCTACAAATTCTTGGGTGTTCACCTTGACAACAGACTGGACTGGAGATGTCACACCGAAGCTGTATACAGAAAGGGTCAGAGCAGACTCTACTTCTTGAGGAAGCTTAGGTCCTTCAATGTATGCAATACGATGTTGCATATATTTTACAAGTCTGTTGTGGAAAGTGCAGTTGTCTTCGCAGCTATCTGCTGGGGAAGCGGAATCAGAGCTAGCGACTTAAAGAGGCTGAACAAACTCTTAAAGAAAGCTGGATCTGTGCTTGGAACTACTCTAGAGCCCCTAGAACTGATTGAAGAGAGTAAGATGCTACACAAACTGATCAGAATAATGGACAACACAATACACCCTTTACACAATCTACTGGACAGAAAGAGGAGTGTGTTCAGTAAGAGGTTACTGCAGCTCCGCTTTAATAAGGACAGATACAGGAAATCATTCCTGCCCACTGCAATAACACTATACAATAACTCACTCCTGTCCCAATAGAACATTTGTAACATTATCAGTTTTTGTAAATTTGTAATTTTCTGTTTTTTTTTCTGTATTTATATTTGTGTATTGTTATGTGTATTGCTGCTACAACAAAGCAATTTTCCTTTGGGGATAAATAAAGTACTCTATCTATCATAATCTATCTATCAATAACCATTTGAGTAACACACAAGCAAGGTTACATCAAGACAAGTCTACCCAGTAAGAGTTGAAGCTAAAGCAAACAATTTGCAGAAATATCTAGAAAAATGTGTGCAAAGGTATATCACTTAAGTAGCCATTATCTCAATCATTAGGGCTGTTTGATTGCCCTAATGCTGAAATGTGGGGATTTTAACCACACAGAGGCTCTTGAGTAATTATACTCCACCAAAGCAAATCTATGCAATGAAGTTGCATTAGCTCTGGGAAGATTAGATTAGTCACTAAAGTATCTGAATGACTCTCGATGACTTGTAAGTTGCAGCACTTATTTCCTCCCTTCATTGACAAAGGCATTATATTCACATTCTCTCAGCTGCTGTAGGTAAGAATGACATATACAGTGGGCCAAAAAAGTATTTTGTCAGTCACTGATTGCGCAAGTTCTCCGACTTAGAAAGATGAGAGAGGTCTGTAATTTTCATCATAGGTACACTTCAACTATGAGAGACAAAAAGAGAAAAAAAATCCAGGAAATCACATTGTAGGATTTTTTAAGAATTTAATTGTAAATCACTGTGGACATAAGTATTTGGTCACCCACAAACAAGCAAGATTTCTGGCTCTCACAGACCTGTAACTTCTACTTTAAGAAGCTCTTCTGTCCTCCACTCATTACCTGTATTAATGGCACCTGTTTGACTTCATTATCTGTATAAAAGACACCTGTCCACAGCCTCAAGCAGTCAGACTCCTAACTCAACCATGGAAGGAGGTTTTGGCTTAAAATCTCACAACACTTGGCCCCGTTCATTCTTCCCTTAACATGGATCAGTCGTCCTGTCCCCTTTGCAGAAAAACAGCCCCAACACATGATGTTTTCACCCCCATGCTTTACAGTAGGTATGGCGCAACTCAGAATTCCTCTTTCTCCAAACACGGCGAGTTGAGTTTTTACCAAAAAAGTTCCATTTTAGTTTTATCTGTCCACATGATATTCTCCCAATCCTCTTCTGGATCATCCATATGCTATCTGGCAAACTTCAGACGGGCCTGGACATGTACTGGCTTAAGCAGGGGGACACGCCTGGCACTGCAGGATCTGAGTCCCTCTCGGCACAGTGTGTTACTGATGGTAGCCTTGTTACTTTGGTCCCAGCTCTCTGCAGGTCATTCATCAGGTCCCTCCGTGTAGTTCTGGGGTTTTTGCTCACCGTTCTCATGATCATTTTGACCCCATGGGATGAGATCTTGCATGGAGCCCCAGCTCAAGGGAGATTATCAATGGTCTTACAATTATAATGTCTTACAATTGCTCCCACAGTTGATTTATTCACACCAACCTGCTTGCCTATTGTAGATTCTCTCTTCCCAGCCTGGTGCAGGTCTACACTTTTTTCCCTGGTGTCCTTCGACAGCTCATTGGTCTTGGCCATGGTTGAGTTTGGACTCTGACTTTTTGTGGCTGTGGACAGGTGTCTGTTATACAGATAACGAGGTCAAACAGTTGCCATTAATACAGGTAACGAGTGGAGGACAGAAGAGCTTCTTAAAGAAGAAGTTACAGGTCTGTAAGAGCCATATAGTTTGCTTGTTTGTGGGTGACCAAATACTTATTTTCCACTATGATTTACAATTAAATTCTTTAAAAATTCTACAATGTGATTTTCCATTTTTTTCTCATTTTGTCTCTCATAGTTGAAGTGTACCTATGATGAATATTACAGACCTCTCTCATCTTTCTAAGTCGGAGAACTTGCACAATCAGTGACTGACTAAATACTTTTTTGCCCCACTGTATGATATAAATCATACACGTAATGCTTTTATAGTAAAGCGATGTGTTTTTGTGTGGGCTGTAATGGGAAGAAGTAATTGTGAAAAGAAAAGCCGTGTGGTATTTGTAAAGGCGCCTGTGAAGAATTTAAATGTCCTTTTTAATCATCTGTCTTTCTTGTAGGTGCTGCAGTGAGCAAAGCTGTATGTAAGCCTAAGACATTCTTGTGAAGAAAAAGTTGAAAACCTGTCTGTATGTTTTGTTTTTTCTTTTCAATATTTCTAAGTTTAAGTAATTAAATCAGTCTAAGTGCAGAAATACCATATAAAAGAGGAAAAAAAAAAACTAAAAAGACAAGACCACATCATTGCTGTAAAACTCATTCTGGGTTGGACCAAATGTCACAGTGGGGCTGAAAGTTGGGACTGGCCAAATAAATGGATGTCACCAGGGAAACAACAAATTGTTTGTCACCCTGCATGATCAATAGCATCGGAACCAGGTAACATCGCACCAGGCAAAAAGGGATAATATTTATTTCATTAATCAGTCGCTGTGAGCTTGTTGTAACAGCACTGGTCTCCCTAATGCAGTTGAACTTCGAGATTTACCATAACAAGGATGTTAGGCCTGTACGGTGGTACCTCAGTTCCCAATCACCTCAGAACTCATCAAAATTTGGCTCTCGATGCATTTTGACTAGCAAAATTTGTCTCAGTTCTCATCGTTTGCTTGGTACTTGCAACTCATTTCAGCCAAATATGATTCATGACTCATGATTCACAATAGCCCTTGCTCAGTGAAAATGTCTGCTGTGTTTATTTGTGTTTTTCTTTATTTTTACATCTACAGTACTGTATTCTTAGTGCAAATAAGTCTCCATGCGTCCCAAAAGGGTGACTTATAAGAGCCAGCCAAAAGGAAATCAGGAACACAGGAATCCTCCAGAACACAGGATGCAGTTAGCTTAGCAGGTATGCTACTGGCCAGAGTGTTTGCTTTTATTTTTCACTTTCAGTCCATTGCTCACTAAATCACATGAGATTTCACAACAAATAAGCTTTGTGTTGATGATTTTGGCCAAATGTTGGTTAATGATAGTGTTACTTACTTATCATAGTCTCTATTATGATACAGTATAGACAGCTCTACCAAACACTCTTTAAACTCCTCAGTTCATGATACATTTAACTTATGATGGATTTGTCTAAATATATCCCCATCATAAATAAGGGAGCACCTGTTTTACAACTCCATTAATACATATAATGCCTTATACAGTGCAGGGTTCTGGGGTTCTGGAACTGATTAATTCCCTTTACATTATTCCTTATGGGAAAAATTTGCTCAGTTCTCTAACGCAAGGTAAAACCATAATACTTTATTCTGCAACATATGCATAGAAACCCATAGACATAATCAGGACATTTAAATTCCCCACATGGGTCTTAACTAATTACCCTAGCTTTCCCCATATATAATTACTCTCTCTCATTACAACCCACCATAAACCACCACCATTACCACATCCTTATCTATGCACTCACGAGTAAGGAATAAATCCGGACATGTTATGCATCGACACTGTGTACTTGCTGGTGATCATGTGGAAAGACTTAACATTAGAATTAGGCCATGGGATCAGCCTGGGACTGTAACTCATTGGGCCTATGAGTCAAGCTTTTAACCTGAAAAAAGAAAAAAAAAAAGTTTTCTGTTGCTTGAGGAGGGTGTCAAGAAAGTGGCTGGTTTGGACTCTGACATCACCGTCTGGGAGTGATAGAAGTGAAAACAGGTTTGATGGAAGTCACAGGGAAGAAGGAACTTTTTAATATATGTCACATATTATAAACAACAGTAGAGTGATCATAAGAGGGAACAAGAGAGTAAGTGTGTTTACGTAACTGTTAGTGTAAATTTGATCCTGCGATAGTAGAGTTGCTGCTAGTTGTACTCTGCTATTGCACCATTTACGGTATTTAGCAGATATCACTATCCATAGTGACTTACAGTGGGGTATAAAAGTATTTAGTCAGCCACTGATTGTGCAAGTTTTCCTACTTAGAAAGATGAGAGAGGTCTGTAATTTTCATCATCGGTACACTTCAACTATGAGAAACAAAATGGAAAAAAAAAATCCAGGAAATCACATTGTAGGGTTTTTAAAGAATTTAATTGTAAATTATGGTGGAAAATAAGTATTTGGTCAATAACAAAAGTTCAACTCAATACTTTGTAACATGACCTTTGATGGCAATGACAGAGGTCAAACATTTCCTGCAAGTCTTCAATGGTTTGCACACACTGTAGCTGGTATTTCGGCCTATTTCTCCATACAGATCTCCTCTGGAGCAGTGATGTTTTGGGGCTGTCACTGACCAACATGGACTTCACAAATTTTCTATAGGACTGAGGTCTGGAGACTGGCTAGGCCACTCCAGGACCTTGAAATGCTTTTTACGGAGCCCCTCCTTCATTGCCCGAGCGGTGTGTTTGGGATCAACGTCATGCTTTAAGACCCAGCCATGTTCCATCTTCAATGCTCTCACTGATGGAAGGAGGTTTTGGCTTAAAATCTCACGATACATGGCCCATGGTTCATTCTTCCCTTAACACTGATCAGTCGTCCTGTCTCCTTTGCAGAAAAACAGCCCAAAACTGTGATGTTTCCACCCCATGCTTCACAGTAGGTATGGTGTTCTTGGGATGCAACTCAGCATTCTTCTTCCTCCAGTTGAGTTTTTACCAAAAAGTTCTATTTTGATTTCATCTAACCACATGATATTCTCCAAATCCTCTTCTGGATCATCCATATGCTCTCTGGCAAACTTCAGACGGACCTGGACATGTACTGGCTTAAGCAGGGGACACGCCTGGCACTGCAGGATCTGAGTCCCTCTCGGTATAGTGTGTTACTGATTGTAGCCTTTGTTACTTTGGTCCCAGCTCTCTGCAGGTCATTCATCAGGTCCCTCCGTGTAGTTCTGGGAGTTTTGCTCACCATTCCCATGATCAATTTGACCCCATGGGATGAGATCTTGCGTGGGGCCTGAGATCGAGGGAGATTATCAATGGTCTTGTATGTCTACCATTTTCTTACAATTGCTGTCACAGTTGATTTATTCACACCAACCTGCTCGCCTGTTGTAGATTCACTCTTCCCAGCCTGGTGCAGGTCTACAATTTTCTTCCTGGTGTCCTTTGACAGCTCTTTTGTCTTGGCCATTGTTGAGTTTGGACTGTGACTGTTTGAGACTGTGGATAGGCGTCTTTTATACAGGTAACGAGTAGAGGACAGAAGAGCTTCTTAAAGAAGAAGTTACAGGTCTGTGAGAGCCAGAAATCTTGCTTGTTTGTGGATGACCAAATACTTATTTTCCACCATGATTTACAATTAAATTCTTTAAAAATTACATTTTTTCTCATTTTGTCCCTCATAGTTGAAGTGAACCTATGCTGAAAATTATAGACCTCTCTTACCTTTCTAAGTAAGAGAACTTGCACAATCAGTGGCTGACTAAATACTTTTTTGCCCCACTGTATAGAACATTGTACATTGTATTCTTCTTAGTATTCATGACCTCATGCTATTACAAATAAGCAGTAGCCTAAGAACACAACTGAACAAAAATCAAGATCCTTTAAGGTAATATAGACTGCTCTACCAAACGCTTGGTAATCTCCTCAGTTCATGATACTTTTAACTTATTATGGATTTTTTGAAACATATCCCCATTGTAAATCAGGGAGTACCTGTGCAATATAACTCTATCAATGCATATAATGCTTTATACTGATTTTCTGGTGGTCTGGAACTGATTAACTCAATTTATATTTTTCCTTGTGGGAAAAATTTGCTTGGTACTCATTGTTTTCGATTCTTGACAAACCTTCTGGAATGAGTTAATGACGAGACTTGAGTTACCACTATATATGTGTATAACGATTTTTTTTTCTTCCAGGGCTGCTTTCTTTGGTGGTTGCTGAAGACAAAGCTGACACTTATTCCTGATAATCCTGATCCATGGAACAGTGGGTGCAAGGCAGGTGAAAAACACATTGAACAGTACCCAGTTCCACACCAGTCAATACTGGACTTACCGGTATACATACCCAGGAAGTATATCAGCACAGATTATAACACGTTGTGGCAGCTTCTAGATGGCAAGCTGAGGGTTAATTGTGCAAATTCCAACTTCAAAAAAAGGTTGGACCCGTGATTGAGGGCACTCACACTTGCACTACCTGCTGGGGTCATCCAAGCTGATTACACAATATATTAGGATTATAAAGCTTAAAAAAACTCACAAAATGGGATCATTCTGGTTTTCTAAAAGCCTGAGTTAACAGCTTTTAATGCTAACCATGCAGACTTCTCCTGCTAACACCAAAATGTTTTTTTTTTTTTTACAGTGGTGCTTGAAAGTTTGTGAACCCTTTAGAATGTTCTGTATTCCTGCATAAATATGACCAAAATATCATCAGATTTAAAAATCCAAAAAGTAGATAAAAATAAACCAGTTAAACAAATAAGACAAATATATTATACCTGGTTATTTATTTATCGAGGAAAATGATCCAATGTTACATATTAATAAGTGGCAAAAAGTATGTGAACCTCTAGGATTAGCAGTTAATTTGAACGTGAACTTAGAGTCAGGTGTTTTCAATCAATGGGTTGATTAGGTGTGAGTGGGGACCCTGATTTATTTAAAGAACAGGGATCTATCAAAGTCTGCTCTTCACAACACATGTTTGTGGAAATGTGTCATGGCACGAACAAAGGAGATTTCTGAGGACCTCAGAAAAAGAGTTGTTGATGCTGGAAAAGGTTACAAAACCATCTCTAAAGAGTTTGGAGCATGGATGAAATTCAAGACCATTGTTAGCCTCCCCAGGAGTGGTCGACCAACAAAGGTCACTCCAAGAGCAAGGTGTGTAATAGTTGTCAAGGTCACAAAAGACCCCAGGGTAACTTCTAGGCAGCTGAAGGCCTCTCTCACATTGGCTAATGTTAATGTTCATGAGTCCAACATCAGAAAAAACACTGAATAACAATGGTGTGCATGGCAGGGTTGCAAGGAGAAAGCCACTGCTCTCCAAACAGAACATTGTTGCTCATTTGCAGTTTGTTAAAGATCACGTGGACAAGGCAGAAGGCTATTGGAAGAATGTTTTGTGGATGGATAAGACCAAAATAGAACTTTTTGGGTTAAAAGAAAAGCATTTTGTTTGGAGAAAGGAAAACACTGCATTCCAGCATAAGAACCTTATCGCATCTGAGAGACATGGTGGTGGTAGTATCATGGTTTGGGCCTGTTTTGCTGCATCTGGGCCATGACTTGCCATCATCAATGTATGGATATAATTCATGATGAATTATATGTACCATTATGAATTATATCAGAGAATTCTCAAGAAAAATGTCAGAACATCTGTCCATGAACTGAATCTCAAGAGAAGGTGGGTCATGCAGCAAGACAACGACCCTAAGCACATAAGTCGTTCAACCAAAGAATGGTTAAAGAAGAATAAAGTTAATGTTTTGGAATGGACAAGTCAAAGTTCTGACCTTAATCCAGTTGAAATGTTGTGGGAGGGCCTGAAGCAAGCAGTTAATGTGAGGAAACCCACCAACATCCCATAGCTGAAGCTGTTCTGTAATAAGTGCAGTGCAGGACTGATCAACAGTTACAGGAAACGTTTAGTTGCAGTTATTGCTGCACAAGTTATTGCCATTCACTATTATGTAATATTGGATCTTTTTCCTCAATAAATAAATGACCAAGTATAATATTTTTGTCTCATTTGTTTAACTGGGTTCTCTTTATCTACTTTTAGGACTTATGTGAAAATCTGGTGATGTTTTAGGTCATATTTATGTAGAAATATAGAAAATTCTAAGGGTTTCACAAACTTTCAAGTACCACTGTATCATTATTATTATTATTATTATTATTATTATTATGCACGGAGGCTATTCAGGTGATTATTTAGTATCTTGAAATCTTGAAACTGGCAGGTATTCCCGTATTCCTGTCAATACCATAAGAACCTGCAAATGATTTAGAATGCAGCAGCACTGGTTTTCAATCCATCCACATTACCCCACTATTTTGTTTCCTTCAGTGACTTCCCACTGCTGCTGCATCAGATTTAAATCAGTGATGCTTGCCTGTAAGTCTAAAAACGACCCATCCCTTCCTCAATGAAAATCAATTTACCTGTATCGTGTTGATATATTCTAACTCCTAACTGGGTTTAAGCTAAATTGTGCTATTTATGGATAGTCACAGTTACTTAGTATCCATAGTATCGTCTAACGACTATTGTCTTCAGTGCTACAATAATACCCTAACCTGCTCTTGTTTAGTTTACACCATCTACCTGTTAAATACCTGTCTTGCTGATGATATATAATGTTCCAAATTTAGCTCAGGCATATTTGAGTCCTTGAAATGAAAAATTATATACTTGAATTTTTTCATAAAAAACACCTTTAATATGGTATAAAATGTATTTAAAATCAAGAAAATTTGCTAAAGCACAGTGTGGTTTTGTGACTGCTTTATTTTACATGGGAGACATCAAATACTGTTATACCATATTTAGGCTATTTTTATTAAAAAGTCACATATATTATTTATCCTTGAAAGGGCTCATTTAATAATTATATTTCTTTAAGCAGTATAACCCACCCCAAACTATAATGATTACAGTGGTACCTCGGCACTCTACCACAATCTGTTCTGGAAGGCTGGTCAAGTGCTGAGCATTTTTTTCCCATAATAAATAATGCAAATGTACTGTACAGTGGTACCATGGTTCTCGTCGTTAATTCGTTCCAGAAGGCTCATAGAGAACCGAAAATGACAAGTACCAAGCAATTTTTTCTTATAAGGAATAATGTAAATTGAATTAATCTGTTCCAGACCCCACATTGTATTATATGCAATAAAAGTTGAATGTATCCCTGATTTATGAAGGGGATACATTCCAACAAATCCATCATAAGTTAAATGTATCATGAACTGAGAAGTTTAATGAGTGTTTGGTATAGGGGTCTATACTGTCTCATAGGGGATATGTGGAATGCTATGATAAGGAATGATAAGTAAATTAATATTTAAAACACTTAAATTAAAGTACAGTTGGCCAAAATCATTAACACTTAACAGCTTATTTTATAATAAAGTGTTGTAAAAGCTCATGTAATTTAGTGGGTAGTGGATTGAAAGTGAAGAGCAAAAGCAACATTTGCGTTATTGACGTGCTAGCACAGCTGCTAAGCTGCTAAGCTAGCTGTAGCATGTGTTCTGGAGAATTCAATTCTTGTTTGGGTTTCAGTTGGATATTATAAACTAACCTTTTAGAATTCATGGAGAATTATTTGCACTAAGAATACAGTACTGTAAAAATTAAGAAAAACGATAAAAACAGCAGAGATCTTCTCTGAGTGCTACTGTGATCCTGAATCACTGTGTACTGAATCATGAATCGTAAATTGAGTGCCGACTCATACCGTTTAAGCAAATGCGCCATGTTCCGAGCAACTGACGAGGACCAAGACAAATTATTCTAGTTAGAATGTGTCAATAACCCAATTTGACAAGTTCTCAGGTGGTCAAGAAGCGAGGTACCACTGTATTTAACTGGTTCTGGCACCCACCAATGGTTAACTACCTTATATTATTCATAGTATTTTAAAGTACAGCATATGTAAAAGAATGGGTATTTTTCAAATATATTTCATTGAAAAATTCAATTTGACAATTGCAGTATACATTTAATACAAAACATCACCTTACCTTTTTTAAGGTCAATGGATGGCTTAAGTGAATGGTGGTGACGAAGGGTGTGGAGGCGATTATTGTTTGGAAGTCCCCTTCCACAATGACTGTATATGTTGTATGTACATTTACATAAAAAACACAAGATCTTAAATAAAGCAGCAAATCATGACTTTACTGTTTAGTCGACATGCAAAGTAACACATTCACTTTTATTTCACACACAATCGTCATGCATGGTTATATACAAGTTTTAGTCAATATATTATGTTTATGGTTTTAGCAGGATGGTCAAGTGCCGAGCAAGTGTGCGAGCACCAAACCAGAATTCTCTCTAAAATACTGGTCAAGGACCAAAATGTTCCAGCAAGGAGCAGTTCGACTGCGGATGTACCACTGTAAATTGAAAGCACTTGATCGATAAATATTATATTTATTTTGTTATTTTTCACTTTAAAGATAAATTGGTGTTAGGTATACCTAGTAACGGGGATTCTCATATTTTTGACATACAAAACAGTCCTTATTTTCAGTTAAGTTCTTTCTCTTTGTTTTTTTTTTTTTTACAACTGTGTATTTAATGGGTGTTGTTGATAGTGTTGAGATGATTCATTCAGTCATGGCAGGATATTTTTTCTACGAGCAACCCACAACAAAGGGAAAGTGCAGATCCATTTCACACTGCTGTGAGGGCAATGGTTTGTCATAGTAGAACAAAACAGCACAGCAAAATGCAATTTGCATGTACTCCTCCCCTGCTGTACTGATAATTAAAATCTGTAGATATACATAGATATCACACCATTGCATGAAATATGTCCAGAAGACCATGGTACATAAGAGGATGGAGTAAAATGTGTTATATGCAGTCCACTTGCAAAATGTAGGTCTTCTGAGGATCTGTAATTTTAAGGTAACATTAGAATGAAGTCTCCATTTCTGTCACTGTGTATGTATGGTGGGTACATATGGAGACAAGCAACACATTCATGCAAGGGAACGTAACTTCCACATATATTAGAAAGTTCCCATTTAACCCCGCTTATCATGGTAAAGGTCACTGGCACAGGGGTTAGGGGAGTTGGGGTTGATCCAAGAAACCATTTTGAGCAGGTGAAAGTGCTCCCTGGAAAGGATACCAATCCATCGCTGGGACTCATTGGGGAACCCTACCTTCATTTTGCAAGCCCAGCCAGTGGTTCGACTCCAAGTTCACAAGAACTGCTGACTTTGAGGTGTTGTAGTGTTATCTGCTGACTTTTAAGGCCAGCAATGAAAAGAAAGTGTGCTGTCATGTTTCTAGAACCAATCCATGCCTATGAGCGTTTACATGCACTTTATAATCCAATCATAGTCGGATTTCTGTAGTTATCTGATTATTCAAGTGGTCATGTATACAGCACACTCCGATAAAGAAATCCAATAATGAGTTCTGAATTTTAGTTCAGTAACTGGATTTTGAAGAGCATATATACCCATACTATGATTTCAATTGGTTTTCTCAATCTGCGCATGTACGCAAATGGAACATGAGAGTATAACATGGTTGCCAGATCCACTTATTCATGGGGACTTCGCCACCTTTAAGATTTGTTTCCATAGACCTGGTTGGTTTTAAACTCATGGGATCTGGCAAAGACTCTAAATAAATGCAGCACCCAATAAAGGGCTATAGAACACTTTGTGAATACTCCAATGCAGCATATGGTATATGAGTGAATTAAGAATTTCAATATTTAATTTTAAAGTTTGCATCATATATTTTTGTGAGATTGTGGCTGGCTGGAAAATAGAAATTGGATTATTGCCTGAGTCATTTAAACCCAGAGGTTTCCTATTATATGATTACCCTTGAAGTCACATGTCTAAGATGCATACAGTTCACACTGTTCAAACTCACGTGTGTTTCATGGCTATTTTTGGTGAGAGGCGAGATTGACAACTTAATGAGATTACAAAAAAGTCACATTCATACCTGATGCTGACATAATGTGTTTTACTGAGCAGCCTGCATGATTTTACAATCACATTTACAATGTACATAAACATGTATGTACATGTCAGTTTCTATTCATTTATGCAAACTTGAAAAATACTCGGTGATTGACGATTGTTTCTGTGATGCCATCGCATGAAATCCAGTCTGAATAACGGACAGGGACTGTACATCATCCGGCATTGCAAGTTCTGATTGTTCAAAATAGTACATCAACGTGTCAATCGTGGGTCGTATGCTTCAGGCCAACTAAAAGACTAACAATAAGATTAACACATCAATGGAGCAATACCAATTAGAAGCGAGGCATCAGCAGAGTGAGCAGGGTTTCAAGATCCACCGGCAAGGTGAGCTGCCAGATGACAAAAAATAACTCACTAAGCAGGAGTTGTTGGAATCGAAGGAAACGTTATATGTATGAAAGTAATGCTGATATATGTAAGTGATTACAATACTAGACTAAAATTCTACTGACCTTTAATGGTTTTGTCCATTCCATGCATGTTTGCTCAGAATAATCAAATTAGATTAGCTGGTGCAATAAGGTTTGTGTTGAATCTAAATATTAGGACACCTGCTGTCCTCATTCCATCTGCTGTTCATCTGAACTGCAGCAGCATTGTTTGTTCATGAAATAATCTGAGTTTGATACACAAAGAGCAGCTCATGTGGCTCAGTTGTAAGAGCCAGTTGCTGGAAACAGCAGTTCCTGAATACTTGGACCCAAGCCCCAGGATGAGCTGGCAATGTGAAGGCCAGGTGGGGCAGCTGTCCCATACACAAGGACTTTGTCAGCACCCAATAAATTCCAGGATAGAATAAGCAAGAATATGCCCTAAATATAATATGCAAGGTTAAGTTGGATACACAAAGGGATATGCCAAAAATGTTCTGCTTTACTCTGCCTATAGAAAATAATCATAACCCTTTGAAATAGTCACTGTTGTGTCTTATACCCTGAAGTCAAAACCAACTGAAACATCTCTTTTCCAGCTTTACACATTTGGCTTTACAATGTTCAAGCAACGATGAAAATAGGAATATTTTCTGAATGTTGAAAAAAAAGATGAAGAAAAACTATAATAATAAGATTGGAAAAGTGATTAGTCTCCTGATTTAATATGTTGTAGAGCCACGTTTTGCTTTAATTACAGCTGTCAGTCTGTTTTCAAAGCTGTGTCTACCAGCTTTACACAAATATAGTGGAATATTTGCCGGTTCTCCCTTACAGAATTGTTTTAGACAGATTTCATTGTGAGTGACAATGGACTGCTCAAGTCCATTCACATGTTGGATTTAGGTCAGAGATCTGATTTGGATCCTGAAGGACATTAACCTTCCTCTCCTTAAGCCACTGAGATGTTTATTTTGTCAGTGTGTTTAGGGTCATTGTCATGCTGGAAAGTGAACCACCTTCCAATCTTCAGCTGTCTAGTAGAAGGTTACATGTTTTTCTAGAGAATATGGGTGTGCTTGGCCTATTTTCTTTTCAATTCTGTCCCAGCCCCTGCTGAAGATAAAGACCCAACAACATAATGTTGTCACAACCATGCAGCACAAGAGGTATGGTGAATTTTGAGTGATGTGCTATGTTTGGTTTCCAACCATATTGCAAACAAGACTCAGTTTCAGTTTGTCACTTCAGATGAGGCCACCCTAGCATACAGGACAGCTTTTTGTTAAGCATGCAATATTGTTGTCACATGCACAGACAGACCAATATCAACCATAAAGATGTGTAAGTCTAAAGTTGCCATTGACCTCTTGGTAGCCTCCCTGATCAATATCATCTTGGCATGGTAATTCATTTTGAGGGATGGCCCAATTTAGGCCAGGTTTAGGTGGTGCCATGCATTTTACATTTATCTGAACAATAATAACTAATAACTAGGGATAGTTAAAGTCTCAGATCTTTGTATATCCTTCTCCCAACTTATGCCTTTCCACAACTTTAACCTGGAGCCTTTTCTGAAAGTATTCTTCCAACCATGGCAAATTATTTGCCATATACTCCAATAGCTGAATCCTCAAGGAACTGCTGGTGTTTATCTGAAGTAACTAAAAGCATTGCACTAGGTTAATCATGAGCTTTTAAAAGTATATATATAAAACCTAACACACATGTCTTTGGACTGTGGGAGGAAACCGGAGTACCCAGAGTAAACCCACGGGGAGGCCATGCAGACTCTACACATAAAGGACACAAGCTAGTACTGTGGTACCACGGTTCTCGTCATGAATTTGTTCTAGAAGGCTTGTTGAGAACAACGAGTATCGAGCAAATTTTTCCCATAAGGAATAATGTAAATTTAATTTTTGTTCCAGACCCCAAGAAAATCTACACTGTATAAGGCATTATATGCATTACTGCAGTTGTATTGTACAGATGCTCCCTGATTTACGAAGGGAATACTGTCCGACAAATCCATAATAAGTTAAATGTATCATGAAATGAGGAGTTTAATTCATGTTTGGCAGATTGGTCTACACTGTATCAGCAGAGTAATGAATTAATGTTTAAAACACTTACATGGACCTACAGTTGGCTAAAACCTGGCACTAGCATAGCTGCTAAGCTAACTGCCTGTGTTCTTCAGCATTCAATTCCTAGTTTGCTTTCCTTTTTAGGACCTATGAAGACTTATTTGCAGTAAGGATACAGTACTGTAGATGTAAAAATACAGAAAAACACAATAAATACAGCAGAGATATTCTCTAAGGGCAATTGTCAATCTGAATTACTGTGTACTGGATTGTGCATCATGAATGATGAGTATTGGCTAAAACGAGTCACATGACTCCAACACAAGTTTAAGCAAGTGCACAGAGTACCGAGCACGAGAACAGCAACCAAGGCAAATTTTTCTAATCAAAATGTGTTCGAGAACCGATTCAGTGAGTTCCGTGGTGGTCGAGAACTGAGGTATGACTGTATTGTGTTTGTTTTGTGCAACAACATCATGCTGAGTCAGGAACAAGGCATTCAAAACTTCCGCCACAAAAATTTAATTCCTAATCCTCCTAATTAACTAGTGATTGCACTGATGAGGGTAGTAAGTATTGTAAACAAAGACTGGTAATTCTTTATGACTACCTCTTTATGGCTAAGCTGCTGAGGTTGCTATGGATATTTCCATTACACAATAATGGCACCTCCAGTACTCTTCAGTATGGCCCATTACACTGCCAATTTATCTATGAAGATTGCATGTATGATTACTTCTGCACTACTCATTAATCTCACTACTAATGAATCTCATGAATGTTGCTGAAATGGTTGAATTCACCTTTTCCAATGAGACTTTCAGAAGTGCTTTGTATTCTTAGAAGACATTACAGGTTTGGACATGATTTCCAATAGAAAGGGTGACACACTTCATTAAACACAGAGATACTAATCCAGGTTCATGCCAAACATGTCTGCATCGTCTCCCAATTTACCAAGCTGATTTTGCATTTTAGTAGTCATATACAGTATACTCACATATAATAAGCTAATTTATGAGGTGAAATCTATTGAGTGGTTCCACCTCAAATAGCTTCAAAAGTACTTTCCTTGCACAGCTGATTAAGGACTTTTCTGATTCTGCTTTAATTGCACATTCCCAGCTAGTGGCATCAAGTACCAGCCAATTGGAATTGTTTTCTTCTCCCATGTTCCATGCATTGTATGAAACTGCCACAGCTTCAAAACAATAGTACAGCTGATGGAATCTAAAACAACAAATTCACTTGCAATCTGTGTCTGATCACTTCAGCCCTCTCTTGCTGGAAGCCACAGGATGATGTTGGATGAAATTGAAATTTTTTGTTGCATACATCACTCATACTGGCTTTCTCTCAACCAATTCCCAGATTCTTCAGAGGTCCTCTAGGTAGATGCTGAGAGATTACCTGCAAATCAAGCATGTATATCTGTGTCTGTTTTGGACAGGCATCAAAGAGGAAACAACAAAAACAAAGCTGTTATACAGTTGAGATTGGTACCTTCCTAATACTATTTTCAAGCGAGACAGTTAGCATGTTGCAAACTTGAACCTCAATCTCCAAAACTAAAGCACTGTGATCTGTGCAGCAGCTGGATGTACAATGCTATTCACTTTCCAAACGCCCCCTCTTGAGCACATTATTGACTTTGCTGCAGCAATACTTCCCAGCACAATGCGTCTGTCGATATAAATTGCTGCTTAGCAGTATGTAACCTGCTATTCACAAACTCTTATGGAAGAATCATTTCTGGTACCGCATCCTCATGCCTGAGGCACCTAAACTGTGCTACATAAAGAACACACAGGGCATTTATGAAAATATTTACAGTGTTTAGGAGTTGCCTTTATCCAGGACGACTCACAGCATTGCTTTGTGTTCTTCTTAGTACACATTACAGGTCTGTATCTGGAAATGATTTTTAGATCATTGTATCTACAGTTATTATGAGCTGTGTATTTTTGGAGTCCATCTGATTTATCGTTTTTAGTATATTTAAGTTTAATAATCAAAAATCTCCCATAGAAATGATTTGAGGGAATGTTCAGATTCAAATTTCAGCCATCAAATTTCAAACTGAAACCGAAACCGACGATGTTGTTATATCTTTGCTACATAAACATACACACGTGCGATACCCACGTCACACAAACAACACACACATCATGAACTCCACACCAACACATACACACACACACACACACACACATTATAAACTCCACAACACCACCAACACCACACACACATCAAAACAAACACAAAATAATAACTTCACACAACCACCAACACAGACACGTACACATACACAGACACACACAAACACACACATAGACTTCACAACACACATTATAAACTTCACAACACCACACACACACACACACACACACACACACTCCCCTACATGACAAAAGTATTGGGACACGCCCCCAAATGCGGCCATAAGTATTGGGACCCACATGCGGCCAAAAGTATTTGGACATGCCCCCACACCCAGCTAACAGTATTAGGACACTCCCCACCCCAGCATGCGTCCAATAGTATTTGGACACATGCAGTCAACAGTATTTGGATGCGGCTTAAAATATTAGGACACACACACACACACACACACACGCACGCACGCACACACGCACGCACACACGCACGCACACGCGTATTGGAATGCGGCCTCGGCACACGACCAAAAGTATTGGGACGTGCCCCCTCATGTGGCTTAAAGTATTAGGACACGCCAGTGCACACGACTAAAAGAATTACGACACACCCCCGCATGTGGCTAATAGTATTGGAACATGCACCCGCATGTGGCCAAAAGTAATGGGACACGCCTCCACATGCGGCAAAAATATTGGGACGTGCCCTACACGTGACTAACAGTATTGGGACACAAGCCACATTCTTTTCGTTTGCCACATTTTAAAAACTGTTGTAGTTTATTCAGGAAATGGAAATCTAGTTATTCACTGTTCACTCAGAAAGAAAGCATGTGAGCATTCACACAGCTATTCTGTAAATTATGTCTTCATATGCAATGTGTTGCACCAAAACACAAAGTATTTAACTATGATCCTCTGACAAAAGCTCTGTTCATGTGAACACTGATTTGATTAAAACACATTTCACCGAAGAATTTAGGAGATGCAGCCTTTCATCTTGCAGACTGTTCTCACTCTCCCTAGGAGTTTAACATCTTGCAAAGATCAAACTCAGAGAGCACATGCAGCACTGAAGATGGTGAAAAGGATCTCAAACAAAAAACTCCCAAATCAAAAATATTCATTTGCTGTTTGTATAAGCAGAGTACCCAGAGCAAACCCACGTGGGCACAGGGAGTACATACAGACTCCACACAGAAAGGACCCAGACCACTCCACCTGGAATTGAACCCAGGACCTTTTTGCTGTGAGATGACAGTGCTACCCACTGAATCGCCCTGTATTTTGAATAAGACAAGTCAGAGTCCAGAAACTAGTGGGATGTCATAGTTGAGGTCACTGTAGTATGCCTGGAAGAAGGTTGCCTATGCAGTGATATGCAGTTACAGGAAATATCATGACTTTAAGTTGTATTAAAGTGTATTAATTCAGTACATAAGGAGTAGATGTTCCTTACGCATGTTATTCAAGTTTGTATGCATTATCAAATGGATTCCGCAGTGTAGAACAGCACAAATTAGTGTTTTGTAATTCAGATTCCTCCAAATCATCAGTATGATTAGTCCTGCACTTTCATCTGTGGTTCCCAGTATCAGTGGGGCACACTGATGTAATAGGAAAATAAATCCTGAGCAGTTATCATTTTGATGACAAATCATCAGTGATGAAGAGCAGGGAATGTTCAGCAATGATTAATGCCAGCTTTCAAAGTACTGCAGAAAGTACTGAGCAGTAAGGAGGAAAAAGCAGAGAAGCAAAGGGCATCTTAAACACTAGCATTTTATTCATGAGGTGAGGAGCGTGGAGCTGTTCGGAATATCTCAGGGTGTTTAAGAAACCCCACATCACAAGAACACGACCAGGGCTGAAGATTGGCAGGAAACTCATTAAATCTGTTGTTTGCCTTTCTAAAGCAAAATTCAGCGTTACATATATTTGCTAATCACACAGACACACTGCACCTCATGCTATATACATTAAATGGTGGGGATGATCAATCTTCTTTTACTTAGCTCAATATTTGTCATAGGGAGGAATCTGGAGTGTCCTGGGGTGCTGAGAGGGTTACACAGGTATTCTCAGAATTGTTCCCTCAATTTTTGTAGCTTTGATGAAATAGCAATTTAGCAAACAATTTAAGATAATCAATTTGCATGAATATATATATATATATATATATATATTTATTAGGCAAATATACTTTATTAGGCAAACTGAAGCTCTCTCTATTCACAAACTGTGCACTCCATTAGACACATGTACCTTTTTAGAGGATATTGGTAAAGTGGGATACCTATACTGTTAAAGTGGGACACTTTTGCTGTAATCAAACAGAAGGTCCTGGGTTCAATCCCAGGTGGAGTGGTCTGGTTCCTTTCTGTGTGGAGTCTGCATGTCCCTCCCATGTCCGCATGGGTTTACTCCGGGTACTCAAGTTTTCTCCCTCAGTCCAAAGATGTGTGCTAGGTTAACTGGAGTCTCTAAAGTGCCCCTAGCGTGTGAGTGTTTGTATGAGACTGTCAGTGTATATATGTACACATACACACACAGTGGTACCACATCGAATTCGGTTCTTGATGCATTTTGACTACAAAAATTTGTTACTCTGTCCGTAAACTTGTACTGTACAACTTGTTTCAGCCAAAACTCGAATCACAATTCATGATTCAGTACACAGTGATTCAGTGATCCAGGTTTACAGGTTCACCTTGCTCAGAGAACATTCCCGCTGTGTTTATCATGTTTTTCTTTATTTTTACATCTACAGTACTGTAGAGACCCAAATAAGTCTCTATGGGTGCTAAAAATGTTAGTTTATAAGAGCCAACCAAAAGCAAAACAGGAAATGAATGCTCCAGAACATTACTCACTTAAATTATTTATCATGAGGCTGAATCTCCATCTGCAGGCACCATAATGTAACTGCAGTTATTTAAGGTGGACCAGAAAATGCAAATAAAAAGTTAGCAAATCAGAAGCCAAATTCAGCCCCGTCTCCACTATGACACACCAAACACTCAATAAACACCCCAGTTCAGGGTTCAAGTTTTGGAATTACTAATACCTATTAATTTGAACTAGCACTTTAACAATAACACCCCTGTCCCCCTTTTCAAATATTCTTATGGTAAGAAAATCTGCTAAAAACAATTTCAAGAAAAATAAATAATTTTAAGACTATCTGCTACACAATCATCCTTCATATGTAGAAAATTTAGAAATCCTAAATCAAAATCTAGCTTTTCATAACCTTAACATCATTTACAGTACCTCAGAGTGTTATGTCATTTCACTTACCATAGTTTCTTGAGTTTCTTTTTCTGAAGTACATCACATATACAGAAATTTAAACATTTATCCCCTGGCATGCCGAAGATTAGCAAAGCAATTGTTTTTGATCAGTAAATCTCAACTACATGAACACATTTTCTACTTTCCCCCTACCTAGTCTTTACAGTACAAGCCCCACCCATGGTTAGAACCCAGGCCTAAGGACTACCTTTTCCAGCAGTTGGCTATTACTACTGAGCCACCGGAGCAGCTTGCATGCCATGTGAGACATAAGTTGCCATCTCATACGCTGTGTGAGAAATGTAGCTTATATGATCTTAGATCCAGTTGAAACTGTGTATGATAGCATTTGTGAGAGAGAATGATTGTATATTTGTATGACTGTGTATGTGAGATGATTTGATAAGAATGTGTGATAGTTGACAGTATGTGTGAAAGAGTACTGATGTCTATATGAGAGAAAGTATGACAGTATGTGAAAAAGAGTATATGTAAAAGAGTATGGTAATATATGTGATAGGGTTTGATAGTATATGAGAGCAGTTACCTGTAAATCTTACATCATGGCAGGAATGAGTAGAGAAACAAGACACAAGGTGATTATCTTGCATTAGCCAAGCATTGCCTAAGCTAAAATTTCACAGCAGACAGGTGTTTCCAGATGTTCTGTCCAAACTATTTTGCTCAACCACAAACAAACAGACAAAGTTGAGGACAACAAATGTAGTGGTCAGCCACACAGACTGAGTGCAGAGTATTTGTAGTACCTCAGGCTTACTTCTCTTTGAAATTTGAAGATGTCCAGCATGGCTATCAGCTCAGAGCTAGCAAAAAACACTGTGACCCTGGAATACCCACCTTCACGCTGTATAAATCTTGTCAAAAGTGGTCCTCAAGGAAGAGTTACGACAAACAAAGCCAGAGAGAAACAAAGCCAAACAACTCATAAGGACACAAGGCCTTGGCTGAAGTACAATGGCAGCAGGTACTACAATTTGATATTACTGACTGAATCAGAAGGCGGTTTATCTGCAGACACGCTTGTGAGCGCTATATGGATCAATGTCTGCATTGAACAGTGAAGTACGTTGGAGGTTCCCTGCAGGTTTGGAGCTGTATTTCTGTAAATGCCGTTAGGGATTTGGTCAAAATTGTTTGCCCCATTGCTGCTGAGAAGTACAGGTAGATTCTTATTCATGTTTGGTCCCAAATTCATTCTCCAGCATGATAATACCCCTAAACACATGTCCAAAGTCACAAAGAACTATCTCCAGCAAAAAGAAGGACAAGGAGTCCTACAGCAGGTGGTATGGTTCCCTGCAGAGCCTTGATCTCAACATCACTAAGGCATCATCACTCACCACTCATCATCTGGGATTACATGAAGAGACAGAAGCAAGTGAAACAATCAAAAGCTTCAAAAGAACTGGCAGGTTCTCCAAGACACTTGGGAAAACATACTAACTGTGTACTAAAACTGCACACCAGTGTACCTAACATAATTAATGCTGTTTAACAGCTAAGGGTGGACACACCAAATAATGATTTGGTTAAGACGTTTTTGTTTTTCTCAAGTTTATATTTGCAAAGGAAGGGTAGAATATAAAATACATATGTTGTTTCCCACATGAAAACTTAATAAATATAAGTAAATACAAAATGTTACCTCGGTTCTCGAATTCATTGAATTCGGTTCTTGACTAGAAAGACTGGATTTTAACTAGAAAAAAATGTCTCAGCTCTACTGTAGTTGTACTTTGCAAACTTGCTTAAACTTGTATTAGTTGAGCTGCTTGTATTAATTGTAAACTTGTATTAGTTAGGTAGGTGATTGTAGAGAAATGTCCATGACTATCAGTACTCCTTGATCATCTTAGGTCATAGCTTTGATGTGTTTGGGTCATTATATAGTATTTGTAATGAAAAAGCTTTGTATTAAGTTAGGGGAAAAATGTAAAATTGAAACATTACTTTGGCCCCCATTGTATGTGAGGCAGTATGAATTAATAATTCAATAATTGAATTTACAAAGCAAACACTGTGTTTGCCAGGTTTATTCACAAAATCTGTTAACTTCACTAACATACATAAGTAGAATGAAGAAATGAACCCATGACCAAGTTTCCCCTCAGCTAAAAAGCATGCCAAAATATAATATCCTGGCCATAGCCTTCCCTCAGGTTCCTGCTCCTAATCCCACTCTCCTATGCCAACTGCTGAAACGAAACTCTGTCCATACGGCTACATGATAACCCTTTTATACCCTTTCTAGATGGACTGTGTGTAATTTAGGTAATGTCTTTTAGGCAAAAAACGAACTACTGGTTTCTACCAGATCTCTATTTAGCTCAAGGCCCATTTTATCCAAATATAGTGATTCCATATTGCTGGCACCACTTTCACAGTCCATCAGTCCATCGTGAGTCTATATATTCTATAGAACAAATGTTGGAATAAAATTGCTCTATTGGGCATACAGATGAATATGCATGAACATGTGTATTGAGTGACCTGTAAGTACTGACACACATGTTTTTGTAAGAGCCATCAGCAACAACTGGAAATGTGATTCAGCTAAACCGCTGATGCGAACATCTTTGTTTCTCGATTATTACTTTGGCTTTCAGTCCAGTCATCCTGTCGGCTGCAGATGGTTGGCAGCAATTAATCTCTCAACTATAGCGAGAAATACACCTTATAGAGACACAGTCTTACTTTATGACTTATAAAACACTATATTTGCTAATATATATATATCTATATATATATAATATATATCTATATATATATATATATATTATAATAATAATATATATCTAATCATAAAATGATTCTGGGACCCCATGTTTCACATCCATATATATATATATTATATGAGGCTCATCAATAAAATGATTCTGGACCCCATAAAGTTTCACATCATGAGGTATCTCCGATTAGTATGCTGGCTGTAAAAACCTTTTTGGGGGGAAAAAAAGCTTTTGTTCTTCTTTCATTACCTCAGCATTGATTGTTGACTGGTTGGTGGTGGTGGAGCAAACGAATTACTTGAATATTAATGAGGCAGACCCTAACAGAGACCTCATGAAAAGGGCTAAGGATAAAGAAATGATTTGATAAGTGAATGTCATAGCCTGGGCATGGTCAGTGAAGGTTGTTTGAATGCCAGAGGGTATGCTGCTATAGAGGGATCAGAGATACAAAACACTCAGATCTTTATTAAATTGGGAGGGTTGGAAGCATCAGACATTTCCTTAACTGAGGAACCAAGGCTAGTGATATATAGTGGGGGGTCAAAAGCAATGTTGTACAATATACAAGAAATGTACAGATAGGAAATGATAGAAACGATCATATACATAAAGTGCAACTGTGTGTGGTAGAGTAAGCAACACTAACACGCATCATGCATGGAAAAAGACCAAAAAGTACTCCTAGAAGAGAGCAGGGTAAAGTACTTATGTAACAAAACATGTCATATCTATAGCTGATATCATATGATACTGGTCCTCTATTTAAGAGGATGATGACTTTAGGAAAGAAACAGGTCCTGTGTCTGGTCATATCTGCATACATCGTTCAAGAGGGGAGAAGCTGAAAAGGTTGTGTCCAGAGTCTGAGGAATCTGTAATGATTTTCCATTTCCTGGTTCCCGAAGCATACAAGTTCTTGAGGGAGGGTAGGGGAGCGCCAATTATTCTTTCTGCTTTTCTTACTGTTTGTTGCAGTCTATTCCTGTCCTGGTTTGTTGCTGCTTCGAACCTGACCATGATAGATGGGTACAGGATGGATTTGATGAATGCCATGTAGAATTGAATCAACAGCTTCTGTGTGGCTGCAGGCCCACCCATCTCAGGTCTTTGGAAATGGTAGTTTCTAGAAAATGTAAAATTTTCATGGTTGATACTGGGCTGTTGGATATTGTGAGGAGTAGTAGTGCTAAGGGGTGTCTCCCATAGTCCACTGTCATCCCTACAGCATGTTTGGCTCCAGGATGTTCAGGCTACACCTGCCAATATTCAGACATGTCACCATTTGGATGAGTCCGATGACAATAGTGTCATCTGCAAAGTTTAACAGCTGGGTCCCTGGAGGTGTCATTATTGGTATAGAAGGAGAAAAGCAATGGGGGCAGTACACATCCCTGTTAACCACTGGTGTTGACTGTCGGTATATCAGAAGTCACATGTGACATCAGAGCAATGTGTCTTTACTCATTCAGTCATATAATGAAGGGTATATTTGGGACAGGGATGGTGGTCAAGTGTTTGAAGCAAGAGGGTACCTCACACAGCTCCAGAGATCTGCTGAATATCTTTGAGAAGCTTTGAGCCAGTTGCTCAGCAAAGTCTTTAAGGAGGAGTTCTCTTTTTTGCCTATCTTGAGAGCAATGTGAATATCCAGGGGGAAGGTAATGGAGTGAGGTGTGATGAAGGGTATTACTGAGTACGTATACATGCACTTAATAATGCGATAATTATCTTATTTCTGCAGTTATCCAACTATTCAAGTGGTCATGTATACAGCATACTCCAATCTAGAAATCAGATTAAGAAATCCAATAATCAGAGTACTCATTGAATGTATACCAGTAACCCGATTATCATCAGTGTTTTCAAATTGCGTATCTGCATGAGCATTCCCCGACAGTTGCCAGGTCCTCGTATTTCAAAAGACTTGGTTTTATTTGGCCTCTTTTTCCATTCACTTTAGCATTTTTTTCTTGCTGTTTCTTGCAACCTCAAAATTAAACCCGCCATGGAATTAAAGCCAGCGAAATGGCTATCAAACACTCTGAGAAAACACTGAAATGCACTATATACACAAGAAAATGAATAATTTGATGATTTAATATTAACGTTCGAGTCATGTAAACCTGGAGGTTTCCAATGATCTGATTACTCAAGTGCATGTACAGTGGGGCAAAAAGTATTTAGTCAGCCACTGATTGTGCAAGTTCTCCTACTTAGAAAGATGAGAGAGGTCTGTAATTTTCATCATAGGTACACTTCAACTATGAGAGACAAAATGAGAAAAAAATTCCAGGAAATCACATTGTAGGATTTTTAAAGAATTTAATTGTTAATCATGGTGGAAAATAAGTATTTGATCAACAAAAAAACTTCAACTCAATACTTTGTAACATAACCTTTGTTGGCAATGACAGTTTTCACACACTGTAGCTGGTATTTTGACCCATGCCTCCATGCAGATCTCCTCTAGAGCAATGATGTTTTGGGGCTGTCGCTGGGCAACACGGACTTTCAACTCCGTTCACAATTTTTCTATGGGGTTGCTGTCACTGATGGTAGGATGTTTTAGCTTAAAATCTGAAAATACATGGGCCCCGTTCATTTTTCCCTTAATGCTGATCGGTCGTCGTGTCCCCTTTGCAGAAAAACAACCCCAAAGCATGATGTTTCCACCCTCATGCTTCACAGTAGGTATGGTGTTCTTGGGATTCAACTCAGCATTCGTCTTCATCCAAACACGGCGAGTTGAGTTTTTACCAAAAAGTTCTATTTTGGTTTCATCTGGCCACATGATATTCTCCCAATCCTCTTCTGGATCATCCATATGCTCTCTGGCAAACTCCAGACAGGTCTGGACATGTACTGGCTTAAGCAGGGGGACACGCCTGGCACTGCAGGATCTGAGTCCCTCTCGGCATAGTGTGTTACTGATGGTAGCCTTTGTTTTACTTTGGTCTCCAGCTCTCTTCAGTCATTCGTCAGGTGCCTCCGTGTAGTTCTGGGATTTTTGCTCACCATTCTCATGATCATTTTGACCCCATGGGATGAGATCTTGCATGGGGCCCCAGATCAGGGGAAATTATTAATGGTCTTGTATGTCTTCCATTTTCTTACAATTGCTCCCACAGTTGATTTATTCACACCAACTTGCTTGCCTATTGTAGATTCACTCTTCCCAGCCTGGTGCAGGTCTACAATTTTCTTCCTGGTGTCCTTCGACAGCTCTTTGGTCTTGGCCATGGTGGAGTTTGGAATCTGACTGTTTGAGGCTGTGGACAGGTGTCTTTTATACAGATAACGAGGTCAAACAGGTGCCATTAATACAGGTAACAAGTGGGGGACAGAGGAGCTTCTTAAAGAAGAAGTTACAGGTTTGTGAAAGCCAGAAATCTTGCTTGGACGTGGGTGACCAAATACTTATTTTCCACCATTATTTACAATTAAATTCTTTAAAAATCCTACAATGTGATTTCCTGTTTTTTTCTGATTTTGTCTCTCATAGTTGAAGTGTACCTATGATGAAAAATTACAGACCTCTCTCATCTTTTTAAGTAGGAGAATTTGCACAATCAGTGGCTGATTAAATACTTTTTTGCCCCGCTGTATACTCCTTGATGGATTACTGTTAAAATCTAATTTTCTGCTGTTATCAGATTACTAGGTGCATGTAAACACACTCACTGTTGGGCTGAAGAGGGTGAAGGTCAAATCTACAAGAGAAGGCATTCAGGTTGTCAGCCAGAACTTAGCTGCAAAGGGGAGATGGTCTCCTCGGATCTAGTTTGTGATGTCCTGCAGGCCTCTCCACACTGATGCAAGGTCTTTTTGTGAAAAACGTGCTTTATAGCATTTCAGTACAGCACCTTTTGGCCAATCTGAACTTCTTTGACATTGAGCCCTGCTTGTACACAGCTCTTTCCCCATTTCTGTAGGAATTCTCCTTGACCTGACAGAGTTGTCTTAGTCTGGCTGTGAACCATGACTTGTTATTATAGGTGAAGAAGGTTTTGTCTTCACAAAACCTGAAGTAAGATAACGCAGTGTCAGCCAACTTAAACAAGTTTCCAGGTACAGCTTCAAAAACACTATAATTGGTGCAGTCAAATCTGTCTTGCAGTTAATGTCTTGCGTCTGGTTCATTTCTTCACTGTCTTGACCACAGGCTTAGCAGATTTTAGTTTCTGGTTGCCGGCAAGAATAAGATGAACCAAGCAGTGATCAGAGTGTTTCAAAAGCTACTTAGGGGACAGAGTGATATGCATGTTTAAGAATTATGAAGCCATGGTACAGTACAATGCATTCAGAAAGTTTTCAGAATCTTTGACTTTTGTAGTTTGTTTTTTTGTGGCCTTGTGCTAAAAAACATTCTGCACTCAATACCCCATAATGAGAAACTAAAACATAGTTTTCTGAATTCCTGAAAATTTATTGAAAAGGAATATTCAAACCATTTACTCAGTACTTTGAAGCGTGTTTATAGCCTCCAGTCTTCTTGGGTACGATACAACAAGGTTTGCAGATTCATTGGGGAAAGCTTGGTTTATTATTATTATTATTATTATTATTATTATTATAGTACAAGGCCTCAACATAAAATGTGAAAAAAGTGAAAGGGTCTAAAGACTTTCTGAATGCATTGTATGTTATTATCCCTAGTGTAATAATTAATATGCTGTCTGTATTTTGGTAGTTCATGGTTTAATAATGAAATCATAAGAAGATTTAGAGCACAAATACATTTGATTAGTAGTCCAAATTTGTTACATATAACAGTTGAGTCCCCACTGTCCTACTGTGTTTTTCCTGTAAAATAAGATTTGTTTTCTGATCATATAGAGTGTTAGTATCTCAAAGGATTTGAAACTTTGCAGTATTAAATTTACTTATTTTTTTTACATGACAGGGACTTCTGCCCAGTGACACTTGATACACATTCAAAGCCAATACACAAATATACAAACCATAGATACTCAGCATTGAGAACCAGTGCTCTACCAACTGAGCAAACTCAGTTTGATTACTACCCCAGGCAAATTCATGGGAGTCCCCAGATTTATGTCTATGTGATGTTTATTTCCCCCTTGCCAGAGGCTTCTCAGTTTCAGAGTTCCTCCAGGTCACAAGAGCTGGGTCTGTGGTAGCAGAAGCAAACTAGGGGCTCCCTTGCATGACATAAAAAAGCTCTGTTTTGTCAAATGACGAAACCTTTGCGTGGCGAGACCTGAAACCCACATATAAACTTGCCTGAGGCAGTAATTATTCAGTAGTATAAGGAAGGTGAAACTGAATTAACTTGATCTAAATAGTTGAAATTACATTCAACAGCTTTGGACTCCTAGTCAGATGACTGAGGATCTGAAAAAATGAGAAAAAAAAGAAACACACCAAGCATATTAGGACTACAAAAATATGTCATTAAGAACTTGATGTGCTGATGTTTAGACAAAATCCTGAAGAACAAGAAAACTCTGACAGATCTGCTTAAAAGACTAGTCAGGCATGCAAAACAAAACACTCACATCACTGTTAAATAGCTGCAAGAAAGTTTGACTGAAAGCAAACTTTTTCAAATGACCTTCACAGTCAACAGACTTAAATAAACCTTGTTTTGTTTACTAATCTTAGAGTTACTCCTTAATCTCCAGACAAGGTGCTTAGAAAAAGATTGATAAAACAGTAACTTCCATCTGGAGAGAAAGCGGGCCATGATTAGTGTGAGAACATTGTCCTCAGAGATTTTTTGTTAAGCTCATGGAGAATGAAGTGTCATTTTATCTCAGATGGTTTGTGTTAGTATAATTTTTTCCCCATCTCACATTTTAGAAAGTGCCACAGTCCTAAGACTTAAGTGGATTATTATTAAATTTCTTATGGTATAGAAAATGAAATGGAAATGGCACAGCAGGTTGCAAATGAATGGGCACAAGAGTAATAAGACTGCTCATTTCCAGATAATCTTCATCTCGTTCTCTTTTGATTACAGAACTCTAGATCTCTAGATCTAGATCGAAGTAATAAACATTCTGAGCAACAGATCAATCACACCAAATCAATCATACCAGTTACATGACTGGTCATTTTAGTGGAGTATAGAATATTCTATCACAAACAAGTATATAATACAATATATTTTACAAAGCTAAATATAAATATTTAAAAATATAAATGTACACATATACATAGTGTGTTTGTACCCATACACAATCAATATAAGAAGGAATTTTTCACCTCTTGGTTGTATTCTTCTCTTCCTTTTATGATATGCCCACAAGTGTGACTTTAAGATGCTTCTTTCATGCAGTCAGAGAAGCGGTGTGAATTACATGACATTTGCAACTCAGGTTAGTGGCTCAAATTATGTTCTCAGAAAGTAAGTGAGAACAGTGCACAGAACCTTTCTTCCACCTCACAGAAACTGTTAAGTACTAACGCTAAAAACTCTGCCCTAAATTTCATGAACCAAAATCTATATCCACTGAGAACTGTGATCGCAATTAATCATTTGACATCTCATTCATTCAACCAACCATTTCAGAGATCTGTCAGGTTCATTAGATCATCACGTCAGTATGAATTCAGTCCTTAGAGAGAAAAAAAAAGAATCATCATGCAGGTGAAATTCAAATCATTCCACAGGAAAACCTTCCACTACTAAGGTATTTCAGTTTAGCTTTAGCAGAAATGAAATGAATAAATAAACTGCTGAAAATCAGTATAAATGTTATTTCCTAGTCTGTTCCACCTTTGCTCTGCATGCACTCTTTTTTTGATTAAACATTTTTACACCAATATTGGATACAGTGGTGCCTGTAAGTTTGTGAAGCTTTTAGAATTTTCTATATTTCTGCATAAGTATGACCTTAAACATCATCAGATTTTCACACAATCCTAAAAGTAGGTAAAGAGAACCCAGTTAAACAAATGAGACAAAAATATTATTCTTGGTCATTTATTTATTCAGGAAAATAATCCAATTTTACATATTAGTGAGTGGCAAAAGTATATGAACCTTTGCTTTCAGGACTTGGTGTGATTCCAACCACTATATCAATAGGTTCATTGACTAACCCATCTTGGTTCCACAGCAGCTAAATCTTCTTGTATGGGTGATGGGGGTGTCAGCAGTAAAGTGCAGACATTGTAAAGATAACTGTTTAAAGCTCACTTGCATACTACAAGACAGGGACACAAACTGTCATCTTCTCACTGTCATCCAATGATAACATCAAGGTCATCCATGTTCCCAACAAACATTGTACTGTACTACCCATCAGAATTTCTCATTAAGACACTTGCATCTTTCATTTAACTATCTATGTGAGAGACTTTCTTCTATATTTGTGTAGCAGAACACTAATTTGAGGTGGCCCATATTGCTGTTAAAGCGAGTAGAGAATTGACCATACTGACTGGTAGTGAGAGTAGAGTACTGCATACTGGCTAACTGCCAAGTCCTCAGTTTCTTTGATTGACTCTGAGGTTTAGCTATTTGTTATGTTCTCGTGCTCAATTACATTACTCCAAACAAGTGAGCTCCGGGATGTCTTACAGGGCTTTCATAAGGGATTCCCACAGTGTGCTGGAGCTATTGATGTAAAAGTCACATTCATTTCGGTCTGTTTGTTCAGAGTGCGGTCTCGTTGCCACATATCAGATGTGTATTGGATTTCAGTACATATACAGCTGGCCCGATCGGAACTGAAATGATCAGATTGAATAAGTTTTTGAAATGGTCAAACGCAGCCACAGGTAGATGTGGCTACAGTGTGAAAGGTAAATGAAAAGCTTAAAAGTTTAAAGAAACTAAAGAAGTGCCCATTGCTGAATAATGTAACCTTTTTAACATGATCATTAAAGAAGAGCATGTTACTGTCAACTCCACTTTGACTGTTTATCTCTTGACACGTGGGCCACACGAAGCATTGCTCTTTCGTACATGAGTATCAGTTTTAGGAGCATTAAGTGTTCGGATGAATGTCAGATATAGGGCAGATTTAAAATACGGTGTGAATAGTCTAAAAACAAAATCGAATTTGGTGAGAAAATCATGTTTGGGCCACTTTGCCTGCTTTGTGAACACAGCTGGGCAGCACAGCTGACTGAATCCACACAGCAGATTGGCATCTGTTAATACCGAACCTCACAAAGGCCTAATCTTGTTCAAGTCTTCTTTCTAAACACTGACCAAAGTGTTATTGCTATTCTTTGCAAATCTGTGGGAGGGGTCTCTTTTCAATTTCAATACTTTTGAGGTTTCTAACATAACTTGATCTAGTTTATCCTGGAACTTTTGTTGTGGATAAGTTCATTATAGGATTTGATCATTGTTAGGGATAAGTTATTGTTGTTACTACCAGCAACTAACTAATTCATTCCATTTGGCCCTCCCATTGACCCTAAAAACGAAAGCAGTGAAAAGTACCAGTGGTGTAGTCTACATGATATGTAGTATAAAAGTATGTCCATTAGAAAATCACTAGAATCAGGTATATATACTTAAAAATGTATAGTCATACATACTGGTTGTTACAACAGTTGTATTTAATTTTGACAGAAGAAAGCTAAGTACATAACACAAAAACTCAGTACGGACAACAATGGAAAACTCTTTTACTTCTCATCAAGCTACTGACAAATGCATATTACATCGCAATGAATCACAGGGGTTCTTGTGAGGAATTCCCCTTGATATACGCATGCTTGTCCTAATACTGTATCATCATTCATGAGTCCTATTAAGGATGACATGTAGTTGTCGATGTTAAATTACTATATATTCTGAAATTTGGTAGCTTGTGTTGTCTTGAATAATTTATTGAATATTTTTTGCATAGGTGAATAGTACATTATGCAATCCTGACCAGAAAAATAGCTAGACGCAGTGTAAACAAATTCTTCTGATTAGACTACGCCACTGAATAAAACAAACAAGTTTAATAAAATACCCCTCCAAGGCTCAGGCAACTGCCACATCAGCTAATAGCCTGATTTAATTAAAATTGCGAGCATGCTGTAATTATACTGGAGCTTCCTGTGACAAATTGGTGCAGGAAATGATTAGTGCTAGCAATTGCCCTCTGAAAAGGTAGAATAGCCTCCATTACAGAGGAAATCTGCTTCGGTCATAATCTGTAACCATACGTCAGTGACGGCCCTTCAGTCCCGCTATCCTGCACCACACCATGTTTCACTGGGTCGGTGATTGAACAAGATTAGGCCTTTGTGAGGTTCGGTATTAACAGATGCCAATCTGCTGTGTGGATTCAGTGAGCTGTGCTGCCCAGCTGTGTGAGCTTGAGAAAATGTTGCGTTATTCAGTCACCACTATGATTTAGAGTTTATTCTTTTAGGTCTGAAATAAAAGAACATTTAGGAAAAGGAGAAAGTTAGTTAAAATTACAAGCTAGGCGGATGTGAGTTTTCAACTCACACCATTCTGAATAGTCTAATTTAAAAATGGATAAAAACTAGTATTTATTTCTGTCTGTTAAATACAATGAATCTGAATCTAATGCTTACAGAGGAAAGAACCAACAGGTTAAAATAAATTTTTGAAATAGCTGAGTTTAATACACTTCACCCAAAGTTTTTAACAGAGTGTAGAGATATTTCGGTAAAATTATTTATAAATTTTATAATCCATTATCTTTGGTAATGAACAAAAAAAATAAGGTTGCAAGTACAAGTGTCACAGTAGGTGACTAGTTTGGAGTCTGTCAATCAGCGGTAGCCACAGAGAACATACTATATCCTTGCCTTTCCATATTCGATTTTTGTCTTCACCAGGTCAACACACTTCATGAAGATGAATGAATAAATGAAAAAATAATTGACACTGATAAACTAATGGGAGCATTTTCCCCATTTTTCCTTTGACAATTTGATAACAGCTGGCATAATAACTCACACTCGACCACCTTGGAACTTGCTGAATTTGGTTCTCGGCACATTTAGATGTAAAGAGCGAAGATGTAAAGAAGTACGGGTGTCTACATAGCCCACATGGTAATACAAATAAATTTTATTAAAACAAAATTATGAAAAGTATGAAACACATGTACAGTGGTGCTTGAAAGTTTGTGAACCCTTTAGAATTTTCTATATTTCTGCATAAATATGACCGAAAACATCACTCACACAAGTCCTAAAAGTAGATAAAGAGAACCCAGTTAAACAAATGAGACAAAAATATTATACTTGATCATTTATTTATTGAGGAAAATGATCCAATATTAAATGTTAGTGAGTGCCAAAAGAATCTGAACTTTTGCTTTCAGTATCTGGTATGACAACTTGTGTGCTTAGGGTCATTGTCTTGCTGCGTGACTTATCCTTGCAACCTTGCCATGCACACCATTGTTGTTCAGTGTCCTTCTGATGGTGCACTCATGAACATTAACATTAGCCAATGTGAGAAAGGCCTTCAGTTGCTTAGAAGTTACCCTGGGGTCCTTTGTGACCTCACCAACTATTACATGCCTTGCTCTTAGAGTGATCTTTGTTGGTCGACCACTCCTGAGGAGGGTAACGATGGTCTTGAATTTCCTCCATTTGTACACAATCTGTCTGACTGTGGATTGGTGGAGTTCAAACTCTTTAGAGATGGTTTTGTAACCCTTTCCAGCCTGATGAGCATCAACAACCCTTTTTCTGAGGTCCTCAGAAATCTCCTTTGTTTGTGCCATGATACACTTCCACAAATGTATGTTGTGAAGGGCAGACTTTGATAGATCCCTGTTCTTTACATAAAATAGTGTCCCCGCTCACACCTCATTGTCATCCCATTGATTGAAAACACCTGACTCTAATCTCACCTGCAAATTAATTGATAATCCTAGAGGTTCACATAATTTTGCCACTCACTAGTATGTAATATTGGATCGTTTCCTCAATAAATAAATGACCAAGTAAAATATATTTTTGTCTCATTTGTTTAAATGGGTTCTCTTTATCTACATTTAGGACATGAATATGATGATGTTTTAGGGCATATTTTTGCAGAAATATAGAAAATTCTAAATATAAAAAATTCTAATTATTTAAAATGAATAATTAATTAATTACTAAGTACATTTTCCAAGGTCATGTGGCGTACCACCTCGTGCTCCTTGTCCTTGGACCCAGATGCAGTGGTATATATATATATATATATATATATATACTATATATATATATATATAATATATATATATATATATATATATATATATATATATATACACACACACACTGTATATATATATATATATATATATATATATATATATATATATTCTATATATCTATATATCTATATATATATATATATCTATTATAATAAAATATACTCTAAACAAAGCAAATGTTTATATGAGGGATTGATGGAGTGTGTGCTTCTGTGACTTCTGGTGGGATTTGAGCCTGGGAGATCAAGGTTCCAACTACCTCTGCAGCGGCGAGCTACGTAGATGAGAGGGTGCCAGTGCACTCCAAATAAGTTGGGTGCTATAGGATTTTTAAAAATAAAATTAAAATTAAACAACGAAAGGGCTCAGCACAGAACAGATTTTGCAAATGCAAAATGCCTCTACTTACTATATGACCTACACACAACCCCAACCGAGGCTGAGGTGGTAACTCCCCAAATCTCCTAAACTGAAATAGTACTAGTTTATACATTCCTAGAAACAGTTCAGAACTTAAATCTCATTTGCCAAGTTCTCAGAGGCTCACTGACTTCCTTTCTTTTTCCCAAAAAATCCCCTATGCAGTCTTCTCACTTCCTACAGCTAAATAGCTTGAATTACTTTTACATTGAATTCTCTTCCTTCAGTAGTATTTCTTCCTTCCTTAAAACTACCAATCATTTCTCTCTTACTAATTACTGGCAGCAACTTGTGTAAAGAAGCCGCAGTGACACTGGGTTTGGGCTGGTTTAAATATCTCATCAGCTTGATGCAGCTCATCAAAGGAAAGTGAAAGTCATGTGACTGTGCAGTGACTACTGGGCACTGTGGCTGAATCCCATTTCAGGGGCTGTATCCTTCGAAGGATGCGGTCTACGCGGTCTATGAAGGTGTGTCCTTGAAAGGCTGGGTAGACTGCGATGAAGGCCGAACCGAAATGAGACAGTCTACTCTGCATTGGATTTCCTGTTTGCATCACAGAATCACCCGTCTGCACCGTATGACAAAACAGCAATAAGCATTATAACAATGGAGCCAGAAATTTTGAGTTTAGTTTATATGCTGTTTTTGGTTTTTCAGTTATTGAAGGAGACACTTCACTGCACGTGCTGGCATTTATTTTCCCCCCAAGCAGTTTAATAAAGGTCTCCGTTTGCTCCTTGATCCCTAAAACAAAACAACTTTTGCTTTTTAATATTTACCTATTCGAGTTTTTTAATTCTTACATTTAAATAGCGTATATTCCTCAGCCAGCCGTTCCGATATCCCTAAGTTCCCCTCATGCGCAGTGCACCTCGGGATATTTTAGGTCACGAAGGATACATCAGATGTATCCTTTGTTTTCAGGGAAAAGGAGGCTGCATTTGTCGGCCGCATACGAAGGAGCCTTCGAAATGGGACAGGCGCTATGACACAATCGGTCTTCAAATGCAGCCCCTGAAATGGGATTCAGCCTGTAATTCACTGGACAGCCCTCTAAGACTGTACAGAGCACCTCTGCTGCCCTCTTGTGGTGCCTCCACAAGCTGCCGGCGCTCTGACAGAAACTCCAACAGTAATCGTAGATCTTATACTGCTTTGAATAGAGTGGGTTTTCTGGAGGTCTGGAACAGTTTTATTTTATTTACATTATGCCTTACATGAAAAAAACTACTTGGTACTCATCATTTTCAGCACTTGACGAGCTTTTTGGAAACAATGAGTATCAAGAACAATGAGTACCGAGGTACCACTGTATTCACAGGGATTTTTCAGTGCTTTACATTCCTAGTATATACTTTTGCATGCTAGGACAATAGCATGTAGCTCAAAAACACCACCTAACTAATGTAGCAAACTAAGACTACACTTTAATTAGATTAATTTTAATTAATTAAACTTTATCAATTAAAATTATATAAATAAATAATTAATTAATTGGTACAGTGTTGCCTTGAGGCAACATGGATTTTTTTGACCTTGTAAGAAAAAAAGTAGGCATTTTTAGGGGTGGTCTATACCACCTTAAGAATCTCCTAACCCTTGAGAAACCAATGAAAATGCAGATTGGTGGTCACATGCTCTACAGGAAGAGATTTTGAGTCCTCTTACAGCCCATGCGGCCACATTTAAGATCACCACATTTCCTCTCTCTGAAAGTGTATTTTTCACCATTTTTCATTGATCAAATCCCCTCCAAAAAATCCGAACTTCATTCACTGGTGAGTAGAAAAGTATTTTCAATCATTTCAGGAAAACTATAAACATGCATTATTTAGTAAATAACAAAAAAAGTGAATGTTGCCCTGAGGCAACACTGTACCATTACGGAATCATTTTTGACCCTGCTGGCCATAATGGTTCAAGTAAAAAGTGCATGAAATATGTAAGAAAGAATGATCCATGTAGCGATCCATCGATCTGTATCGATGCATCGACCCAAACAGCAAACGATCCAATGCATCGATGTGACGCATCAACGTGATCGATGCATGCGTGTTTTTCATGCGTGTTCAAAACGGTGTACGATTCCTCTCTGTGCGCTACGCTTCTCCTAAACAGTAGGTGGCAGCATTTTGCAGTCCGCCAAAAAAATGCTTGCGCTATGGCCAAACAATGCAGGAGCCATCAACCAGTTGGCATTTTAATTTTACTTGTGTTAAGAATATGCAAGTAGTTTTTGGCTACTGTATTTGCACTTTCCAGTGGTAACCTTGGTTAAAATGTAAACCATTGCAGAAAACTAAATGGCTTTTCTGCTGTGGAACTTTGTAGTGACTCCTTTGTTTAGACTACCTCATCAAAATGTTAATTTCACTTGTTTACAGTATTTCTTTACTGTGAATTTGTTTACTGCTTACGACTAATGTATTTGACATGTACTAGTAAAATGTTCAGCTTATATTTTGGTTGGTTGCATTTGGGAATCATCGAAATGTAACATTATGTGGAATTGAATTGTATCGAACCGAATCGTATCATATCGAGGCAAAAGTTGAGGTATCATGAATTATCGTATCGTTGGCTAAAATAATCGATCTAGAATCGTATCGTGATTAATCTTGTGATTTACACCCCTAATATTAATTCAAAATGCATTTGTGTAATATTTGATTCACTTAAAATAAATGTGTTACAGGGAATGAATCCGAATTTCTTTTATGGGAAGGCAAAGACATACAAGGCACAGGTTGCTGTGCCACCAGATGACAGTGAGGATGAGGATGGTGAGATAAATAATGATGCTGAGGAAGAGGTGGTGGTGGAATCCCTGCAGGGAGAGAGTGAGGATGAGAGTGAGGATGAAGATGAGGTGACTTCAGGAGTAGACAGTCCTCAGGAAGGCAAGCACGGGGATGGAAGTAACATAGTAGATTGGTTCAGAGTAGGATGAAGGAATTAGTTAATGACTGACTATTTCATGATAAATATATAAATAAGCACTTAGATATTTAATATTACATATGAATTAACATTTTTCCTATTATGTTATTCATAGAGCCATATCAAACAGAAAAGAATTTGAAATGGAGAACCCGTAGAACGTTCCTTCCAGTACCACAATGGAAAGGCACACTACCCAAGGCTACATATGTGAAACACCCTGTCCAATACTTTCGAGGCCTTCTCTCAAGAAGCTGCATTCAGAACATGGTTGAGCAAACCAATCTGTACGCAGTTCAGCTGGATCCAGATAAACCACTGAAAGTTACTGCTGCAGAAATGGAGCAGTTTTTCGGGATATGTTTTTACATGTCGATTTTTGGGCTACCAGGAACCAGAATGTACTGGAAGTCTGCTACAAGTGTGGACTGTGTGGCTGATACCATGTCCATGCACCGCTGGGAGGCCATCAAACGCTATCTGCACTTCTCTGACAATTCAATCCAGCCTCCTGTTAGAGACCCTGCATATGACAAACTGTACAAGGTACGCCCGCTTCTTACATCCCTTTTGGAGAAGTTCAATGAGATTCCAATGGAGGAGCATTTGTGTGTTGACGAGCAGATAGTTCCTTTCAAAGGGAAGCATCCTCTGAAGCAGTATAACCCGAAGAAACTCTCTGACAGCAGGGGCCTCGTGTACAACTTCGAGATATACACAGGGAAAATCCCCCCCTGCGATGGCCTCCCTGACATTGGAGCAAGTGGCAACATTGTGCTGTCCTTGACCAGCATCATCCCTGGCAACATTTCACACAAGTTGTACTGTGACAACTGGTTCACCAGTGTGGATCTACAGGTGATCGAGGCGAAGCGCAAAATTCACTGTGTGGGCACAGTCCGAGCAAACCGCCTGCCAGGGCTTAACTTCGCCACAGACAACGAATTGAAGAAGAGAGGCAGAGGAGCTTTTGAGGAGAGGGAGACCTTGGTCAATGGGGTCAGCCTTAGAGCAGTGAAGTGGTTTGACAACAGGCCAGTCACTCTCCTCTCCTCATTTTCCTCAGCAAACCCAACCACTGCTGTTGAAAGATGGGACAAGAAAAAGAAGACCACAGTTGAGGTGAAATGTCCAAGCATCGTGACAATATACAATAAAGGAATGGGGGGAGTTGACCTTCTCGACTCACTTACCGCCCTGTACCGCACAAAAATCAGATCCAGAAAGTGGCATCACAGGCTTGTGTTCCATATGCTGGATTTGACGGTTGTTGAGGCCTGGCTCCTGTACCGGAGGGACTGCAGAGACCTCCTGAAAGATGTGTTGAGCTTGGCAGACTTCAAGGCAGAGGTGGCAAGTTGTCTGTGCATGGAGGGAAAGGCCACCTTGAAGAGAAAGGGGAGACCATCACTAGAAGCACCAGCAGAGAAGCTGAAAAAAATCGCCTGCAAATGCACAGCCATGTGGCATCATCCACTATGACCAGACAGGTCACTGGCCTGTTTGGGTGGAAAAGAAAGGGAGATGCAAATTCACCAACTGCTCAGGCATTGTGAAAGTGCAGTGCTCAAAATGCCAAACTTACCTGTGCTTCAGTGCTGACAGGAAATGTTTTCTGAACTTTCACAAAAAGTGAACAATTTGATGCGTTTCTATAGCCATTATGTTTTCTGTTCTTGTGGAGTGTTTGTGCTTGTATGGACATGATTTGTCAATGTACTAAAGTTTTTAATGTGTAGCACATGATACAATTAAAAGTTTTGTAATGTTAAACATGGCTTAACCAGTTAGTTTCTGCCAGTTTTGATCAATAGATGTCTTACTGTTCCGTAATGGTAGAATGTTGCCTGAGGGCAACGGCTCATTTGTAAATGCTTTCTAAGGAAGAATGAAATTTATTTTATGTCAGGCACCACAAAAATATCTTTAAGTGTTTTGTTGAATTGGAAAGTGTTTAGGAGATTTGATGTATCTTGTGTGTTATTAAATGAAATATTGTTTTTTGTTCCACGGTGGTACAGTGTTGCCTTGAGGCAACAAATTGTTAAAACTTTAATAAAATTAATTAAAAAAATATATATTTTTTTGTTATAAGAGTCCATTTTAAGCTAGAAATACGATACAAACATTTTTTTTTGCCATTGGGATCATAATGCATACCATAGAGGGTTTTAATAGAAAGGGGCACCACCAAATTTTTTTATTGTCTGGTAGATCTGGAAACCAGTTAGAAGGGAACAACAAACTTGATCAGTCTCGGTCTGAATAGTGAATTCAAAGTATATTTCTCGACCTTTGAATGAATGAATTCTCACACCAGGCGGCAAATTCAAAAGGTTTATAAACAAGTTTATTAACTACAAACAAGGCAATACCAACAGATTATCTAATGTAATAACGAGTGTATCACAGAGTTAAAATCATAAAATGACGATGAACATGTATATATCACAGTATGGAAAACAGGGAATAATGGCAAGCGTACATTTTACAGTAATAAAATCAGAAACCAAGATGACTCTATGTAACTTATCGGTCGCGCAATAATTACTAATGTTGCAATGTTACAGGTAACCTTAATTACGTTGAATGCGGATAGTATGGTAGAAGTTACTTGGGCGTGAATAAGTCTATGTTGAAGCGTGGTTTAAACAAATTAAGACCCGAGCATCCGGGGACCCAGAAAGCCATAAATGGTACTCGCCTGGAAGGTCACTCGAGTGGTTCAGGCATTCCACACTGGCTCAGCCGTCCAAAGGCACGATTTTGGGGAGCTTTGGCGTCAGTCTTTCGATGTACACCGTAACTCTGACAAGGCATCTTTAGCGGCTTAGCCCTTTGGGTTCTTGCCGATGGTTTGACCACGTTGACTTGGTGACTTAAAAAGGCGTCCTTCCCAATTTAGGCTGAGGGCTTCACGAGTACTCGACGTCTTGCGGGATTTATCTTGGCCACAGATAAAGGTGGAGTTGGCGCGTTTCTAAATGGAAAACTTGTATGGTACGAAAATGGCAGAGCGTGAAGTAGATCTTGGCTGGCTGGTCTTTCAACTATCTTCTAATTCGGCAATACCGAACTACTTAAGACTGCTGTACACATGAAACTCAAAATAAAATAAAATGCAGAAACTTAAACTTTAAGCGCAGACAAAAGAAAGCTGGAACGTTTCAGGAACAAAAGAAGACACTTAGAGAACAAAGAAACACACACAAGACTTGAAGCTAGCTCACACGAGGTTGGCCCGCGTTGCTTTTGAATGTTCCGGCTCGTAAGCGGCTGGAGGCGGGACATAAGGAGTTGCCCTTACTTAGCCAATGAGAAGCGGACTCCTCAGTAAAGCCCTCCTATCGTGGTTGTGTCTTATTTCACCATATGAGCCACAGACGTTCTAACTTGGATAATATATTCCTACATATCTAACAGTATCCATAATAACCAAAAAAAAAAATCCTCAAAGTTACAAGTTTAGATGCAGACTTCGTTGTAGGTTCAGATGATCAAAAGCACCTTGAATTGAATAAACTAAAACATCTTTAAAGCATTCTAACTACAAACACAGACATACATTTACTATACCTTAACACATAATACGATCGATACAAGATGTAGTAAACAGTACATTCTAAATAACTTCATTTTGGGTTCTTTATAGTATGAATACAGTATTAAACCCCCGAGCGATCGGTACACATAGGCAAAGCGTTACCGTTCATTTTTCGGACCATAAAGCGCACACGGATTATAAGGCGCAATATCAAAACGATTGGCTGCTAACGAGTATATTTTTTCATATCATAAAGCGCACCGGGGTTATAAGACGCATGAAATGAAAACCTGCGCCCAATAGAGTATCCACAATCAAAAAAATGCAAATCAACTAGACATATTACGTCAAAATCATCAAGTCATTCACGCGAACCATAAAACCACCGACCGCCCATCGACATAATCATCAACATTGGCTCTAAGGGGTATATTTTCATACATAAAGCGCACCGGGTTATAAGACGCATGAAATGAAACAAAACTCTTAAGTTCCCTCGGAAGCTCAGATTGGTCTTTACCTGGCACAGGGCGTCTTCTTGCTTCCTCCACTTCCGTATCATTGATTCGTTAATGTTGAATTCTCTTGCAGCTGCTCTATGTCCATGTTGTACTGCGTGACTGATAGCGTTGAGTTTGAAATCCGCTTCGAAAAGAAATGAATGAATGCACACACCCTAATGGTGAAGCACATACCGTATTACTCCGCGATGTTTCCTGACTACAGTGGCCGTGAGCTTCGTAACCTACCAAGACCGTGCTAAAACATTTTGACAGATTTATGAGCGCCGTGTACCATCTACAATCGGTTCTAGGTCAGAAGGCTCAACCAGAATTAATTCATACATTAGACGCACCGCATTTAAAGGCGCACTGTCAATTTTTGAGAAAATTAAAGGATTTTAAGTGCGCCTTATGGTCCGAAAACGACGGTATTTTCTAATCATACTCAAACGGGATCACTAAGTATCAAAACAAAAAGATCATTATACTAAAACATTAACCAAGTAGATATGAAATACATAAATCAGTACATGCACATACGTGGTGTTTATAACGGGGGTGCGATGCGTATTGGCGTGTTTTGGACTTATCATGAAGCAAATATCATTGGTTATGTAATTAAAAGGGTTCGATGAAGATAATCTGTTCCCAGAAAAAGTTGAATACAATTATTAAAGTTTGTCTCAGAACAAAAGCTTGAGAGGTTTGCCTGGTGTCATAAATCCAGGGCTGTCTTTCTGGCGCCAGGCTGAGAGGTCCGTAAACGCAACCTAGGTGGAAGCATGTGTTGCTTTCCTTGGGAGAAATTGGGGGAGATTTCTCTTTGGAAGGGTGAGTCTAGGGTGGGACTTGTCAGAATTCCTTTCTAAAACCACACATTGGTTTAATTTATGATGGCGAGATGCACAGGTTATCTGGGCTTGGCCATGTGTAGCGTGATCGCTGTATCTCCCTCTCTTTACCTTCTTCCCCCCAAGTCATAAACTTTACAACATCTTGGAATGCAAGAAGGCCCTACATCTGGACAGGATCTTAACCCCCACCTTTGACTCCAACGGTTGACTCTTTCTGAGCCAACGGAATTGGGACGTCTGTTCAAACAAGACATATAACTTGCGAACTTCGACATCTCCAATCATAAACTAAGTCCCAGTGCTATCGTAAGAAGGGGGTTTCAAACTGTCCAGGCCACCAAGCTTTCTTAATTTTTCTTCATGACGTTTGCAAAAAATTAACGACTTTCCCTTTCCCCATAGTTGAACTCTGTCCATCACAGCCTCTCTTGCAAACCTTATCACCCAAGCCTGGCGCCCAGAAAGACACCCCTGGAGATTTACGACATCAACAAATGGTCAAGAAACTATCGCCTTCCCTCTTAAAAAAACCAAGGGGGGGAACTCAGCTTTCGTTCTAAAGAGACAAACTTTAATTGTATTCAACTCTTTCTCGGGAACAGCATTATCTTCATCGAAAACCTTTTAATTATGTAACAATAATCTTTGGATCCTGAGAAATCCAAACACGCTATATACATTTAAATGATTCATACAAAGAGTGGATCAAGGATATTCTTTTTATCCACACCATTATAGATCACTACATATGTATGTTTTGAATTTATGTATCTTCATATCTACTTGATTAATGTTTTTAGTATAATTTATCTTTTTGTTTTGATATATTAGTTGATCTGGTTTAGTATGATATATAGAAATAACAGCTTTTGCCTATGTGTTTTGATCGATCGGGTTTTTAAATAATTTTGTGCAAACAAACATGAAGTTATTTACAATGTACCGTTTCCTACAGCTTGTATTAATCATAGTATTGTTTAGTTAAAAGTATAGTAAATGCCTGCGCTGTAGTTAGAATGCTTTTTAACGATGTTCTAGGTTATCAATTCAAGGTGCTTTTGATCATCTAACCTTACAACGAAGTCCTGCATCTAAACTTGGTAACTTTGAGGATTTTTGGTTATTGTGTGATACTTTTTCAATCTCTTTTAGATACGTAGGAATATTATTTAATCCAAGTTAGACGTCTGTGGCTTATGGTGAAATAGGCAAAAGCGATAGGGGAAAGGAGGGGAGCTTTACTGAGGAGTCAGCTTCTCATTGGCTAAGTAAGGGCAACTCCTTATGTCCCGCCTCCAGCCGCCCCCCCGAGCTGGACATTTAAAAACCAAGTTTTTTTCCGAGTCTTTGTTGAAGCTCGTGGTTCTAGAACGTGCTCGACTCCACCTTTATCTGTGGCCAAGATAGAATCCGAGTCGCACGCCCGCAAGTCGAGGTCAAGGAACCTGATCACCAACAGCTGGAAGAAGCCAAACCGGAGCGAGGCCCTCAACCCATCTGTGGTCCCACGGACCAGAGGCCTATATTAGCCAAGATCTTACAGTCCTCCAAACAGGAGCATCAGAATCTGAAGATTTTTTACCGCTTCAGTTTCCATGTGTGACGTCGGACGACAGGCAGAGGGGCCCGGTTCCGTTCCATCTCCTTCGCGTGAGCCTCCACAAAGCAATCGGCAAGTTACCACTGTTGTGCTGTTCTGGGTCCCTGATTTTATCGTACTTTTGCGTTTTTAAGCTAAAACCACGCTTCAACATAGACTTATTCACGCCTAAGTAATTTTTACCACACTATCCACATTCAACGTCATTAAGGTTACCAGTAACATCGCAACGTTAGTAATTATTGCGCGACCGATAAGTTAGCATAGAGTCATCTTGGTTTCCGATGTTATTACTGTAATGTGTACGCTTGCATTATTCCCTGTTCTCCATACTGTGATATATACATGTTCATCGTCATTTTATGATTTTAAAACTCTGTGATACACTCGTTATTACATTAGATAATCTGTTGGTATTGCCTTGTTTTTGTAGTTAATAAACTTGTTTATAAACCTTTTGAATTTGCCGCCCTGGTTTGAGAGCTCATTCATTCAAAGATCGAGAAAACTACTTGGAATTTCACACTATTCACTAGACTGATCAAGTTTGTGTGACAATTGTCCAGCGTTAATATCAAAGACTATGACCAGGTGACGGCACGTCGTATTAAAATAGTATGAGCAAGCGTGGCAGAATAACAGATAATGGCCACCACTGGTGTGGTATCTTTTTTTCCTGGTTTCCAGATCGGCCAGTGAATTATTTATATTTATCATTAATCAATTTGGTGGTGCCTCGTATTTCTTAATTAATTAATATATATTTTAATTAATAAAGTTTAATTAAAAATTAATCCAATTAAAGTGTAGTCTTAGTTCGCTACACATGTCTTAAGCTTCTTCTGTTGTTTTGAGGAAAAGGGTTGTTTATCTGGCCTGTTAAGTCAGAGTCTTGTCCAGATGTTAGGTCTTCACGTGGTGGGGTAAGATCCTGTCAAAGGGGCCATTGCATTCCAAGATGTCGTACAGTTTTATGACTTGGGGGAAGAAAGTAAAGAGAGGGAGATACAGCGATCATGCTACACTAAATATTAAGCACCAAGGATTGTCATCTTATATTTACAGCCCTTTGCAGATGACTTAACAACCACTTTAGCAATCTCCTTAGATTCTCATTTGACATTTATATTTTGTTGTCATCCTTGTAGACAGGAACAAGTATGAAAAAAGTCCAACAGTAAGTTAATTAATACATGTTATGAGGGATATGCAGTGGTGCTTGAAAGTTTGTGAACCCTTTAGAATTTATTTTTATATTTCTGCATAAATATGATCTAAAACATCATCCGATTTTTACACAAGTCCTAAAAGTAAATAAAGAGAACCCAGTTAAAGAAATGAAACAAAAATATTATACTTGGTCATTTATTTATTGAGGAAAATTATACAATATTATATATTAGTGAGTGGCAAAAGTATGTGAACCTTTGCTTTCAGTGTCTGGTGTGTCCCCTCCCACTGACACCTGATTGTCATCCCATTGATTGAAAACACCTGACTCTAATTTCACCTTCAAATTAACTGCTAATCCTAGAGGTTCACATACTTTTGCCTCTCACTAATATGTAATATTGGATCATTTTCCAATGTAAATAAATGACCAAGTATAATTTTTTTTGTCTCATTTGTTTAAGTGGGTTCTCTTTTCTACTTTTAGGACTTGTGTGAAAATTTGATATTTGATATGATATTATATGATAATATTTATCCAGAAATATAGAACATTCAAAGGGTTCACAAGCCTTCAAGCACCACTGTACAGATACAACACAGACGAGATATAGTGTGAAAAGATAAATGCTAACAGGCTAGGCTAATACAAACAGACAGAGCACTAACAGGATACACAGAGAGATTCAGGGCAAGTTGATAATACAGTGACACGTGAAGCACGGGGCAAGAACAACGACAACCACATAACAACCACAATACTACACAAGGGTACACTCTGCACGGGAATACACTACTTGCTAACACAGGAACATCTAAACACACAATGCAGGAGGCTAAGAATAGAGTGAACAACAGGACAGGATACATGAACATGCCACAGAATGAGACAAACTGTAAAACAGGACCAAGTGTCAGCAAGAACAGAAGCAATCCAACAGAGAGTGATGAGACACAACTAGGTGGTATAGTGCAAGAAGGGTTTATATGGGGGAAGCACAGCCGGCTGTAATTAAGCAGCTGACTGTGAAAAGAGAAAAGGCCAGAAGGGAGCCATGTAGGGTGATGTACCTTACATGTACCTGACATTAGTCAATTATCAGACACTCTTAATGCTCGAGGGTGACTCACCATTAGCACAGTCCTACAATGTAGAATACAATTGTGGCTTTAGGATGTTGCTATATATTGGCAAATTACAGTTGATGCAGTGCCACAGGATACATGCAATTGAGTATTTAAGGCCTAATATGGGTAGCTTGGCATTTCTGAGACTTAAAATATCAACCTATTGATGGATAGTTCAGTACTATTAGTACTAGTACTACTGAACTAGTAATAATTCAGTAAATCCGTTGTGTTATCACTGCCCTGGAGGCATAAACTGGGCATGGACATATACTCAATTTATGGGTGGTGCAAGGAGTAATTCCATAATAACTCAAAAACCTTAGTCAGTTTGTCAATTAGTTTATGAACAAAACAATTTATACCTTGTAGTTAAGCTAAATTATTTTTTTAAGTATTTTGGTCAGTGCAATACAGGGGTCAATTGTGTACATGTCCAACTTTGGATAATAAAGCCCATGCCATGTTAATTTCTATTCTAATTGCCTTCATTGACTACTACAGTGGTTTCCAAAACTTGAATGGGCCCCTTGGGTCTCAGAGCTTTTGTGTCTGGGGTGCAGCAACAAAAATTAATGCTGTTACACAATACAAATTTAAGATACATAATGCATGTCACTTGTAATAATTCCACTGCAAAGGTGGTCTGTCAGTTTATTTTGTGTTGTTCAATAAGAAGTTGCAGTTTTGTGTGAAGTATAATGTATAGAAGTTTGGAAGCAAAAGACATGCATGTGTGTGCCAGATAAACAATAGGGAAACACTGCAGTTTTCGGAACCACTGGACTACTGTTTAATTTGAGAGTTGTTTTTGAGCTCTGTTTGATTCTTAAAACCTGTTCTTCTGAGAGGATTAATTGCTGACCAGTATTTGATTGCCCACCTGTCTCAAGTTTGGTTTGGTGAATGAAAACCAGGAGGACAATTATATGTTCCAGAGCATCATAGCAGTCATGACACAATTCACCTTAGTGACTGATTCAGAGAACATGAAGCATAGCAGTGCATGGGGACAGTACAAGTATTAGGCATAGTAAAACCAGAACCTGATTATAGAAGCTAGTCTTTTTTTATCCCAGAATATCATAATCGTTTTAGCTAGTATGTAAAGCATACCTTGCATGCATCAAACCAAGAACAAACATCTATAGCTTGCTGTATAATTTTTGCCTTACAACCTGAATTGAAATCAAAACCCATTTAAAAAATCCATTGCAACTTTTATTTAAATTACAACATTCAGTTAATGAAAAAAGGCATGAAATGTATTTCTAAACATACTTCTACTGTCGCTTCCACCCCAAGGTTCGATCCTCAGCCACTGCATTTGTTTTATTTATTTTCTTTTTTATTTAGTTATATTTGGGTTTACCATTTCCATCAGGAGCTAACTGCAATTTGGTCAAAAAATCCCTTTGATTTTTGTTTTCACGGTTCGCCTGTGTTTTATTATGGTGAACCGTAACACCACTGTATTATTTTCACTTTGATAAGAGTTTTAATTTGTAAATACAGCTGGGAAAATTCAGATTCAATTTATTTACATATTTAGGCACTGTAATCATCACGTAAAAAGATGTGGTAAGTGAGTTGAGCGTTTTATTTATCCAAAAGCCAAAATAATTCCATCTTAATTATTTTTTTTTTTTTATTATCAGTACATATAAATAAATTAATAATATTATTTTGTATTATCTCTTTCTCTGTGTAGGTTTCATCTGGAACAAAGGCTGACTTAAAATTCACCTCATTATGGGCCTGGATAAAGCATGTTGATAAAAACGTGACCTTGTCAAGCTGCAAAAGTCAAAACATCCCTTGGTATAACAAGGGAATCCAGGCCTTAATGGAGAGCTCAAAGCCCTTGGTTTAATAAGGTTCCAAATAAACTGTACTCATTTGCTTAAGCAGTATAATAGATTGATAAATTGACCATGTGGTTAGTGGGCCTCAATAAACACAGGCTTATTTTATTAGCATTGACATCTGAGGTCCAAATTAGTTTGCTGGAATTATCTGTAAAACTTTTCATTGTTTTCAATCAGCATACTTTTATTTTCAGATCCCCACAGCAATCCAATCACAACACATCCAGCATCTACACTAGAGAATATCTTGAGAAAATTTTGGCCACACTCACCACGCTGTAATGTTGCCTAAACACTGGCCAGTGGTGATACTTCAACAAAAAATTTGCTTCAGGTCACATGCTTGTCAAAAGTTTAAGGACTTGAAATTAAGCAAATACAATTACTGATTTTTTTTTAAAACTGCTATCATGACAACCAGGCACATAGTATGACTAAATCGTTTCATAGTTATTTTGCAGTATACAATTAATTATTTTCAACATGTTTGTATTACTTATTATATACCTTTTTTAACATGTAACTTGACTTGATATGGACCAGCCACCACTGCTCTCAGCATTATGTCTTTCAGGACTGGAAGTCCCCGTTTTAGTCCTGTGAGGACAGAGGGATCACTGTACACCACAGTCGCTGAGGAAAGCCAACCAGCTCCACGTGGACTAATCAGTGACATAGTTGTAGAATATGAGCTTTGACATTGAAATGAGAAAAACAAACCCCTCCTTCACTAACAAAGGCAAAAACAAAACAAAACAAAAAAAAACTATTTGAACTGCTGTGAAGTTGTGCATGCCTGTACACACATACAGGGTAAATAATATTTCTTCGAAATGAGTTTTGCCCTCAGCAATACATCTGCAGCTTTCTGTTTAATGAATCTCCTAACGGGCTCCTGGTAGGGACAGGTGCTGTGCAAACTGCTTCCTCTAAATATTTAACCAGTGAATACAAATCCAAGGGCAGTGGGTGTGTAGGAACATGGTGCTTTTGTCACTGCCAGAAGGATGGCTGCAATGGTTCAGTCACTCAAGGAATGTGGTGCGAATAAATAACTGCACGCATTGATTCCACCTACACCCTCTGTTTCTGTGGCTTAAAATATGCAATAACATTGTCAAAAGGAAACACTAAAACAAATCTGAGAAACATCAATAGAAGTGTAACCTTTTATTATTTTAGCATACAGTATATAATATACAATATTTGTACATGAATTTCATTTCATATTATAATCCTTAAGACCTCAAACTTGTAAAAGAAAGAACATTCTTGGTTTTTTGTTTTTCCTTTTCAGGAAATGGTTCATGTTTTCTAAAAATATAAAGATAAAAAAATATTGTATTAAAGGTTTTCATATTGTGTTTGGAGTAATATTATATTTTAAAATAAAATACTATGTGCAAAGTATCTAAACTACTATGTGGCTATGGTAATGTCCATTTTGGACAATGCCCAGTTTCGCAGAATGTAATGAAGGCATTAAAAGACACATACTTGTATTATTATTATTATATTAAATCTGTCAGCAATAATATTATTACTAATATCCTGCAACACTGACCAGGAAAACGTGACTAAAATGAAATACGAAGAAATAACTCTGACCAGTTATGCAACAGGACAATTCCAGTGGACATACTGTATCTTTTCCATGACTACTCAATACTACACAACTAAATAGTGTGCCACATAAATGAACAGTTGGTCTTATTACTCTACTATGCAATACATTACTATAGGTAGAGTAATTGAATCACCATGGCTGTGTATCAAATTGCATATTACAGTTTGGTAAAAAAAAGTATTTAGTCAGCCACTGATTGTGCAAGTTTTCCTACTTAGAAAGATGAGAGAGGTCTGTAATTTTCATCATAGGTACACTTCAACTATGAGAGACAAAATGAGGAAAAAAATCCAGGAAATCACACTGTAGGATTTTTAAAGAATTTAATTGTAAATTATGGTGGAAAATAAGTATTTGGCCAATAGATTTAGTTCAAATCAATACTTTGTTGGCAATGACAGAGGTCAAACGTTTACTGTAAGTCTTCACCAGGTTTGCACACACTGTAGCTGGTATTTTGGCCCGTCCTCCATTTAGATGTTTTGAGGCTGTCACTAGGCAACACGGACTGTCAACTCCCTCCACAAATTTTCTATGGGGTTGAGGTCTGGAGACTGGCTAGGCCACTCCAGGACCTTGAAATGCTTTTTACGGAGCCACTCCTTCGTTGCCCGAGCAATGTGTTTGGGATAATTGTCAGGCTGGAAGACCCAGCCACGTTCCATCTTCAATGCTCTCACTGATGGAAGGAGGTTTTGGCTTAAAATCTCAGGATACATGGCCTCATTCATTCTTCCCTTAACACAGATCAGTCGTCCTGTCCTATTTTGCAGAAAAACAGCCCCAAAGCATGATGTTTCCATCCCCATGCTTCATAGTAGGTATGGTGTTATTGGGATGCAACTCAGCATTCTTCTTCCTTGAGTTTTTACCAAAAAGTTCTATTTTGGTTTCATTTGATCACATGATATTCTCCCAATCTTCCGGATCATCCATGTGCTCTCTGGCAAACTTCAGATTGGCCTGGACATGTACTGGCTTAAGCAGGGGGACACGCCTGGAATTGCAGTATCCGAGTCCCTCTCGGCGTAGTGTGTTACTGATGGTAGCCTTTGTTATTTTGGTTCCAGCTCTCTGCAGGTCATTCATCAGGTCCCTCCATGTAGTTCGGGGATTTTTGCTCATCGTTCTCATGATCATTTTGACCCCGCGGGATGAGATCTTGCATGGGGCCGCAGATCGAGGGAGATTATCAGTGGTCTTGTATGTCTTCCATTTTCTTACAATTGCTCCCACAGTTGATTTATTCACACCAACCTGCTTGCCTATTGTAGCTTCACTCTTCCCAGCCTGGTGCAGGTCTACAATTTTCTTCCTGGAGTCCTTTCACAGCTTTTTGGTCTTGGCCATGGTTGAGTTTGGAGTCTGACTGTTTGAGGCCGTGCACAGGTATCTTTTATACAGATAACGAGGTTAAATAAGTGCCAATAATACAGGTAACGAGTGGAGAACGGAAGAACTTCTTAAAGAAGAAGTTACAGGTCTGTGAAAGCCAGAAATCTTGCTTGTTTGTGGGTGACCAAATACTTATTTTCCACCATGATTTACAATTAACTTCTTTTAAAATCCTACAATGTGATTTCCTGTTTTATTCTGATTTTGCCTCTCATAGTTGAAGTGTACCTATGATGAAAATTACAGACCTCTCTCATCTTTCGAAGTAGGAGATCTTGCACAATCAGTGGCTGAATAAATACTTTTTTTGCCCCACTGTATATTACTAAATAGTGTGTTACATTACAGTGCCATCGAGTATGGTAGGTTAGACTGAGCAATTGAATCATTGTGGCTCTGTCTCAAACTAAATACTATACTACTTTATAGTGTTTCACATTACTGGACCATTAATGACATTACAACTGAATTAAATAATATGGTACCTTGGGTTGAGTATTGGATTCATCAAGGCTGTGCCTTAAAATGCAGAGCCTACTACACTACTGAATATTGTGTCATGAGTCCACCACCAATGGTTAAGTACGAGTTAACTAGTAATGCTTGTGTTAGGTATTGGAACTACTATACTAAGTCTGATGCATCATAGGTATTTGGGCATAGAAAATGATACCCATTTTTTTCAAGTGTCACTCAAAGTTAGTGACCTTCAGCTTGAAGAGTTCTTTACATATTAGAGAAGATTTTGAAAAGGTCATATGATGCTGCTTCACAGAGACAACCTGATCTGAAATGCGTTTAAGGTTATTTTTGCTTGAGTAAGTCACTGATGATAGAAGACCGAGGTAGACAGAAAGACAGGATCAATACTTTTGACATTTCTAAAATAAATAGTACAGTTAATGAAGGAGAAAAATACAGTGCAGTCAAGGTTAAATGATGAGATTGTGAAATTCCAGACAAACATGCCAACAATAAAAATGTGGTGGAAGAGGTAGGGTAGGCCTACAGGACAGGTTGCTTTTATATTAATCATAGAATAGAGAACACACAAGAAAAGATAATCATCATGCATATTCATTTGGTGCATTATGATTTAAATTAGTGTATTATTTATTTAGTATATGTATGTATGTACACTAAAATGTCTGTGTATATACAGATTTTAAATGTCCTACACTAAAAAATGTATGTCTGTGTATGTTTGCATGTGTATACAGTAAAAAAAGTATGTAGTCAGCCACTGATTGTGCAAGCTCTCTTACTTAGAAAGATGAGAAAGGTCTGTAATTTTCATCATAGGTACACTTCAACTATGATTGACAATGAGAAAAAAAAATCCAGGACATCACATTGTAGGATTTTTAAAGAATTTAATTGTAAATCATGGTGGAAAATAAGTACTTGGTCACCCAAAGCATGCAAGATTTCTGGCTCTCACAGACCTGTAACTTCTTCTTTAAGAAGCTCTTCTGTCCTCAAACAGTCAGACTCCAAACTCAACCATGGCCAAGACCAAAGAGCTGTCGAAGGACACCAGGAAGAAAATTGTAGACCTGCACCTGGCTTGGAAGAGTGAATCTACAATAAGCAAGCAGGTTAGTGTGAATAAATCAACTGTGGTAGCAATTGTAAGAAAATGGAAGACAGACAAGACCATTGTTAATTTCTCTCGATCTGGGGCCCCACGCAAGATCTCATCCTGTGGGGTCAAAATGATCATGAGAATGGTGAGCAAAAATCCCAGAACTACACGGAGGGACCTGATGAATGACCTGCAGAGAGCTGGGACCAAAGTAACAAAGGCTACCATCAGTAACGCACTACGCCGAGAGGGACTCAGAACCTGCAGTGTCCCCCTGCTTAAGCAAGTAAATGTCCAGGCCTGTCAGAAGTTTGCCAGAGAGCATATGGATGATCCAGAAGAAGATTGGGAGAATATCATGTAGTCAGATGAAACCAAAGTAGAACGTTTTGGTAAAAACTCAACTCGTCATGTTTGGAGGAAGAAGACTGCATCCCAAGAACACCATACCTTCTGTTAAGCATGGGGGTGGAAACATCATGCTTTGGGGCTGTTTTTCTGCAAAAGGGACAGGACGACTGATCCGCATTAAGCGAAGAATGAAAGGGGCCATGTATCGTGAGATTTTAAGCCAAAACCTCCTTCCATCAGAGAGAGCATTGAAGATGGAACGTGGGTAGGACTTCCAGCATGACAACGATCCCAAACACACCATTCGGGCAGTGAAGGAGTGGCTCCGTAAAAAAGCATTTCAAGGTCCTGGAGTGGCCTAGCCAGTCTCCAGACCTCAACCCCATAGAAAATTTTGGACAGAGTTGAAAGTCTGTGTTGCCCCAAAACATCACTGCTCTAGAGGAGATCTGCATGAAGGAATGGGCCAAAATATCAGCTACAGTGTGTGCAATCCTGGTGAATACTTACAGGAAACGATTGACCTCTGTCATTGTCAACAAAGGTTTTGTATTGAGTTGAACTTTTGTTATTGACCAAATACTTATTTTCCACCATCATTTATGGTGGGAAATATTTTTATTGTTTTTTTAAATCCTACAAAGTGATTTCCTGTTTCTCTTACCTCATTTTCTCTCTCATAGTTGAAGTGTACCTATGCTGAAAATTAAAGACTTCTCTCATCTTTCTAAGTAGGAGAACACAATCAGCGGCTGACTAAATACTTTTTTGCCCCACTGTGTGTGTGTGTGTGTGTGTGTGTGTGTGTGTGTGTATATATATATATATATATATATATATATACTTCGCATGACCTTTTATTTTAACATATAAAATGTATTTCCCTTTCATTCTCATCGCATCTGTGACGCCGGTTTAGGGATGGGAGCCATACGCAGGGAGTGGATCAGACCGAAGGTGGCAAAATAACAAAGCACAACGAGACACAGACGGGAGAAAGACGAGCTGAGGAGATAAATAAGCGAAATCTGGGATGAACGGAGCGAGACTAGGTAGGTAGCGTGATAACCATGGCTAGAAGCGAGATGCGTAACGCGATAAGGAAGGTTTTAAGTGAGAAACGTGATGTGATTGAGTCGGGGCTTAGAAACGAGGTAGGAACCACTAGACTTTGCAACTAGACTAGGGAGTGAAAGGGTATATATAGAGGAAAGGAAACAATTAGAAAATGAGAGACAGGTGCAGGTGCTTGGAAGGTAAGAGAGAGAGAAAGTGATTGATAGACGATGGGCATGGTGCGCAGGTGTGCGTATAGGTGTGGCAGTATCAGATATGGCCAAAACAAAAACAACAGCTACAGTGGCCCAGGAAAAAAAATGTACTGTGAATTTTCATAGTAAAACTGTGAATTGCTTGACAGTTTTAATGTAAAAGTTATACTATGAATTTTTGATAATTTTTGGTAATTTGGCCACTTCATGGTTCTACTGTTAAATTTCATAGTACAACTGTAAGCTTGGTTGACTAGGAACTGATCATGAATTATTTGACAGTTGTACTATGAATTTTGGTGGTAATTTGGCCACTTCATGATTCTATTGTCAAATTTCACAGTACATTTTTTTTCCTGGGGGTGCTTGAAAGTTTGTGAACCCTTTGGAATTGTCTATATTTCTGCATAAATATGATCTAAAACATAATCAGATTTTCACACAAGTCCTAAAAGTAGATAAAGAAAACCCAGTAAAACAAATGAGACAAAAATATTATACTTGCCCAGTAAAAAAATGTACTGTGAAATTTGACAGTAGAACCATGAAGTGGCCAAATTACCAACAAAATTCATAGTACAACTGTGAAATAATTCACAGTTTTACTATAAAAATCCACAGTACATTTTTTCCTGAGTGGTCATTTGTTTGAGGAAAATTATCCAACATTACATATTAGTGAGTGGCAAAAGTATGTGAACCTCTAGGATTTACAGTTAATTTGAAGGTGAAATTAGAGTCAGGTGTTGTCAATCAATGGGATGACAATCAGGAGTGAGTGGGAACCCCGTTTCATTTAAATAACAGGGATCTTTCACAGGACATGTTTGTGGAAGTTTATCATGGCATGAACAAAGGAGATTTATGAGGACCTCAGAAAAAGAGTTGTTGATGTTCATCACGATGGAAAAAAGGTTACAAAACCATCTCTAAAGAGTTTGGACTCCACCAATTCACAGTCAGACAAATTATGTACAAATGGAGGAAAACCAAGACCATTGTTTCCGTCCTCAGGAGTGGTCGACCAACAAAAATCACTCCAAGCGCAAGGCGTGTAATAGTTGGCGAGGTCACAAAGGACCCCAGGGTAACTTCTGAGCAACTGAAGGCCTCTCTCACATTGACTAATGTTAATGTTCAGGAGTCCACCACCGGAAGAACACTGAACAACAATGGTGTGCATGGCAGGGTTGCAGGGAGAAAGCCACTCCTCTCCAAAAAGAACATTGCTGATCGTCTGCAGTTTGCTAAAGATCATGTGGACAGGACAGAAGGCTATTGGAAGAATGTTTTGTGGATGGATAGAACTTTTTGGTTTAAAAGAAAAGCATTATGTTTGAAACAGGAAAACACTGCATTCCAGCATAAGAACCTTATCCCATCTGAGAGTCATGGTGGTGGTAGTATAATGATCTGGACCTGTTTTGCTGCATCTGGGCCAGGACGGCTTGCCATCATTGATGAAACAATGAATTCTGAATTATATCAGAGAATTCTAAATGAAAATGTCAGGACATCTGTCCATGAACTGAATCTCAAGAGAAGGTGGGTCATGCAGCAAGACAGTGACCTTAAGCACACAAGTCGTTCTATCAAAGAATGGTTAAAGAAGAATAAAGTTAATGTTTAGGAATGGCCAAGTCAAAGTCCTGACCTTAATCTAATCGAAATGTTGTGGAAGTACCTGAAGCGAGCAGTTAATGTTTAGAAACCCACCAACATCCCAGAGTTGAAGCTGTTCTGTATGGAGGAATGGGCTAAAATTCCTCCAAGCCGGTGTGCAGGACTGAGCAACAGTTACAGGAAACGTTTAGTTGCAGTTATTGCTGCACGGGGGGGGGTCACACCAGATACTGACAGCAAAGGTTCACATACTTTTGCAACGCATTAATATGTAATATTTGGAATCATTTTCCTTAATAAATAAATGACCAAGTATAATATTTTGGTCTCATTTGTTTAACTGGGTTCTCTTTATGTTACTTTTAGAACTTGTGTGAAACTCTGATGATGTTTTAGGTCATATTTATTATTATTATTATTTTTTTTTATTATTATAGTAATAATTATTGTTATTTATATTATAAGAACTGTAAAACAGTAAATAGTAAAACTATTAAAATGTCCCACAATCCAGAATATGAAAACATGAGGGATAGACTAGATGGGGGATAGGTGGGTGAACATAAATGCAAATTGTGTTTAATAACAGAAGGCAAAGTAAAACAGAACAAGCAGACTGGCAGAGTGCTAAACACAAAGACACCAACTAATCAAATACAAACAAGAAACTAACAGGCTGTAGCGTTAATAGCTGGATTAAAGTCCCCCAACACTCTATACCCTTTGTTCAACGGTTGTCAAGCCATAAAACTTTGTGACTCTTTGGAATGTAAAAGGGCCCAACATCTGGACAAGACTCTGGCTTAACGGGCCAGATAAACAACCTTTTTCTCAAAACAACAGAAGAAACCTAGGACATGGCCAAGCCCAGATAACCTGTGCATCTCGCCATCATAAAATAAACCAATGTGTAGTTTTAAAAGGATTTCTGACAAGTCCACCCCAAAAGTATTAACTTGTTGGGAACCGATTATCTTTGCCTGAATCATTCAAGAAAATGCATGAAATTTGCTTCATAATGAGTCTAAACACACCTATATGTATTTAGCTAATTCATACAAAGAGTTTGATCAGGGATATTTTTCATATCCACATATATAATCGTATGTATATGCACGTTACTGTTTTGTCATGTATTTTCATCTCTATTTGGTTAATGTTTTAGTATAATGATCATTTTTATATGTAATATGGTCCAGTTGTGCTATGCTAATGGTTATGATTAGAAATCACAGACAGCTGTTTTATCTATACGTATCGACTCGGGTTTAATACTTGTTCATACTTATAAAGAACAGAAATGAAGTTGTTATTTAGAATGTACTGTTTCCTACATCTTGTATCGATCGTATTATTATTTGTTTAAGAAATAGCAAATGTATGTGCTGTAGTTAGAATGATTTAATGATGTTCTAGGTTATCAATTCAAGGTGCCTGATATCAGTTGAACCTTACAACGAAGCTCTGCAACTAAACTTGTAACTTTGAGGATTTTTGGTTATTATGTGATACTTTTAATCACCTTAGATATGTAGGAATATATTTAATCCAAGTTAGAATGTCTGTAGCTCATATGGTGAAATAAGACACAACCACGATAGGAGGGATTTCCTGATGAGTCGGCTTTTCATTGGCTAAGTCAGGGCAACTCCTTGTGCCCCCTCCTCCGGCCGCCCACGATCCGGAACATACAAAGGAACACGCGCCAACCGCTTGGTAAGCTTAGCTTTGAGTCTCGTGTGTTTTCGTCCTCTTTGTTCGTCTAAGTATTTTATTTTTCGGGTCTTTTAAAGTTGCAACTTTTGTGTCAGCCTTTTTGTTATTCATTTTGCTCAATTTTTCGCGTTTCTTTTATGTTAAGTTTCCTGTGTCCAGCAGTCTTAAGTAGTTCGGTATTGCCAAATTAGAAGATAGTTGAAAGACCAACCAGCCAAGATCTCCTTTACTCTCGACTACATTGTAGATCCTAGGTTTTTTTTTTGAAAGTCTGTTGAAGCTCATGGTGCTAGAAACGTGTCAACTCCACCTTTATCTGTGGCCAAGATAAATTCTGAGTTGTATGCACGCAAAACATCGAGAAATCGTGAATGCCTGCAGCCTAAACTGGGGAAGTGAGCCATCTCAAGTCAAGTCAAGTCAAGTCAAGTCAAGTCAAGATTTATTTATATAGCGCTTTTACAATGAAGCATTGCATTGTCTCAAAGCAAAACTTCACAAGTTTAGATTATCTCCTAATAACTACGTCCAATCCCAAATTGAGGCAAGCCTAGGGCGACAGCAGTGGCAAGGAAAACTCCCTGAGTTATAGGAAGAAACCTTGGGAGGACCAAGACTCAAAAAGGAACCCAACCTCCTTGGGCGGCGTAGATGATAAAATCTAAGAGCGAACTAAAAAGTCATGGAGTCAAAGTTCGAATAATAGAATGTGAAGTATGTACATCGACATAAGTGGCCGGGGGTATGATGATAAATCTAAGAGCGAAACCTAAAGTCATGGAGTCATGGTCGAATAAATTAAAATGTGAATTATGCACAGTGGAGCTCCATCAGATGGAACATCATGTGTGGGGCCGGAACTGCCGGAACACAGCTCGGAGAGAAAACAGAAAATGTAATTAGTTATTGATTAAAAGCACAGTGTTTATTAACAATCACTGATGCCATGTCAATCACTGATGCCAAGTGTAGCATGCATAGTTCAGTCTGTTGTCTTCTATGGACCTTCAGCCCAGTTGAAGATTGGTAAGTGGACCTGTAAGGCACACATTTGAGTACCCCTGATATATGCTAATGAAACAAACAGAAGATACATGCTACAGCTAAAGGGCTAATGAATACACAGATTACTCAGTACTAGAGCTATATGGCTTAATAATACACAGCAGATACAATACTAATGATACAAGACTAACATGCATATTAATTTTTGCTTCAGTCATTCAGGTTATTAAACATGGATTCAGCTAGAAACCAGATGGACATTTGATTGTACCAGTCTATATTCTCAGAATTTGAGCAGTGTATTTAGGACATTGATTGTGCCTTTTCTTGATCTGTACCTGTTGTTAGGTGATGGATGGTAGTTAAGTCATATGCAACCTGTACCTAATATAAACTTTGAATGACATGTCTCTTCAAAGAAATTTGCTGCTATGAGGCAATAGTTTTTAATTTTATGTTAGTGTCATAATGCAGGCCATATGGATAATTTAAAAAATATATAATTTTAGCATACCTCTAGACCCCCTTGCTTAAAGCTTAGCCCCCCTATTCATATATCTCTAGTGAAATCCCTGGGCAGCAGGAGAATGACAGATAAATGTTGAAACCAGAAACCCATTATATAAAAATGATCAAAATTTCCAACCTTTTTATAAATTTTATAAAAAGCGCCCCCTAACGCAGGAATTCCTACTTGGCATATCATATCATTTCAGCATGGCCACTCACATCGTCAGCAATACAATTTTGTAACGTGGACGGAAGGAACGGGTGAGAAGAGGACAGTTTCTAGTAAAACAAGATTTATTAAGGAAATATACAAACAAGGAAAGCACAGCAAACATAAACACGCAGAGCCGGAATATGGGTGCGGACCAGAGAACAGGTGGGAACTGTAAATGGGTGTGAAACCAAAACACAGACAAGGTGGGAAAATGGGTACGGAACGAAAACAGGCGGGAACCGGAAAATGGGTGTGAAACCAAAACACGGACGAGGCCAGGATTACTTGTACGAAACAAAAACAGGCAGAAACTGAAAACGGGTGCAAAACCAAAACACAGATGAGGCCAGAAAATTAGTATAGAAACAACATGTAAACAAAAGCGGGCTAACCGAAGAACCACAACACAAACAGAAAAGTAGCTAAAGACAGCAATACCTGCCATAAAGGCGCACGTAGAAATCAGACGATACTCCCAGGCAGGCCTGAGAATAAGACGGAGCATAAACAACACGAAGATAACAGATGGACGGCAAAATAGTGGCTGAGCCCGGAAGACACGGATGGAACCGACACCAATAACATGCTTAATAAAACCCAAGGTAAGTCTCTCGCAGGCACGCTTATATAGGAAGCCCCGCAGGTGAGCTCAATAATAAGTTATAGAGTGGTGAGGCTTCTAGATAGGTCCACACCCGTGAGCGAGGCAGTTCAAGGCACAGCTCGGTAATCCAAACCATGGGATTCTTTCGTGAGGCATGACAGTACCCCCTCCCAAGGAGTCCGAGATGGACTCCAACAAAGAGCACAAGGGTACAGTCTAGTCTCTGGAGGTCTTCTTGCCGGGCTGTCCTTTGTCCTGACAGGATGCTGGTGACCGGGGTCGCCGACTGGATCCACTGGTCCATTTTCCGAGCCAGGTACAGTCAGGGCTATCATGGCAATGAGGGGCCCTGTGTCGGACTCTGGAATGAGAGTCCCCCTATCGACCCCTTTGGAAACCAGTGTCCCCCTATCGGACTCAGGTTCAGGAGTCCCCCCATCGTACTCGGGTTCGGGAGTCCCCCCGTTGGACTCTGTGAAGGCCTCACTAGAACAGATGGCCTCTGGGAGGACCTCACTAGGACAGGTGATCTCTAGGAAGGCCTCACTGGGAGAGACGGCCTCTGGGAGGGTCTCACTTGGGCAGACAATTTCTGGGAGGGCCTTACTAGGACAGGTGACCTCCTGGAGGGCCTCTCAGGAACAGACGGCCTCCTGGCGGGCCTCTCGGGAACAGACGGCCTCCTGGCAGGCCTCTGTCTGGAAGACCTCATGACATGACATACCCCGAATGGGCCTCGGGTCAGCTTCAGAGATTAACCTCCTCGATGCAGACGTCCTCGGTGCTGGCATGGCTGCTGACGTCCTCGACACTGGCACGGGAGCAAACGACCTTGGCACTGGCACAGGAACGGACCTTGGCAAAGGACCTCCTCGGCGCTGGCACGGGAGCAAACGACCTTATTGCAAATGTCTGTGGCACAGAAGTCCGTGGTGTGGGGATTGGTGAAAATGTCTCTAATAACCTACTAAACATCACACCGCCCTCAGGTACAGGACTATCAAACAATGCTAACAGCTTAGAAGCACAGCTAAGCAGTGTGGCAGACACAGATATGGGACTTAGTGACGTGATGTGCTCTGAAACGGTGCTACCCGATGCTAACAGCGCTTCTACAGGGTTAGAAAGCACGATGTGCTTGGAAACGGGGCCAGGCAATACTGACGGGTTGAACACAGAACTAACCGACTCAGGTGCAGAGCTAACATGCTTGGCTACAAAACGTATGGGCATAGAGGACTCGGATATGGAACTATACGATTCCGATACGGAACCAATGAACTCAGGTTCCATGCTACGTGAGTGGAAATGGGGCCTACGGCCACGGACACTGAGCTAACCTGCTTAAATACCGCATCCCCGGGCATGGAGCTCTTGAATACGACTGACCTCCTCTGGACAAGCTCTGTGGATGACGACTCCCGGGTGGAACTGGGAAGTAACATCCTCTGCACACAGGCAAGCGGAGGATCCAACAAATGGTGTATCAGCCGTGGACGGTCCCTAGAAGTGCCGGTGAGCGTGGGTTCGGTCGTTGAGGTAGCCACTCCACTGAACCGGGCTGGCAGATCCGGAACCACACTAGAACCCGCCGTCTCCATAGTGAAGGTTTATTCTGTAACGGGGGTGGAAGGAACGGGTGAGACGAGTGCAGGTTCTAGTAAAAGAAGATTTATTTAAGGAACTGTACAAACAAGGAAAGCACAGCAAACAAACACACAGAGCTGGAATATGGGTGTGGAACGGAAAACAGGCGGGAAGCGTAAACAGGTGTGAAACCAAAACACGGACAAGGCCGGAAAATGGGTACGGAACGAAAACAGGCGGGAACCGAAAAATGGGTGCGAAAGCAAAACATGGATGAAGCCGGAAAACGGGTATAGCAAGAATACGTAAACAAAAGCGGGCTAACCGAAGGACCACAACGCAAACAGAAAAGTAGCTAAAGACAACAATACCTGACATAAAGGCGCACGTAGAAATTGGACAATACTCCCAGGCGGGCCTGAGAATGAGACGGAGCATACGCAAAACACGAAGATAACAGACGGACAGCAAAATAGCGGCGGAGCGCGGAAGGCACGGATGCACCAATAACATGCTGAATAAACCCCAAGGTAAGTCTCTCGTGGACACGTTTATATAGGAAGCCCCGCAGGTGAGTTCGATAATACGTTTTAGAGTGGTGGGGCTTCCGGATATGTCCATACGAGTGATGAGGCGGTCCATAATGCCGTGGGATTGTTTGGCGAGGCGTGACAAATTTCTCTACTTTTAAATAAGATTTCTGTACTATTTGCTTCAGATTACATATAAATGAACTGGTTATATCTGAAACGTGGACTAGAAATCTATTTATGGGGAGTGCAGAACAAACCAGTTTTTTTTCTGAGAAAATGGCTGTTTTCTCACTTTGTAGCTCAAACGCACCAAGATTGCTAAATACTTTATTCCTGAGGTAAGTAGAATGCACCAATAGAGCCAGCGGCTAATTCTGCCCACTACAGAAGCAGCGCAAGACAGCCTCAGACAGAGATTAATGCAGAGCATGGCTTCCTCTGTATGGTGCCATGTCCTTACAAGTTGCATTTCCTCTGTAAACAGAATAATAATAGTGTAGTAATATAATCTTTAATAATCTATTTTGTTTGTTTAATTAATTTATATTTAGTAATGCTTTTGTCCATTTATTACTTGGTAATATTGCATAATATAAAGAAATTAAAATGCATATTTGAAATTAAGAACACTTTTTGTTTAATATTATTATCAACTTCTGTTAAATGTCCTTAAACTTCTAAAATACAGCAAAATTAAACAGCAAATGATACCAAAATGTGCCACTTTTACATCCCTTGTAGTCTAAGCTAGAGTGCACTTTTGAAAGAAGGTTTTACAGATGTGTAGAGCTCTCTGTCTTCAGTATTGCCTGAGATGCATTTCCGCAAATGGCAAAGAACACACACACACAGACACACCAAAGTACACCATCATGAAAGCTGGTGACCACTGTCAGAGGTCATTTTTGCGAGCATAACAAAAGGAAAAGGAACAAAGAAAGAAGTTTCTGTATTAAGAGACTGCCCTTTCACAAACTGAGCACAAAGCTTCTGAACCTAGACTAATGAGCATCAGGAGTTTCATTTCATATTCACACTTTTCAAACTTTAATGAATGTGGAGCAGCTTTAATTTACTTTGTCTGCTTGTGAGGAATGAAAGATGAAGGCCAGAAGGATAAACATGTGGACAAAACAAACCATTAAAATCAACACCAAGCTATTACAGGAGTGTTTCTATTAGAAAAAAAGCTAAGGTCTGTGAGGTCAGAGATGTGGTGGCTGACTTTTAAAGACTGCAGACTGCTAATAGGAATGTTGTCAACTTAAGTCCTGGCTTTACAAAGCTGCCAATGTTGGGTGTTTGTGGACTGTGGTGGCCATAAGGTACTGGACTATTTACCAGAAGGTCCAGGGCTCAAATCCCACCTCTGCCAAGCTGCCACTGTTGGGTCCTTGAGCAAGGCCCTTAATCCACAATTGCTTGAATTGTAAGAATGTATCAATTGTAAGTCACTCTGTATAAGGACCTCTGATAAGTGACATAAAATGTAAATATAATATGAGTTTGAAAAAGGCACTTAAAATGTAACTGTTCAACTCAACTGTCAGGGTTAGGCCAAGGAGTAAGGCCCTTAAGCCTATGTCAGCTAATTATGTAATATTTTTAGTGTTATTAAATTATTAAATATATTAATAACATCATTTTGTATTATTGTTATTATGATATCATCACTTGCATAGCACCTTTCTTAAACTCAACAATGCTTTACAATAAACACTTGGCTTTTAATTGTATCCGGTTAAGTCTGGGGTGCACGGTGGCTCAGTGGGTGGCACTGTTGCCTCAAAGCAAAAAGGTCCTGGGTTCAGTCCCTAGGTGGAGCAGTCTGGGTCCTTTCTCTGTCTAGTCTGCATGTCCACCTGGGTTTATTCGGAGTACTCCGGTTTCTTCCCACAAGACATGCATGTTAAGTTAATTGGTGTCTCTGTAAAGTGCACCTATGGTATAAGTGTATGTCCCTGCCTTATGCCCTGTGTTGACTGTCCTAAACACTACCAATTGTATGAATGAATAAATATAAAAATGGACTGTAGAAACTTGTACTAGTAGGTTACATTATGGCTGTAAAGTGTTCTGGATAAGGGCATGTGCAAAATCCTGTAAATGTAAGATGACAGTGGTCAGGTTTTTGTTAGTAGTTGCTCTTGTGTTGTAGACTATTTGTGCAGGCATGAGAAAATGTCTGCTATGGATAATGCAAAAAACATTTCCATTAAAATGTTGCCTCATGTCCAACCCTGCTGATTTTTGTAGGTTCCTTTGGATAAGGGCACCTGCTAAATGATGTAAAAGTTTATTTTGACTCTAATTTAATAGAGTTCTTCAAGTACAAATCTCATTGTCATTGTTTGATTGGCCTCAATCCCTAAAGCAAATTTGGTCATGTGGAATCAGAGTCTGTTACGTGCAATCAGTTCCAAACCCACATGAATTATGTATGCTTTCAATAAGAGAGAATTCTCTTCCACCTCAGATTGGGCCTGACGTTGTGGCACAATCTCACAGACTGGCACTGAGTTTAATCACACTATGGTCAACATATGCTACATTACACTTTTTAATTAGTCTGTGTTTATTACAATACCTTTTGTTAATGAAGGTCTGGCAGTTATTAAAACCTCAAATGTCCTTCCATATTAAAACTTTGTTATTAAAGCTACATTCCCCAGCTAGAAATGACTGGCAGTGATGCAGTAAAGGATTCTTTCTGGCATGTTGATATAGGACACGCATAAATGGTTCACTGGTATATTAGTGTGTGGGTAATTTGGCTGGAAGCAGGCAGTTCTGTATTGTTTTCACTCAATTGATATGGACGCGTTTGTGCCAAGGAGTGGCATGGCAGTGGGGGAGATTTCAATTTTTCAATAAAGGTCTCCAAGATGTGTAATTTAAAGCATATTTATGTTTGTAAATAGAATATAGAGGTACCTCAGTTGTTGCCATTAATTCGTTCCAGAAAGTTTGTTGAGTACTGAAAATTTTGAATACAAAGCAAATTTTTCCCATCAGTAATAATGTAAATTGAGTTAATTCGTTCCAGGCCCCCAGAAAATCCACAATGTATAAGGCATTATATGCATTAATGGAGTTGTATTGTACAGGTGCTCCCTAATTTATGATAGGGATATGTTCCGACCAGTCCATCAAGAGTTAAATGTAACATAAACTGAGGATATTGGTAGTTGTCAGGACAACCACCAACAGATTGCTTCACTTTAAAAGCAGCTGTTCACCTTAACAGTCAAACAATGCTATGGAACCACAAGCAGAGGCAGGAGTTAAAGATTTTAACATTTATCAGTCTATGGTGTGTGTGTTGTTCTGTGAAGCCTAGCCCCTTTAGCCTAGTTAGCCCTTTGTCTGTTTTGTTAACCTCAGGGTAAGTGGACTAGGAAATTGTTGTCGAGTCTTACTAAGGTAACGTTTATTATAAACTTAACCCATCATTATTGAATATCAACAATCCATTCAAACAGAACAAATCAGTGCTTTGTCTACATAACTAAATAGAGGGAGAAAGAAAAATCAAGTTACTGCTTTTCTCATTCAGGACAGTGTGATATTAAGATTGCAAGTGTGCATTTTCACCCGCTGACTTTATTTTACCATGTCTGCAAAATCTGGAATTATTATTACTATGTCATCCCATTTAATAATAAACAGATACAATGGATGTTGTTGGCAATATTCAGCTGATTTTATGTGGTTTCTTCTGATTAATCTGCTTCAAATCCTACATTGCCTTAGTTTGTCATGTTTATATTAGTTTTCATCCTCAGTTTTCACTGGCTATTGACTGGACCCGTTCAGATTGAATAGCTGACCACTATACATTACTATATTACACTCATAGTCAGGTTGAAAAAATCAAACTTGCTCTGACTGGTCTCAAACGCAGTTGGGAGGCCAAAAATCGGAGTCTGCACCCCTCACACACTATTTCATTCTCTCTCCAAATGTCGACTCAGACTGGCAAAAATATGCAGACTAGGGCCACCCAGCACAGATTCGGCCAAATTGAAAATCTGGGCTAAACTCTGGAAAAAAAAAATCGCATAGTGTAACCCTGGCTTAACAAATGACATTTCAGGCAAAACCCATGCATTCAGCTTTTAGTCCCAGGCTATTATGCTCTTTACAGAAGACTCGATGTAAACCATTCCCCTAGTTTTAAGTCTCAAGCAACATAATAATATGAAGTCAATATGGGTAAATGGGGAGACAATTTAGTATAATGGATGTTAATGAGCTTCATTAACAACTCATGGGAGTAAGAATGCACTTAGGGTGCTAAGAACATAGAGTACCATTATGCCTATTAAATAAAATCTGTGGTTGTTAAATTTCTCTTAGATGCATATACTATTTTTTAAGTTCTAAATTGGTTATCCAACTTTAAGCATTTTACCCAACTGGTCACTTGGTCCAAAACATGCTAGTTGTCTTAAAACATGCATTTTTGTACTACAGTTTTCACGATATTTAGTTTACTCAGTGCTTTAAAACTTTTGAGGTATTTTAACTTTGAATGTTGGTTTGTTTAGGCTAACGGATTTAGCCTGCTGTATACTACAGAATTTCAAAACTGTTTACAAACTATTATTGGAACTTGAAAGCAATCACTGAAACCTGAAAGTCAGGTACCAATTGCCTAAACCAAGTCTTCAAAATTGCAAGCACAACTTCAGCTTTACAATTCTAAATCACACTTATTTGTAAAATGCTAGCCACAACATTCAAATTTAAATCTCTTATCTTCCTTTGGACAGCAACACCATCAAAATGCCAACCTTTAATAGCCAATTGGCAACACTCACTCCTCGCAGCGTAAACACGAGTTGCTTAATCGTTCACTTGGAAATCGGAACAGGTGTGCACAGCCATTAGCCAGAAGGCATCCTCAATCACAAAGCTAACCTTGGTCCCTGCAGCACCGACCTTCTTGTCACATTCCTGGACACAATACATGACATCCTCATTCCAGCCGAGCAGAGGGATGGACCAGAGCAGTCCAGATATGTCGTCATCTGGGACAATGTAGGTTTCTGCCAGGTTGCTGTGGTTCACAAATGGTTTATACACTTTTATTTATTTGTATATATTTTTTTCAGAAACCTTTTATTTTACTGAATCTTTGCATTAATCTTTGCATTGCAATGCATTAAGTATGCAGACATGGTCAAGACGACCTGCTGAAGTTCAAACCGAGCACCAGAATGGGGAAGAAATTTGATTTAAGTGAGTGTGTATGTGGCATATTTGTTGGTGCTAGACGGACTGCTCTGAGTATTTCATAAACTGCTGATCTACTGGGATCACACAGATTTTCACACAGAGTCACAGTTATGTGGTCAAAAATGCTTAGTTGATGCCAAAGGTCAGAATGGAATGATCAGACTGGAATGTTCTGACAGAATGGCAACAGTAACTCAAATAACCACTTGTTACAACTGAGGTATACAGAAAAACATCTCTGAATGCAGAACATATTGAACATTGAAGCAGATGGCTTACTGCATCAGAAGACTACAATGGGTGCCATGTCTGTCAAGTACAGGTAACTGAGGCTACAATTTGTGCAGGCTCACCAAAATTGGACAATCGAATATTGCCTGGTCTGAGGAGTCTCAATTTCTGCTGCATTTGGATGGTAGCATCAGAATTTGGCATAAACAACATGAAGGTATGGATGCACCCTGCCTTGTATCAACGGATCAGGCTAATTGTCACGCTGCACCTGCACACCTGTGCACCACGCCCAACTTCACGCACCTTCCCTTCATCTCCTGTCACCTTCTCGGCGCTTTCCACCACATTCCAGCACCTTCTCTCTCCTCCTTCCTCCATTCACTTGCATCTGCCTCTTGTTTTCTAATTCTTTCCACCACCACTATATATACCACTCACCGTCACATTCCCTATCTCTCGCTACTTGTTCGATCATTTCTATTCTTGTCAACCTAGTCTATCGCTCTACCTAGTCGTCCTATTCGCCCTAAGCCGTATCTTCTGTCTATGCCCGATTCTATCTCGTTTCCTATCCGTAATCATCGCTCTCCTACCTTGTCTTCCCGTTTATTTACATTTACAGCATTTAGCAGACGCCCTTATCCAGAGCGACTTACAATTGGTACAATCTTACAATCCAAGCAACTGTGGGTTAAGGGCCTTGCTCAAGGACCCAACAGTGGCAGCTTGGCAGAGGTGGGATTTGAGCCCTGGACCTTCTGGGCCATAGTCCAGTTCCTTACCCACTAGGCTACCTCAGTTACCACAGTTTATCCTCTTGTTCCGATCCGTTATTGCGTCCATAAGTTCCGTCTTCCTGTTCGTTTATTTGCGATCGTAACTTCATTTGTAAGTTTCCTAAATAAACACCGCCTGAGTTCAGTTTCACTCTCCCTGCGTGTGCTTCCTCAACTTCACAGCCGGTGTTACACTAATGGTGGTGGCGTAATGGTGTAGGGGACATTTTCATGGTACACTTTAGGACCCTTATATCAATAGAGTCAGAAAGCCAAAAAGGACATGGTGGGAGACGTTGTAGGATGAAGTGCTCTCTACTGCCCATTTCCTGACAATTGTAATCTCTTTGAAGACTGTCTACCAGAAATGGTTAATTCCAGTGATTTTTTTGTTAAAAAAAAAAAAATGCATCTCAATTTAAGACTTTTACGGATTTGGTCTGGAGTCTGGCCAAGAAAGCCTGGCAGCCCTGTTTCTCAACTGACACCACACTTATTTTTTTCAGAATAGCTGTAAAAGGCAAGAACTTTTTGCCACATCAAACATAGCAGTTCATACCACCAGCTGCGCTTTGAAAGATTTACAGCAAACTAGGTCAAAGAGGGGTTGATTGAAGTTTGAGTGCAACAACAAGGCATAAAATCTGAGTGTTGTGTACCACCCAGGGAAGATATGCCTCGAAGTAAAATGACACCACTCACACCATAGAAAAACAGTGGCTGCATGTCGCATTTAGGCATCCTTATTATTAATATACAACTTTCTGTCCATGAGAAGTGTGAGGTCAAGGCAAAAGCTGGTAGATTTAACATGAAACTTGATGTTATAAGGTGCGTCTTCTTTTCTATATAACCCCTTGCAAAAATTAGGAACTCACAACACTTTGAGCAGCCACCATTTTTATTTTGCAGCAAGTAAACATATCAGGGCAGGCCCAAAATGGAGATGAATTCTGAGAAGGTTTATTTAATTTAGTTTTTATTTATTTAAAAAAATTGTTTTTAATTTTTATTATTTATTGTCAAAACTCTATATACAAGCCAAATAAGAAACATTTAAATGATTTTATGCCAAAATGAAACTGCAATCAAAATGAAATATTCCTTTTTCAAGGTGGTATTTTAGTACATATTTATAAACACTTCTGAATTTTGAACCATTTGAATCAGTCTTTCAAAACACCAACAACACATTGATGTAAGTTATACTATACACTGCTGAATTTAATATTTTTGCTTTTATAACACTTACAGTTTACATTTTCATATATTGTAGTTCAGTACATCTACACACCTTTCTATGTACAGAAATATAGAAGGCTTTCAGAAAACAGCTTTTTTTTGCTGTTATTGCAGGTCTTTACAAAAAAAAACTCCCAATAAAATAATAATAATTACAGTACAATATGTAATCATTGCAATATGTCACTATAGTCATGAAAACAAAAATATTTACACTAAAATTATACAAGTTATAAACAAAAATAGTATTCTATTGTACAGAATATTGTAAATGGTATAATGGTCTTGCCTTCTGTCAGGATCTGGCCACAGCCATGGACTTACTCAACCTCAGTGTCCAGACATGCCTCCTCCATTGCTTGCAGAAGAAGCAGGCAGAGATGTTGTTGGTGGCCACATACTTTGCGTATCCAAGCCAAAAAGAATACCTTGACTGGATTGAGAAATTCATGACAGCTCACAGGTCCATTTAAATTCTGGCTCCAATGCCTGTTTTTTGCTAGATTGAATCCACCTCATCAGTGAAATTAACTCTTGATGCTGCACAACTGCATCAAAACTGAGGATTCTCTGGAACAGAAAATACATAAACTTTACATATAGCTGACACAATCTCCTGCTATTAGGGTATTACAGTAGACAGAGGCACAGTGACACCTACTTGCTTTGTGATCTGCGTGATAATTTGCTCTCAATGTTGATATTGGTGGATGGTGTTGTCTGCCATGAGATTGACAATGGCCTGTTCCTGGCCACCCTCAGAAGTTTGTCTTTCAGTTCTGTACATCAGTGGTTCTCAAACTGTGGTATGCGTACCACTGGTGGTACGTAAAAGAGCATGAGGTGGTGCCAGATGACCCCCGAAAATGAACTTAAAAACACATTTCAGACTTTTCATTATTATGTTTTAATTAAATTCATTTGTGTTTTGTGTTTTAAAAAAAACACGCGGGCTGCACAGACACCCGTAGTTCACTACATGCACATCGTGCTAATTGCTTCCCAAGTTCCAAATTTCCCAAAATGTTATAAGTCAAAACAATAGTTAAAAACGAATGCCTCGAATAAGTCGTCTATTACATCATGGCTTAAGGTAGCAGATATCAGGAGCAATAAGTCCAAACTTATAAATCAAACACACCTGTTGAATTAGTTGAATATAAAGTTAATTCATCACCTGCCCTTGCATCAGCCGATGCTAATTTATGCACAGGCAACACTGTTAATGTTAGTGAGCTCTGAAAAAGCACTATAAGATGGTACATCACAAGTTTAAGTTAGGGATTCACCTACAGTGGGAGAGGAAGAATCAAGATTACAATGGTTTATGTGCTGTGAAATTCCCAGAAACTCCAAGCTGTAAAGAGCATGAAACCATCACATCTAAGAAGACATACGAGCGCTAAACATGCACAAGTGTGTGTGCGGTGCATGTGTTTCTGCGATGAGACTCACAGGTGGTACTTTGAGGTTTTGGTTTGATAATGGGTGGTACTTGGTATAAAAAGTTTATGAACCACTGCTGTAGAAAATCCAAGAACATGACTTCATTGGTTAGGTTATTTTCTACATATTCTGCTGTCATACTGTACATATTGCATTTACTGTTGCAAATCTGTATTACAAAAAGTTCACATCACTGCAGATACAGTATGCGTCACTATAATGTATGTTCTATGCACCTTCTCTTATGTCCATGATATATTCTGTGAAACTGCACTTTATACTATCTGGATGTTGTCCTAAAACCATATTATATACCTGTCGTAGCAATGTTATCTGGCATACTGTAGTGTCCCCAGATACTGTAGTATACCAGTACTGTCTAAATAGCCAAGATACTGCAGTGATTTCTGTATGTTGATTTGTTTATTGGCTTTGTTGACATACTGATTTTCCATTTTTTTTCCATTTAAGAAGGGTAAAATCATTTCACTGTAAAGCTGTATGAAGTGCATTGATTCAATCAGCCCGTCCTTATTCCATGTGCTCACACATTATCTTTCACTCTCCCCCTCTCTTTCTTTTTATGGCTGTATTCAAAATGGCACACTACATAGTACTCGCATACTCCAACTGCCTAAAAGTAGTATGTCGTATGCAGTATGTGACCAAAATGAAAATCTGTAGTCCCCTAAAGATACCTGGATGATGTACTACTCTGGTTAGATTTTCCAGTATGTAGAGGTAGCTACGGTGGTGTTTGAAAACTTGTGAATCCTTTAGAATTTTCTATATTTCTGCATAAATATCACGTAAAACATCATCAGATTTTCACACAAGTCCTAAAAGTAGATAAAGAAAACCCAGTTAAACAAACGAGACAAAAATATTATGGGAAGGCCTCTCTCTCGATCAAACAGCCTCTGGGAAGGCCTCGCTATATCACATAGCCCCTGGGGTTGGCGCGACTTGCTCCAGTAGTTCACTACTAGTCCCTGGTGGTTCGCGTATGGGAGTAGTTTGTGCGACGGGTTCAGGTACGGAGCCCCGCAGCATGTTGGCTCTCAGAACTGGGCTACTGCCTTCAGATACCAAACTAACCGGCTCTGTTACAGAACCTGGATGTGCGGCACTTTCGGATATGTAGCTGTGTGAGGCCAACAATTCAGATGTGGAACCAGCGAATCCAGAAACAAGGCTAACACGCCCGACTAATGCGTCAGGGAATGTGGCGCGCTCAGACACAGAACCAGATGCAGGTAAAGGTTGGGCACGGGGTCAGCAAGCTCGAGTATGGGGCGTAGTTGAGTGTCCGATTTAGGTATGGAGCAAGTTAGTTCCAGCATGGGGCTGCTTGGCACAAATAGCGAGCTGCGGGGAGCTAGAGGCCGAGTTATTGAATGAATGAGTGCTAAAAGTCTCCAAATGGGGCTGACCTGCTACATGCTCAGGCACGAGGTTAGATGGCGCCAGCGACTTAGATGAGGGGTTGACGCGCTTGATTATAGAACTGGGGTGCTCAACCATGAGGTTAACTGGCCTAAATACCGGGTCGTAAAAAGCTAGCGACTTGAATACTGTGCCACGGGGCACTGATGGCTCTTTAGCGCAGCGTGCACAGGTATGTGGTTCGTGTGTCCAAAAGAGGAGCTAGCTTGCGTAATTCCAGGGTTATTGGGTGCTAACAGTTCACCTACAGAACTATGAAGTGCAGCAGGCTCAAATATGAGGTTAGCGAGCTCAAAATTTGAACTAACCTGCTCCAACACTGAGCTAATGTGCCCAAAAGCTGGGTTACTGGGTGCTAATGGCTCGGGTACTGAGCTAGCAGGCTCAAATACAGGGCTAACCTTCTCAGCTAGCAAGCTGCAGGCAACTGACGGCACCAGTACTGAGCTAGCATGCTCAACGACGGAGCTAATGGGCATGGCAAGCTCAGAAATGAGGTTAGCGTACTCAGGCACAGAGCTATGCAATGCTGGCGGCTCATTTACAGAGCTAGGGGAGTTTCTGAGGGGAGGTCAGAAACAAGGCCAGTGTATGCGGGTACCGTACTAGGGGATGCTGACGGCTCACCTTTGGAGCTAGGCGGCTCGGGGAACTCGAGCTAACAAGCTCAGGGATAAACTTGGTGTGCTCAGGGATGCGACTATGGGATGTTACGAGCTCGAGTGTGAAGGTAATGTGCATAAAAACTCGGCTGCTTGGAACTAATGGCTTGGATACAGAGTCATAGGGTGTTAACGACTCAACCACGGAGCTAACCAGTAAGGCGTGCTCTGGTACAGGACTAGCTGCTCAATCACGGAGCCGAGTGGCATGGCTTGCTCAGACATGATGCTAACCTTCGGGGTCCTGGTGAGCGTAGAGTTCCGGGCATCTTTGTTGGCCGAAGGGAGGCTCAGGTTGTCTTCGGAGAGAGAAGTGGCACCCTGGGTGTCTTCTGTGAGCCAGGTGGCGCCCTGGATGTCCCCGGTGAGCGAAGTGGGGCTCTGGACATCTTCAGCAAAGAAAATAGTGCCCTGGACATCCTCAGCAAGCAAGGTGGCACTCTGGGCATCCTTAGTGACAAAAGCAGTGCTTTGGACTTCCTTTTAGAGTGCTCTTCTGGATGTCCTCAGCGACCGAAGCAGCGCTCCGGACGTCCTTGACAAGCAATGTGGCGCTCTGGGAGGTCTCCGGTGTGAGCGAGATGCTCGGGACGGTCTCTGGAGTGAACATGTCCTGGGCTTCCCATGAGCGAGAGATGACGTTGGTGATGGGCAAGCTGAAGTGGGTGCTGAGGGCGGGGAAGCTTGACTTCAAACATCTGACCCCGGCTGTGTTTTCGGACCGGCTTGGGTGAGGGCCGAAATCTGCCCCCGGTGTTTCCATGAACCAATCGCAGGCCCAGGACTCAAACAGGGGACAGACCTCTGCGGCCCAGTCCAGTGCCCGGCTGGTGAGCAGGAGCTACATAAGGCTTTAGCCGGCAGGGAGAAGCTACATAAACCCTAGCCGAGATAAACAGACAAAGCACTCAACGGCAGGTGCAGCCGCAAGGGCAGGAACCACGAATGCTAGAGTCCAGCAGTGGATGGGACAGAAGTGCGGGCAGTCCAGCAGGGGAAACCGCAACAAAAGTGATTCGAAGCGCGACGAAAACAAAGGTAATCCAAGACATTGCAAAACAGAATAAATCCAAAGCGAGAAGAAACAGAAAAAATCCACTCAGAGTGCACGTAATGGCTGTACCGAACCTAAATGAGCTAATGCTCCCGCAACGCAGTGGGGAGAGCGTTCAACTTAAATAGATCTCATAATCAAAAACAAACGAGTTCGCGATGCGTCCACGGCCATCTTTCCTGCACACGGAATTGTGGCCGATGTAGTCTCCAATCGCCTGCGGAGGCGAAATCCCGCTTCGGCCACGGAATGTAACATGCAGTTTGCTAAAGAAGGCTATGGTAAGAATGTTTGTGGATGGATGAGACCAAAATAGAACTTTTTGGTTTAAAAGAAAACTGCATTCCAGCATAAGAACCTTATCCCATCTGAGAATCATGGTGGTGGTAGGATCATGGTTTAGGCCTGTTTTACTACATCTGGGCCAAGATGGCTTGCCATCATTGATGGAACAATGAATTCTGAATTATATCAGGGAATTCTAAAGGAAAATGTCAGGACATCTGTCCATGAACTGAATCTCAAGAGAAGGTGGGTCATGCAGCAAGACAGTGACCATAAGCACACAAATTGTTCTACCAAAGAATGGATAAAGAAGAGTAAAGTTAATGTTTTGGAATGGCCAAAGTCATTTTGGTCAAAGTCCTGATCTTAATCCAATCAAAATGTTGTGGATGGACCTGAAGCGAGCAGTTAATGTGAGGAAACCCACCAACATCCCAGAGTTGAAACTGTTCTGTATGGAGGAATGGGCTAAAATTCCTCCAAGCTGGTGTGCAGGACTGAAAAACAGTTACAGGAAATGTCAAGTCAAGTCAGATTTATTTATATAGCGCTTTTTACAATGGAGCATTGTCTCAAAGCAACTTTACAAGTTCTTAGATTATCTCCTAATAACTACGTTGCCAATCCCAAATTGAGCAAGCCTAGGGCGACAGTGGCAAGGGAAAAATCCCTAGTTCTAGGAAAAAAAAAAAACCTTGGGAGGACCAAGACTCAAAAAAAGGGACCCCAACCTCCTTGGGCGGCGTAATGTTTAAATCTAAGAGCGAACTAAAGTCATGGAGTCATGGTCGAATTCAAACTGATGCAATTATGCACAGTGGAGCTCCATCAGATGAACATTCCTGTGTCGGGGCGCGGAAAAAGTGCCGGAACACAGCTCGGAGAGAGGAAAACAGAAAAGTAATTAGTTATTGACCATGGGTCGAATACAATGTGATGCTATGCGACAGTGGTATATCTCCAGCAGATGAACCAATCATGGTGGGGACCGAACGTGCCGGCGGGTGAGACACGCTCGGAGAGAAAACCTAAAATGTAATTAGTTTATTGATTTAAGAGCACAGCTGTTATTATAACAATCACTGATCGCCATGTCAATCACTGATTGTGCCAAGTGTAGCATGATCCAGTCAACCCCGGCAGCATTAGCTATCGCAGCTCGGCTAGAAAGAGGAGCTAACTGGAAGTAACACAGCCAAGAGGGATCACATGAGACATTGGCACAACCCCACGAGCGGCAGGAAGGACAGCCAACCCAACGTCTCTCTGATCATACATAAGACTCTTTGACTATGAACCCCCAGCCTCTGCCTTATTCTAAGGGCAAGGTTGCATGAGTCAAAGATCATGGGAGGACCGAAGCCTAGTTTCAGCCAGACCGCAAACCCGGACAATCCCGGCAAGCGGACTCAGGCAGGACAGGCCAGACATGACTCCAGACTCCGGCATCAGCAACCCACCCAAAAGCCATTGCAAACGGTCATCTAAATTGAGTCCAAAAGCCTGAAAATAAATATGTAATGTCATTTAGCATGACTTAAAACTTTGGAGGGTGTCTGACTGAACCGTTGGTTACTAATAACAATCATTAAATCGCCGCTGCGCTGTGTATTGATATCTTTGATATGTAATTTGTTAGTTAGTGAGCATAAAAAAAGGTAGTGTGCGAGTGAGGCTTCAGCAAAATTAATGCATCATTCTCGATCATCGTCTTGGCGGGCTGTTTCTCCTCTCCTGGACTGACATGAAAGCTTTTCTTGGGGGGCACATATTCCCATCAATATCTTTTTGTGCCACATCAAACAGCAAATAAGAGCAGCATACGATGACTATTAATAGGTGCAGGGTGAACACCACAGAGTTCATGTTCAGATTCCCATGTCTTCGGCATCTTCTGATCGAGTCGTGGTGTGCTCTGCCCTTATTCTAAGGCAAGGTTGCATGAGTCAAGATCATGAGGACCGAAGCCTAGTTCAGCCAGACCGCCAACCCGACACTCCTGGCAAGCGGACAAGGCAGGCAGGCCAGACATGACTCCAGACTTCGGCCTCAGCAACCCAAGCCATGCAACCTGGTCTAAATCTAGTCAAAAGCCTGCATAAATAAGTATGTCTTTAGCCTAGACTTAAAACTTTGGAGGGTGTCTGAATCTCGAACGAAAGTGGGAAGTTTATTCCATAGTTGCAGTTGCATAGAAATGTTTAGTTGCAGTTACACCAGATACTGAAAGCAAAGGTTCACATACTTTCCACTCACTAATTTGTAATAATGGATAATGTTCCTCAATAAATAAGTATGCATTTTCAGTTTTCACTTAAATGTTGAGTGAAGAGATGAGTCTCTAGTTGCCACTTCAAGACAGCAAGACACTCAGCCATTTGGACATCTAGTGGAAGTTCATTCCACCATCTGGGTGCCGGTATGGAGAAGAGTCTTGATGCTCATCTTCCTTTAATCTTATGTAGAGGATCCAGTCGAGCCAAGCTCGTGTTTCAGTGGGTACGAGGTACAGAGCACGGTTTGATTAGAGCCTTTAGGTAAAATGGTGCTGTTCAATTTTTGGCTTTGTAAGTGAGCATCAGGGTTTTGAATCTGATGCAGGCAGCTACAGGGAACCAGTGATGCAAACGAAGTAAGGTGGGGATCATCACACATCTCTGTGTGGAGTATTACTTCACCACTGGCACGCCCACCACTAGGAAATTAATTAATGCCATTTTTCCAGATCATAAGAGGAATAAAATCTAGAATAACTCAAGACTGAGGGAAAAATCTAAATTCCACTACGTAGGCTTTTATGATGGCCTGAATTCTTTTGAGCATGACTTGAATTCTTTATGAGTTTATAGCACACAAAACATGTTCAGCACTCAAACGGAATCACCTCTCTGCAATGTAGACAGGAAGCTCCCTCAACACGATCGACATTTAAACTATTGCATCTGCCTACCTGATCTAGGACAAATCAGTGACACATTATACATATTCATTGAAGAGAGATTCTTTACTCCACCCATGACCATTCATCTGTGAAAGGAGAAGCTGGAGCTCATTACATTAGTCCTGCTCAGTTTTGATATAGAGAATTGTACCTCTAGGACATTTTTATAACCCTCAGTTTTACCCCAAGGCTCTTCATCTTGATTCCAAAAGCATAAATATGAAAAAGCTCTAAGCAGTTCAGAGATCCTGATTGCAAAGGTTTTCATCATCCATGCTTTTTTCTGTGGATGTACAGTTCGTTTACAATATATCTACAAAGGAGGAGTATTTTCGTTTAACAAGAATCCTAATATGCAGACGTTGTTCAAAGAAAACAGTGCATGGCATTTTATAGCCCAATGTTTCTTGTAGCAGCTAACAGTATTATGTTCTTAAAAAAAAAAAATTCCCCCATTCTTTTAAGATCTAATAAAAATTCTTGCTTGAGGAAAACATGCTTGATATATTCCTAGAGATTTTAAATAATATTCAAATCTGGCGACTAAAAAAAAGCAACCCTTTCTCAGTAAAAACTGTTTTCTAAATAAAACATTTAATTTCTTCTATTGCTGTTTAATGTAATTTTGACAATAATGTTGGATATTTTGGATAATTGTCTTGCTTAAGTATCAAAAAAAGCTTATTTAAGCTTTGTTTTTTATTATTGTAGATCAGTGGTTCTCTTTTCTTCTCTCTTTTGTTGATTATAGTGAATATGTATTTGATTGGACTATACAACTTAATTCCAGAATACCTAGAACTAATTGTTTTGTTGCATATTTCAGGTGCTGACTTTCTATGCAAATAATGCTAAAGTATACTGATGCACCACTGCTCCTATTCACATCTTTAACAGTGATGTGAGGGTTTTTGTTTGTATAGCTGACCAGTATACAAACATTTCTATCAGAGATTTTTCCAGATTTTCCAGATCTTACCGTGAATTGATCTAACTAGATTATAGATCCCTAACTTTCATTTCTTAATGACATTTCAGACAATTTGTATTTGAAGCAAGATTCATGTTTCTTTCATAAATTATAGCTTTGTAAAAAAAAATAAAAATAAAAAATAAAAAAATAAAAAAATAAAACAACTGGCTTTATTTTCAGTTCCTCAGTCTGCTAGGGTGCAGGGTGCAGAATGTTTGATAAAAAATAGTATGCATAGAAAGGGAAATCTATTCATTCCTTATCACATTAATAACATTCTAAATACTTGATCATAAATAAAAATCAGATAAAAACCTTTTTTTCATTTATTCATGAAAGGATGCTCATCCTGCAAGTCAGCAATATCATTATGTGTGGTAAAAGAAGCAATAGCATGGTGTCATTTGCTAGCTAATTAATCATTAAGATTGGTGTGGGAGTCAAATTACTTTAAAGATATTGCAAATAATATCTGGAGGGATTGGATTTAGCCAGTTCCCTCATATTCACAGTGTAAAACATTTTCGACTAACAACACACTTGACATTTCTTCCTCCTCCACAGTGCAGAAAATGACATGGTGACCTCATCCGTACTGGAAATGTCACCTCTTTTATCTTGTAATAAGATGTGCAACCACGATTGCTATCAGGTATTAAAATACAAAGTCTAGGCACAATTGGTTGAGTTTAAACGGTGATAGAAGCTTTTTGGATTCAACCACTTTTTTTCTGGGTAGCACAAGAAATTGCAGTTTTGTCTGCAGTGATGCTAATTTATGGTACCAAAGATTGGTTGTTTTCTGGCTAGACAGATAATTGAGAGTGTTGTGTGCTAGAGTTATGGAGGCAAAAGAAACATAAAGTACACAAAAGAGACCACACAGAAAATTAAGTACAAAAAAAAAAGTGTCCTTATACCACCATGCCTAACCCAAAATCAGAGACAATACATGCAAAAAAAAATACTTACCCTCTTTTAACATTGGTGGTTAACACAATGTATTAATAACAAGTGTTTAAAACACACAAGAATCAACTTCACAAAACACAGGAGTAGAATTAGCTCAAGAGCCAAATGATAAATTGCCACTGTTTGCCTGTCTTTGTCTGTGTCTCAAATGCCCCCTGTTCACTATGTAGTGTAAATGAGAGAAGTAAATGACTTAGGATACTACCATTTACATCTTTTTAAATTACTGTGCAAGTCCTTATCAGAGAAGACACTGGAAAATCTTTTAACCTAACACCCATGTGAATTATGTTTTTCAAGCTCACTAGAATAAATCATCAGTACACTACTTATTGTAGCATATTGTGGGATTGCTTGTGTAATGCAAATTTGCAGAACCCCACAGTAGTGCACTATATAATGAAAACAACACAGTTTCAGACATAGATTTTGTCTTCTTTTATAGACTGCCCCAGGAAGAAATTTCCCCTTGCGGGATAATAAAAGGCTATCTTATCTGAAGAACTCTCTGGGATGTGTCCCAGCTGTTGTAAATAGAAAACCAGAAATGTAATGGCTTCCACTACAGAATGTGAGGACAGCCACAGACATAAACAGACATGGCTCATACAACAAATCAGGGGCTGTATCCATAAAGATTCTTAGTGCTAAGAGTTGCTCATAGTGACGAAATTCCAAAGGTGTGGGTGTTAAGAGTAGATCCTGGTAAAGATAAAAGTAATTTATAAAGCTTCTTAACCCCTGAAAGGGATTAAAGCTTCTTTACCCCTGAAAGGGAGGAGGACCTTTAGGAAGCTTAGGAGGTAAGCAGAGGAGAAAATGGAGGAACAACGATAAGGCAGAAGAAGTGTTCTCCAAACACTGAGTAACAGTGAGTTAATCAAATGCTACTGGTTAGATCACGCAGGAGTAATGTTTGTGTTTGACCTTATTAGAGATGCGCTTAGAGATCTCCTACCCAGTGCACCAATGGTGTGACACAAGAAATGAAACCTACATATGAACCAACCCCACCAGTTTAATAGACATGGTGGCAATCAAAGTAATTGAAAAGAGCGGAGTCGCATTTTCTCCAGTTCATAGGCTATCCAATACATTAAGTAGGCTACAAAATGTATCAGCATGGTAAATAAACAGTCAATAAAATAAAGTAAATAAGCAAGCGTGTGTATTGTAAAATAGGGAGGTGGGTTTGGGGGAGTTTGTAATGCCTTTTAGGGCTCATATCATAGTGGCTAGGTTTGCCTGAACAGGTACCAGCATTAAAGACCATTTTCAGACACCAAAAATACAATGTCCAGTACTACAGCCATTAAACAGGGCTCTTCCTCTGCTATCTCTCTTTCCCCTCTCCTTCTTTCTCGTGTCGGGTTATATTACAGCAGCCCTACCGTTCCACTTTAATATGCTTTTCTGCTGGCCCTCTACTTCAATCAGTCACACTCTCCATGCTGACTTATTAAACTAGATCAACTGGAGGTAAGAGAAAGTGTAACCTCAGGTGAAGACTGTAATTTGTCTGGAAATGAATCAGATTCAGCTTTATATTTGTTCAGCAGGAGCATCAATGCTGTGATGTCTTTCAAAAGTGTTATGTGTTCAGTCAGTAGATGGTGTCTGCTCCAGCAAATGGATGTTCTAAATGCGTCGGTAGATTTTACTGCATATATAGACAACATGATAGCCAGCTTTGCTGGGATGGCTTTTTATTTTACAACAGAGTTGAATGAATAATGAATGAATAATGATTCCTTTTACATGTTTATTATTCAAATTTACCGTCAAGCAAAATAAATTCCCAATTAACTCTAGGTGAGATAAATGGGTGGCAGGTTTAAGAAAAGACAATTGGTAGCCTAGCCTAATGAGCCACATCTGTAATTTGAATTTGGGCAGTTTCTCCTCAATGAGTTAAGCAACATAGCGCCTGTGGAAAATCCGCCTATGGAACCCAAAGAAAGTGTAAATACAGTGTGCAACTATTAATCAGTATTTATACACAATAACCCTCAGCACTGAAGTAAAAATAACAGTTCGAATCAACTGCTAAAATTTAATTAATGAATACCTTTAGTGTTAGTGCTAGACATAACCAATCACATTTCATATCAAACACCAAACTAACAGTTGCAGTAGTTTTCCATCAAAATAAATTTGTCCATTCAGTGAGGATTCCAGTACTATTAGTGCTTAATAGTGGAATAATAATTCATCATTATTAGAAATGTGCTTCCAACGGGGCTCTGGGATAAAGTTATGGGAAGGTACACTTTTGGAAAAGTATACAAAAAGATAGAGGATTCAGAGGTAAGTACTGTTCAGAGGTGCACTGCAAGGTAAAGTGTACTGCATTTTAATAAATACTTTTCGGTGTTGAGAATGTTTGACAATTAAATAGAATCATTGCATTTTTAGCATGTGCTGTAACCACCCTTCTCAGCTTACATTATTTTTTGCCCTTGTTCCACTATTCACTTAATTTATCATTCGTGACCTTTCAATCTTATAGTCCCATAAAATCGAACCCAATGTCAAACTGATGACCAAAAAATAAATAAAAACTGATTACCAAAATCTGTAGCTATCTTCAACATCAATAACTTTCCTTCAGTCAATCCATCCATCTATCCATCCATCCAAAGTTGCAGTTAAGGATCTGCATGACTGATGTTAAACTGCTGAAAATCTGTACTGTAAAGAAATAAACTGCATACCCACTATTATTGTTGGTTTGTTCTATATAAACAAATTTTAACCAAAATCTCTAGAGTGACAAAAAAAAAAAAAATAATAATAATAATAATACAGATGCCTGACTATAATGTGCAGCACCCATTTAGGCAGAAACCACACACAGTATATCACCAGAAACACATCAAACTGTATCTATGTACCTATGTTGATGAAAAATAGGCTGATGTTTGGTTCGCAAATCACAAAACGTTTTAATGAAACAAAATAAATGTAATGAAAAAGGTGGACTTTTTTGTACAATGTTCTAGGTGTCCATTCGCAACAGATATGCATTAAAGCAGGACTGGGTAATCGGTCATGCTACCAAGCACACAGGAAAACCAGCAGCCCTGTGTTACACAGCAAAAGATGGACAGGTGGCTTACCTTCTAGCACAACAACAATCCTAAATACACAGACAAAAAAAATTGATTCAGTGGCTTAAAAATATGAAGATAAAAGTCACTGAGTGGCCAAGTAAGATACCTGACCAAAATTCGATAACAAATCTGTGAATGGACATGGAGAGAGCAATATATTCTCTCTTCATACAACCTACTGAATTCACTTGAATGTCATAAAGCAAACTGAGTAAATAAAGTTAGAATAATATATTTTATTGGGTATAGATTTTGTGATGTGCTGTCACTAACTGTTCTGTTATGTCTCTGTAAGCAACCCCATTACCTAGTAATTGTGACAAAATTTGCATTTGTCATAATGACTAGGTAGTTAGATATAATAATTCTATTCACTTTCTATGGGCAGCATATCTAGCTATCAGATCTGACCAGTCAGACCGGAAATATCAGGTCAGTCAATGAAACCAGTTGTAAATATGTGTATATTGTTGTTGTATTTATATGCATTAGTTGGGCAAAGTCAGGAAACCTTATGCCAGTCAGATGACAGAAACCATAGTTATGATATAGGCAAGTAACAAGTAACAAATTGGCAAAAAATGACTGGAATGCAACAAGAGGGTTGAGATTCATTAATGTGTAGTGTTAGCATACATAATCTGCATTATTCACAATCACTTGTGAAAAGGTTTACACTACAAGACCGTAGCAAATTGTATTTTGTGCATATCTGTGCATTTTGCCTCTAACCTATTTGTGCAGTGTCTACGTTTGCTTCCCACCTTCCCACCCTGTTGTAGCAAACCTAAGACTACACTTTAAATTGATTAATTTTAATTAATAAAAAAAACGGGGCACCACCGGATCGTTGTGGACTGTTAGATCTGGAAACCAGTTGAAAAGAGAAATTGATCAGTCTAGGCCTGAATAGTGAATTCAAAGTTATGTTTCTAGACCCTTGTTGAATGAAACTCTCTCACACCAAGCGGTAAGTTCAAAAAGGTTTACAGACAACTTTATTAATTGCAAAACAAGGCAATACTGACAGACTATCTGATGTAATAACGAGTGTATCACAGAGTTAAAAATCATAAAATGACGGTGAACATGTATATATCACAGTATGGGAAACGAGCAATAATGGCAAGCGTACATATCACAGTAATTAAAAATCAAAAGCCAAGATGACTCCATGTAACTTATCGGTCGCGCAATAATTACCAACGTTGCAATGTTACTGGTAACCCTATTTACGTTGAACGTGAATAGTATGGTAGAAGCTATTTAGGCGTGGATAAGTCTACGTTGAAGCGTGGTTTTAAGATCAAACGCAAAGTACGAGAATCAGGGACCCAGAAAAGTCATAAACGGTACTCGCCTGGAAGGTCACTCGAGTGGTTCGGGGCATTCAACCCTGGCCCGGTCGTCCAAAAGGCACGGTTTTGGGGAGCGTTGGCATCCGTCTTTCGATGCCCACCGTCACTCCGAAAAGGCCTCTTTTAGCGGCTTAGCTCTTTGGTTTCTTTCCGATGGTTTGACCACGTTGACTTGAGGTGACTGGAAACGGCTCACTTCCCAGTTTAGG